>WNWK01000333.1:0-550143 GCA_009830355.1 Cherax destructor | reverse complement strand
TTAGTTAGTTCAATATATGTTTGTTAATTTTCACCTCCGAATTTGGATGTATCTGGCAATAATTCGCTGCCTCCAGGCCTATTCCCACGGTAACGGTTGCTCCACCGGCACTCTAGAATTTACACTATAGTCTATATTTTTTTCCTATTTAATGTTCACTGCGATTTCTCTTATGTTGGTTCAAATGCGTATATGCACTTTATGGTTACACACACTTAATTCTCGCACTGTGTCTCCTCAGCTACTATCAGTAAACGCAATTTAAGACGGAGCTCCACCCCGCGTGACCACCCACGACACGAACTTGGGGAATTATGACGTCCGTGTACACTTCTGGAATTATGACGTCCGTGTACACTTCTGGAATTATGACGTCCGTGTACACTTCTGGAATTATGACGTCCGTGTACACTTCTGGAATTATGACGTCCGTGTACACTTCTGGAATTATGACGTCCGTGTACACTTCTGGAATTATGACGTCCGTGTACACTTCTGGAATTATGACGTCCGTGTACACTTCTGGAATTATGACGTCCGTGTACACTTCTGGAATTATGACGCTTGTATACACTTCTGAAAAGAATGAGTGAAATGGTGATATACCTATGACTGGTTTCGAGGGTTTCTCTATCCTTGCAGCCCGACCTGAGACGAGATTTGTGTTGCTTTCTTGATCAACCAAGCTGCTACTGCTGCTGCTGCTGCTGCTGCTGCTGCTGCTGCTGCTAGCAGTCAACAGGCGTACCTAGACATAGCAGCCTGGCTTATCTGGCACTTGGCAGAGATGCTTCAGATTTCTCTTGAAAACTTCAATCTCTATTTTAACAATATTTCTGGTATTTGCTGGAAGCAGGTTGCAGTCTTCCAACATGGATGCTGACACAATGCTTTCGTATTATACCCAGTCCTCTGTCTCTCTCCTGACTAACTTTCGTTACCTTATCATAGAGGTAGGATTTACAATTAGTAATAATGGTAGTATTACCGACAGAACGTTAGGTAAATGGACAGTGAAACGTTACTACAAAAAAATGTCACATTATTTGCATCTGTGACAATTTACCTAACAGGATTTACAATCTCTAAAGCCGTGCTGGTTGTCTAAGGATTTGTTCCTTTCCAGGTGATCCAATATTCTTCTAATGATAATCTTCAACATAGCCTTACAAACTATGCATGTCAGTGACACTTACTTGTAGTTAAGTGGCACCCGAGTATCCCCCTTTCTTAAATATCAGGACCATATTCACTCTTTTCCAGACCTCTGGCAGCTGCCCTGTTTAAACTAGCTTACTGAAGATACCTTCTAGTGTTCCCTCTCGCAGAACCTACAGAGTTGTTGTCTGGTCCCATTGTCTTCGAGGCATCTAGCTCGCTCAGTGTGCATTCACCTCTTCCCATATTGTGAGTATAATGTTCAGTACTTCATGGTGGACTCTTATTCTCTGACAATATTTCTAATTCCACTGAGAATGCCTCTCTAGATCTTCGGTTCAACTCCTCGCATAATTCCAGTCATTTCTAGTGAGCTCCCTCCTTCCTTCCGCAGCCTCATTATCCAGTCCTTCATAGTTCTCTTCTTTCTGATGTGGATATATAGCAACTTTGGCTCAGCTCTGGCTTTCGAACGAATGTCTTTCTCACATTGTCGTTCAGCCTCTCTTCTTACCAATGAATATTCGTTTCTGGCTCTTCTGCTCGCATCCCTATTCTCCGATGTTCTTTTTTGTCCAGACTTCCCCTTGTAAGATGTAAAAATGTGTGGGTAGTGCATATGATGAAGTAACCACTTCGTTGTACATGCCTAACTGTGGTTGAGGGGATGAACCTCAGCTCTTGCTCTCACCTTTCTCCAGTCTATCGATTGGTTGATGGATACTCCCGTTTCAGTTAGCTGTCGTCATATATACTATGCATTTGAATCCATACATAGAGTTAGTCTCCACTACCTCTTAATGCATTTCACTTGCTCACTACCCTCACACTCAAAGAATTCTTTATTTTCTCCCTCTGGCTCATTTGAACTTATAGATTCCATTTGTGTTCCCTTGTTCTCTTCCCTCCTCTGTAAAAAAAAAAGTATGTCCCTGTCTCCTCTGTCGGTGTAAATTATCTTGTACATCATGACCATGTCTCTTCCAAGTCTTCTCCTTCCCTGGAAAGGCAGGTATATTTTACTTACACTTTCACATTCCAGTTATCTTAGCTCTTGAAACAGTCTTGAAACCTTCTGGCAGCAGGTTAAAGAGTCGTGGACCACGAATTTTGACTGCATGTTTGTTAGCCAGGCTGATAAAGATTTTATTTCAGAAACTTATCAAGTTCCCTCTTGAATAAAGTTAAGGCAGTCTCTGTCCTTTATTATTCTGTATTAGTTTCCGAAGTTTCACATGAGCCGCAAGCACGCGCAAGATTCAAACTCCTTTTACAAGTCATTTACATACACCAGAAACGGTATTACTCATGGTAATGATCCTCAGGAACCCTATTTGTTAACTCTGGCCAATCCTGACACTTCGTTTCATGTTGTTACTTTTCAATTTCTGTGGAAAAAGACATTTATCAGAGGAAACGTTTCGCCACGACTGGCTTCTTCAGTCCTAATACAGAGACAACTAAGAAACGCGTATATATAGTGACAGGCTGGTTCTGAGAAATACCTGTCAACATTATGTTACAACTGTCTCCATAATGGGTAATATTCTATTGATTAGCAATTTGGATATAGTGTAACTTCTGGATTTTTGATGGACAGTGTTACTGACAACACTTAGGGCAGCCTATATACACTTTCGCCTGTCTCTCAGGTATTCTTTAATTCACTGGAGAACTCTTAGCCTTCACGCCTGATCGTTCTTCTAGCTTGCAGATGAATGATGGCATTGGGTCGACAGGTACTGATCAAGTCACTGTTTCCTGTCAACACTTTATTACGAAGTTTCGTTCAGATCGGCGGGACTTTATCAATATATACTTGAGAAATACCATTCCTGTAGGAAACGTTGTGTTTAAAGGTTCCACTGCAGTGTTCTTCTCGCTACTCTCTTCTAACTCCTGGATTTATCTCTGATGGGGGAATGTCTACTGCTTTCTTGCAGTGTAGGAAAATGCAGGCCACCCACCCTTGCTTATATACTCGCCCATCTGTGTGAGGGTCTGACAAATGTGTGAGGGAGTGATACATGTGTGAAGGTGTGATAAATGTATGAGGCAGTGTGTGTATCATGCGTGTGAGAGGGAGGTAGGTTAGAGCGGGCAGGCATGAGGAGCAGGTTAAGCATGAGCGGTAGAAGGTTAGACATGAGGGGCAGGAGGTTAGGCGTGAGGGGTTGGAGGTTAGGGAAGACAGGCTTGAGGGACAGGGGGTTAGGAAGAGTAGGTGTCTAGGGACAAGCTACCTTTTGATGGTTTCACTGCCTACTTAGCCAGGCCCCCTGGGTTACCTGTAGGTTACCTGTAGTCGCTTCAGGTCACCGACCCCGCGGCCGGATCCCAGACCAAACCTCCTGGTTGCTAGCCTGATCGATCAGGTAGTTGGTGCCTGCCGCCTGCAGCCCTACGTATGCACCACAGCCCGGCTGATCACGAAATGACTTGAGGAACCTGTCGAGTTCCCTCTTGACGACAGCCAGGGAGGTTTGTTGGTAATCCCCCTTATATATGAAGGGTGTTGAAGAGTCGTGGTTCCTTTAAACTTATTGAGTTTTATCTCACTATACTCATCGATCCCCTGCTTTTCACCAGAGGTATCTTGCAACATCTGTTAAACCTCCTGTGTACATAATGATTTGATTAGTCAAGCTGTTGGTGGTAGCCGCACACAGTCCAACATAGGCACCACAGTCTGGCTTATCAGGAACTGACTTTAGGAACATATCTTGGGCCTTTTACACACTTGTATTCATTGAACCCCCTGTCTCTTGCTCTCGTAAGGAAGAATGTCAGTATGCAAATTTGGAATCAGTCCGTTCAGCATTTTCCAGGTGTAGATTAGGGAGTACAGCTGAAAAGACTTTCGCTAGTCCTTAAAAATTTAGGTTTTTTAATTTATTTGGCAAGTGTGTGGGCAACAGGAGAGAGGGGTAAGTGGGGAGGGCACACCAGTAGACATACGTGAAAGTTGGCACCGTTGCTAGAAAGCTGTGCTGCTCACCGGAATCCGGGAATGAAAGTGTACAGCCCTGCCTGGCTGGACTGTGTATACTGCAGTACTCTCTACAGTCCTATCCGGCTCCCTGGCTGGACTGTCTATACTGCAGTACTCTCTACAGTCCTACCTGGCTCCCTGGCTGGACTGTGTATACTGCAGTACTCTCTACAGTCCTATCCGGCTCCCTGGCTGGACTGTCTATACTGCAGTACTCTCTACAGTCCTACCTGGCTCCCTGGCTGGACTGTGTATACTGCAGTACTCTCTACAGTCCTATCCGGCTCCCTGGCTGGACTGTCTATACTGCAGTACCTCTCCAGCCCTACCTGGCTCCCTGGCTAGCCTGAGCACACTGCAGTATTCTCTGGCATCGGGCCCTTTTTTAAAGAAGATGGAACCTACACTGATGACAGCAAAGAAATAAGTGAAATACTCAAGTTACAATACCATCCTGTGTTCAGTGAACCAGTCTAACACCAGCCATACTCGACTTCGAAAAAAAAAAAATGATAATTTACTCAATCACTCTGCCTCATGTCCAGACATGTAACTTCATATTCATCAAAACTTAGAAAGGAAAAAACAACATACGAGCATCGCCACACTCCACAAATATGGCAGAAAAGCAATCGCGAAATACTGTGGATCGATAACACTGACGTCTTACGTTATCAAAATCTTTTAAGGGAGATTTAAGAAGAAAGATTGGTCAATTTATGAATTAAGAACAATTTCATAACCCAGGTAACACGAGTTTAGGGTAGATCGCTCCTGCGTCTGGCAACTACTGAAGCATTACGACTTGATCTTGCACGCACTGCAAGACAAACAAGAGGCAGATGATCAGGACAAAGACCTAGCAAAAAACTTTTGACAATCATAGTGAATTATTATTACAATCAGAACTAAGCGCTAAACCCACAAGGGTCATCGATCATGGTGTAATAACACAAAATATATGCAACAGAAATAACTGGTAAAGTGGACAGTTTGGTTATTTAACTTTCTACCAAACAAAACGTAAAAAAGTAACAGTGAACAAAGAAAAACAGAAGCACAATGCTCGCCCCAGTTGAGCTTCACATAATTCACAGATAGCACTATCATCCTCCTTCTGCAGTACTAGAATCTGTTAGTGTGCCATCCATCGACTGCACTGAAAATCCCTCAACTAACATTTACTCGAGGGCGGTTCCTTGACGCCAATAAGGGGCTTTTGATCCAGGAGAATGAACATGACCACCTCTTCCTTGAATCGAATCTGACTGCCTTCTATTTTTTCCAGGAGCTTCACGACCCTTACGAGTTTAGTGCCCTCTCTTCCTCCCCTCCACCATGAAGGTGACATGATCCAAGGTGATATTAACCAGGTCTTTCAGTGGGCCACAGAAAAACCAATACGATGGTGAACGAGGACAAATTTGTACTACTGTTGGTAGAATTACCGACAATATGTTAAGTAAAAGGACACAAATGCAACTAATGCGACATTTTATTGTGGCAACCTAACCAAACCTTACGGCTTAGGAGGCAAGTGGCCCAGGAGCAGGAGCATCAACTGGAATAATGAGTACTTTGACCGTAATGTCCTTGAGAGGGCGCTTGACAAGTACCTCCAAGCAGTTCCCGATCAGCCAGGTGTGGTGCTTACGTCGGACTGCATTGTGTAAGCACTAACACCCTGACTGACCACACCATCAACTAGGAGGCTTGGTCTGAGACCGTGGAGTGCCGCTTCAAGTAATGCGCTAGCAACCAGAATTCTTTAGGAAGCATCTAAATCTTGTTACATTCTTATAATCAATCTCCAAGAGCGCTAAAAGTCTAGTCAGATAACTAAGAAGTTAGAAACTTTGAAAAAAAAAAGTAATTGTGGATATGACCAAAACAACGTCATTCTAAGTTTATAAAAATCTTGAGTGAAAAATAAAAATTATTAAAAGATTATTAAGAAAATAGACTCAGAAGACGAAATGTGCGAACTAATGAATATAAATGTCCAGGTTTTTTTTTTTCAATAAAAAATAATTTAAGAATGATTTATTATGGTCAACAGTAAAGTAAAATGGATTTCACTGAAATAACGTTCGAACAAGTTAAGAAATTAATTATAAAACTATTAGAACCTATAAAAAATTAATTGGGGGTTTAAAGCTGTGTGCAGAGAGGAACTTAATCAACTTATCTGGACTATCTTCAATACGTGGTTGAGAGCAAAGTGGAAGGTAACTGGAAAATGGTGAGCATTTACAAAGAATGATAAGAGAAAAATCCTTCGAAATAATTTATAGGTCAGTCTCCCCAGCATGATAAGCAAAACATTAGAAAAACTTATTAGGAAAAAAAACAACTGAATCTAGTACGTATTCGTAAAATATCATACTAAGTAAAAATTTCCTTTCAAGTCAGCAATATCTTGTATATCTAATTCACTGTATACACCCAGCGGCCACTTAATTAGGTACACCTTTAGTACTGAGTAGGGCCCTTCCTTATGCCCCCGGAACAGCCTAATTTCTTCATGGCACTGGATTCAAGGTACTGGAACCATTCCTTAAAGAGCCTGGTCCATGTTGACATGATAGCATCACGCACCTGCTGTAGATTTGTCGGCTGAACCTTCATGCTGCCAATCTCAGGTTCCACCCAATCTCTAAGGTGGTCTTATTGGATCGAGATCTGGTGACTGGGGAGGCCACTGACGTACACTGAACTCATTGTCATTTTCGTGGAACCAGCTTGAGTTGACATGTACTTTGTGACATGGTGCGTTATCCTGCTGGAAGTGATCAATGGAAGAAGGGTAGACTGTGACCATTAAGGGTTGCACGTGGTCAGCAACAATACTCAGGAAGGCTGTGGCATTTAAATGATCTTCAACTCGTATTATGGAGTTTAATGTGTGTTAGGAAAACATTCCCCCACACCATTACACCGCCACCAGCCTGTTGTTTACGTCAAATTCTGACCCTACCATCTGCACGTCACGGAAGAAATCATGACTCGTCAAACCAGGCGACGTTTTTTCCAATCTTCAATTGTCCAGCTTTGGTGAGCCTGTGCCCACTGTAGCCTCAGTTTCCTGTTCTAGGCTTACAGGAGCAGAACCAGGTTTGGTGTTCTGGTGCTGCTACCCATCCACTTTAAAGATTCAATGTGTTGTGCATTCAGAGATGCTCTTTTACATACCAATGTTACCATACATGGTTGAGTTACTGTCGCCTTGCTGTTAGCTTGACCCAGTCTGGCCATTCTCCTCTGACCTCTTTCATTAACATGGCGTTTTCGTTCACAGAACTGCGTTCAGTGGATGTTTTGTGTTTTCACGCCATTCTCTGTAAACTTTAGAGATTGCTGTGTGTGAAAATTCCAGGAAATCATCAGTTCCTGAGAAACTTAATCCACAGCGGCTGTCTCCAACAATCATTCCACGGTCAAAGTCACTTAGATCATATTTCTTATTTTGCTAATGTTTGGTCTGAACAACTGAACTTCTTGACCATGTATGCTTGCTTTAGGCATCGAGATGCTGCCACGTGATTGGCTGATTAGATATTTGCATTAACGAGCAGGTATACAGGTGTACCTAATAAAATGGCTACTGTGTGTATATTATTAGTGATAAAAGTTGTTTTCTGCAGTACTTTTCCAGTCTCAGCCTTCTAGCCTAAGATCAACCACACTCATGGATATGCGAGCTAGCAGGCCGCTAACAGCAATAGGTTGGTTGATCACGCAAGCACCAAAACAAACCTGGCCAATGAGCAAACTGAAGAAGGAAATCTCTGGAAACAGGTCACAAGTCAAAAATTGGCAATAGCCCAGCTGATGAAAAACATTTTGCAGACACTTGTCAAATTTCTTCTTGAGGACTGATAGGTTAATTGGCATTTTGTTATTGAAGAAACTGTGCTGATAGGCTTTGGATCCCTTCATGTTTAGAGAGTTAGCCGATAGTGTACTCATGCATACGTACTGTTCAGTGCAATATTTCGCACCATATACCTACCTCTTGTTCTTTTTAAGATGTATTTCAGTGTGCAAATTTGAAAAGAGTACCTCTAGTATTTTCTCCAAGTGTCAGTGGCTCCTCTGAAGGCCAGAGGAAATAAGATGATATCCCAAATATGAACCAAGTTTGTTGTTACGATGATCACTGTATTTGCGTTGTTTGTTGTTAGGTGTGTTTGATGGCTCAATCAACACTCAAGTGACACTCTCCTTAGTATTTCGCTCGTTTCTCATTTGTCAACATGTTATCAGTGGAAGCATCCATATGATGGTCACCCAAACACTTTACTGAATAAGTGGTATAGAAAACCTACAGGTTGATCAATGAGACACTTGTGCAACATTTGGGTTTCTTTATTCTGGAAACGTTTCGCCAGCCACTGACTTCTTTTTAAGTCTCTCGGTCTGGAGTCGATGTGTTCGGTCCACTGAACACATCGACTCCAGGCAGAGGGACTGATTACCTCTTAACTCCTCATCTTCCACCTTTCTCTGCATTAGACTAAAGAAGCCACTGGCTGGCGAAACGTTTCCAGAATAAATAAACCCAAATGTTGCACAAGTGTCTCATTTATCAACTTACTTTACTATGCGTTTCTTAATCGTGTAATACTTCCTTTCCAACCCTGAGGGCCCCTGTGGTCTGAGACCGGTACTGTAATACTTCCTTTCCAACCCTGAGGGCCCCTGTGCTCTGAGACCGGTACTGTAATACTTCCTTTCCAACCCTGAGGGCCCCTGTGGTCTGAGACCGGTACTGTAATACTTCCTTTCCAACCCTGAGGGTCCCGGGGGTCTGAGACCTGTACTGTAATACTTCCTTTCCAACCCTGAGGGTCCCTGTGCTCTGAGACCGGTACTGTAATACTTCCTTTCCAACCCTGAGGGCCCCTGTGCTCTGAGACCGGTACTGTAATACTTCCTTTCCAACCCTGAGGGTCCCGGGGGTCTGAGACCGGTACTGTAATACTTCCTTTCCAACCCTGAGGGCCCCTGTGGTCTCAGACCGGTACTGTAATACTTCCTTTCCAACCCTGAGGGTCCCGGGGGTCTGAGACCGGTACGTGGGAAAGAATCCCCAAACTAAGAGCTTTATGAAGTCAATGACTTAATAAAGCTCGAGAGAGGGAAACGCTTTTAAGATAATGACTTGTTCTACACCTGTCTTGTCTTCGATACTTGTTGACATTACGCTTTTGTATTCAACACTAAGGCGTTTTCTGCGTTGATGACTTCCCCATTAATACGTTTCACTTAACGTTGTTTCAACTGATGTTCTAAACACAGCATGAGCACCGACTGAAGCAAATGACGAAGCATTAACGTTAGTTTCGAGTATTGGCAGTAAACGGTGTTGCTAATGATAGACTTCCTTCACAAGGTTGTGTGGGGGTGGTGCTGGAGCAGTGGCCTCTCCTGCGTTATCAATAAGGAATCACTTGACCCACAGTCGTAAAGCAAGCAATGATCCAGTTTTTATCTGTCCTTCTCTTTCAACGTGAGCGATGTCAGATGGGCTGATAAGTTTCAAAATATTTAGTACAGTTTCATCATGGGTCGCGCCCAAAGGGTATGATTACCAACCTGGTTCCCTCAGGCGCGTGCGCGAACAGGTACGAGCGCACATGCAAACACCAACACACTCTTACACTTACGCGCAACCGCCCACGCCCACACCCGCACAAGAGTGCAGGTAAATTTGATACAATACTACACCAGAAATTGATCAGGAAATTAATGGGAAAAGCAGTGTTCAAATTTAGTTAAAAGCCTGAGTGCTCCAGTTAATCAAGAAGTACCTGAATCAACAGTGGGGTGAAACTTCGGAATGGGATAGAGTAACGAATGGATTACCGCAGTAATCATTGCTAGGACCCTACTCTTCCTAATATAAGTCAACAACCTACCAGAAGAGGGTCTACTAAAGAGGATTACATCTTATGTGTCACTGTTAGCTGATCGAATGTAAGAGAATCTCAACAGACTGTGAATGTAACCATACTGGTGGTTTCTCGCGTTCATCCCGAACAAATACAAGATCAGGTGAAACAGAGGCGAGGGCAGAGAGTACACACACTCCAACATGGGAGAGAAGCTGTAAATACCTGAGTGAAAACGACCAGGGGGGAAACATAACACCAAATATCAGCAGCATATTAGCAAACCTCAGAACAGCATTCAGGAATTTGAACAAGGAATCCTTCAGAACCTTATATACGACATAAGCCAGACCAATCATTGAGTACACTGCCCCATCATGTAGCCCACACTTGGCCAAGCATATGCAGAAGCTCTAAAAGTTTCAAAGGTTTGCAGTCAGACTAGAATTAGAGCTGAGAGGAATGCACTATGAGAAGAGGTTGAAGGACCTGAACTTGACGACCTTGGAAGAGAGAAGGACAAAGGTCGGCATAATTACTACTTACAAAATCTTAGAGGAATTGACAGGGTAGAAACGGACAGACTAAATTAAAAGGACCCGGATTAAGGGAACACATGTAGACCCTGAAAACGCAGATGACCCATAAGAATATATGGAAGTACTTCTTTAGTCTCAAGGTGAATGAAGAGTAGAACGACTTGCATGAGACAGTGGTGAGGGCAAACTCAATACACAGTTTCAAATATAGCTATGATAAGGCCTAAGAAGCCAGAAATCAGTGATGACTATCAAAATAGTAGTCTAGGAGCCAGGACTTGAGTTTTGACCACTAAAAATAACACACACACACAACCCCTGTAACCACATATAGGTGAGTACACACACACACACACACTCATACCTGGTGTAACAACGTCTTCCTGCACACTGTGAACGAAGTCCCTGGAGACACCCGCAGCAGTAGCAGCAACAGCAGCAGTGGCTGCCGCAGAGGACGCGAGAGGAATATTTTGGGGGCGTCTCCTTCGGAACGGCGGCAATAAAGATTCCCGCCACCTCCCTCGCATCCCAACACTGGTGCAGCCCTCTCTCGTCCCACACACCCATCACTATACACACAACACCAGAGTGTACACACACAACACATACACACAACACACACACACACACGTATGATAAAGCTCACGGAGCAGGGAGTGACCTAGTAGTGACCAGTGAAGAGAAGGGGGCCAGGAGCTATGAATCGACCCCTGCAACCACAATTAAGTGAGTGCACACACACATGAGCTGAATCGACCCCTTCAAACACAACTAAGTAAGCTCCACACAAGACGGAAGATGACTAGACACAGATAACCAACAGGGAGGTTAGATAAGACTTCAGGCTTAGGGTTAGGAAGTTCATCTATGTGAATGTGAAAATAGTTTCATGCAGCTTCAAGAGCAGGTATGATAAGTCGCAAGAGACCAGGTACTTACTCTGCCAGTAAAACCTGAAAACAGCAGTCAACCTCACAATCAATTAGGTAACTACAACGAGATGAGTACACATGAAGGTTCCTTGCCCGGGCCTTCAACCCTTTATTGTACCCGTTTTTAATGGAGTATTTTACATCGTCTTTAATGCCTCCCACTTTCACAAATAATTTTAGCGTGCAGATTGGATTGTTGGAAGGAGATGGAAGGGTTAGGATATTATGGGAACGCAGTGGAAAGTAGGCGATGACAGTGGTAGGGGAAATATGTATGTAAGGGATTGGACCTGACTAGCTTGTGCTACTAGGTCTGATGCCGTGCTCCTTCCTTCAGAGGATGTGACCTGACTAGGTGGGTCATTGTTCTAAGCTGGAGGGGCTGACATGGACCTGCCTTGCATGGGCCAGTAGGCCTTCTGCAGTGGAAGGTGACAGGAACTTCAGAAGACTAATAGAAGTAGAGTGGAACAATCCTGATCAAATAGGTAATGTTACTAACATTAGAATGTGTCTTGCTAGCACCAATAGCCGAACCGACCAACCCATCAACTAGCAGACCTGGTCTGGGACCGGGCCCCGGGATACAGACCCTCGAAACCATCTACAGGTAGTTAACAGGTTGGAGAATTATTCAAACACTTAATGATGGCGTTATAAAACTTCCTTCAAGTAAAATAGTTGATCAAGGACATATGCAATAAACTGATGAATCTCTTGCACGAAGACGAATGACCCATGCGGGTTTAGCTCCTCACGTGAGTAAAGGAAAAAACATGAACGTTAAGAAATAAGTCTTCAGACTGAAAGCGGTAAGCAAGTGAAATGAGCTGAATGACGTAGAGGCAGATTCAATACGCAGTTTCAAGAACAGGTATACGGCAAAAGAGGCTGGTGACCAGTAGTAATACGGGCCACTCGACGAGCACCGACGTAGACAGGAAGACGAATTAGCTTGACCGGAAAAGGAAAAATTATAAACGATGGGAGGGAGCGAAGAAAAGAAAAAGAATGTATAAAAATGAGGAGGTAAATATAAAATGAACGAGGAAAATCCTTAGTAATAAATGAAGCCTGAGAGACGTGATTCATTTTATAGCTGTTTAACAAAACTGGGCACACATCAGTGTGTTGCTCTACTACAATATGGGAGTTACAGTGTCGGAGCAAAAGTTATCTACGTTACCTTGTCATATTCCTTCATTAATGTTACTGCACACGACAGTTACCATGTGAGAACACCCGCAGTGTGCTGTTACCCACCTTTCAATAAGTTAGGTTACAGGAACAAAAGCTGGCTATATTTCCCTGTCATATTCCATAACAAAGGATGGGGTCCGTCGGTCTGAGCTGGGAGACTTCAGTAGGGCAATGATTATACCGTCGAGTATTCCACTACGGAATCAGACACTTGCAACATCTAGGTATCTTTATTTGGAGACGTTTCCCCAAATAATGGCTTTATCAATTCAATACACGAGGTAACTTGAAGGTAATGAAACTGCATACAGCAGAATATAAGGTACTCAGTCTATCAGCCTTGCAGAATAATAGTCAGTACCTCAGTCTAGAGCCGATGTTCAGTACCTTAGTCTTGATGCTCTTTCCTTAAGACTAAGGTACTGAACACCTGCTCCAGGCTAAGGTACTGAACACCTGCTCCAGGCTAAGGGACTGGTTATAATTATCTCCTCTTCTACTGCCTCAGTTTCAACACCTTCAAATTACCTACAGAATGAATTGATAAATCCACGGGTTGGCGAAACGTCTTCAAATGAAGATACCCAAGTGTTGCATGATATTCAACTACGCCATAAGGCTGTCAAGTATTCCATTACGGGTTTCATAGCAACGGCAACTTCAAATTTTTCGTTCCAGTAGAAGTGGAATTTCTCCTTCTGGGTAATCACCCTCTCAGGACGACCTATTTCCACACAGAGACCCAAGATAGATCAACCCGACCTTCACCGTCAACAAAGAGTGTGGGGTTTCCAGCTATTTAAGCAAAGACGATATATCCCCCATTGTCAGACGTTACCCCTCCCGATAATGCAATCTGAATTACCGACGGTCAACTAAGCAAATGCAAAATAATTAGAATTAATGTCAAATAATGTAACTTAAGTCTTGGGTATCAATATGCCGAAATTAATGAACTGTAACTCGTCGGAGAATGAACTAGCTATTTGGAGGACGGGTTCAGGAAGTACTGGCGAAATATGCGCCTATATAGGATCTCGAGTTGTGGGTGTTGGGCCTTAGGTAGTATGCTGTGGGTGTGGGCCACATGCAGCATGTCGTGGGTGTACAGCCACAGGTAACAGTTCGTGGGTGTGAGGGCCACAGACCGTGACCTGTAATAACCCAGTGACCCTGGAGTAAGGTAAAGGTCGCCTCATTCATCATAGTTATCAAGGGAAGGGCGTCAGGTATCTAGTGTTTGTGTGTGGCGTGGGAGGCCGCTGCCCGCGCCTTCACTAGATACCGCACACACTACCAGTTTTTCTCCCCATCACCTTAACTGTACCGCTGGGCCATGGGGTGCCGCGTAGCTCACTGCTGAGAACATTCCAATCATACGGTCCAGGGTTCGATTCCCCGGCACGAGGAAACATCGGGATAAGCTTCCTTAAGCCTCTGCTGCCTCCTGCTCGTATAACAGATTGTTGTGGGCAGCGTCAAGTGGGGAAAAATGAGTTAAATAAACTCCAGTCCACCTGAAATGTTACGTCCTTTCTAAAACACTCCAGTCTTGTGTAAGAAAACACTCCAGTCTTGTGTAAGAAAACACTCCAGTCTTGTGTAAGAAAACACTCCAGTCTTGTGTAAGAAAACACTCCAGTCTTGTGTAAGAAAACACTCCAGTCTTGTGTAAGAAAACACTCCAGTCTTGTGTAAGAAAACACTCCAGTCTTGTGTAAGAAAACACTCCAGTCTTGTGTAAGAAAACACTCCAGTCTTGTGTAAGAAAACACTCCAGTCTTGTGTAAGAAAACACTCCAGTCCTGTGTAAGAAAACACTCCAGTCCTGTGTAAGAAAACACTCCAGTCCTGTGTAAGAAAACACTCCAGTCTTGTGTAAGAAAACACTCCTGTCCTGTGTAAGAAAACACTCCTGTCTTGTGTAAGAAAACACTACCAGTCCTGTGTAAGAAAACACTCCAGTCTTGTGTAAGAAAACACTCCAGTCCTGTGTAAGAAAACACTCCAGTCTTGTGTAAGAAAACACTCCAGTCTTGTGTAAGAAAACACTCCTGTCTTGTGTAAGAAAACACTCCAGTCTTGTGTAAGAAAACACTCCTGTCCTGTGTAAGAAAACACTCCAGTCTTGTGTAAGAAAACACTCCAGTCTTGTGTAAGAAAACACTCCAGTCCTGTGTAAGAAAACATTAATACCTGTTGGAATTATTGAAACGTTATGTAAAAGACACGTGTACCTAATGATTTTAATTAAAAAAAAAAAAGCTAACCTACGCTCCCTGCGTTCACAGGATACCTGCGTGAGTTCTTACTGCCTGGTCCTGTTTACTACACTGTTCTCACTGCCTGGTCATGTTTACTACACCGTTCTACTGCCTGGTCCTGTTTACTACACTGTTCTCACTGCCTGGTCATGTTTACTACACTGTTCTCACTGCCTGGTCATGTTTACTACACTGTTCTCACTGCCTGGTCCTGTTTACTACACCGTTCTTACTGCCTGGTCATGTTTACTACACTGTTCTCACTGCCTGGTCATGTTTACTACACCGTTCTTACTGCCTGGTCCTGTTTACTACACCGTTCTTACTGCCTGGTCATGTTTACTACACCGTTCTCACTGCCTGGTCCTGTTTACTACACCGTTCTTACTGCCTGGTCATGTTTACTACACCGTTCTTACTGCCTGGTCATGTTTACTACACCGTTCTTACTGCCTGGTCATGTTTACTACACCGTTCTTACTGCCTGGTCATGTTTACTACACCGTTCTCACTGCCTGGTCCTGTTTACTACACCGTTCTTACTGCCTGGTCATGTTTACTACACCGTTCTCACTGCCTGGTCCTGTTTACTACACCGTTCTCACTGCCTGGTCCTGTTTACTACACCGTTCTCACTGCCTGGTCCTGTTTACTACACCGTTCTCACTGCCTGGTCATGTTTACTACACCGTTCTCACTGCCTGGTCCTGTTTACTACACCGTTCTCACTGCCTGGTCCTGTTTACTACACCGTTCTCACTGCCTGGTCATGTTTACTACACCGTTCTCACTGCCTGGTCCTGTTTACTACACCGTTCTCACTGCCTGGTCATGTTTACTACACCGTTCTCACTGCCTGGTCCTGTTTACTACACCGTTCTCACTGCCTGGTCATGTTTACTACACCGTTCTCACTGCCTGGTCCTGTTTACTACACCGTTCTCACTAGTCATGTTTACTACACCGTTCTTACTGCCTGGTCCTGTTTACTACATTGTTCTCACTGCCTGGTCGTGCTTACTACACCGTTCTTACTGCCTGGTCGTGCTTACTACACCGTTCTCACTGCCTGGTCGTGCTTACTACACCGTTCTCACTGCCTGGTCGTGCTTACTACACCGTTCTCACTGCCTGGTCGTGCTTACTACACCGTTCTCACTGCCTGGTCGTGCTTAATACACCGTTCTCACTGCTTGGCCATGTTCACTATATGTTTCCCTTGTCTGGTCACCTTAGCGGTACGTTTCCACTGCTTAATGACGTTCAGTGCACTTTCTGAGGGCCTGGCCACGTTGAGTGCACTTTCTGAGGGCCTGGCCACGTTGAGTGCACTTTCTGAGGGCCTGGCCACGTTGAGTGCACGTTCCCTGAAGTGTATTACATGCTTGGCTGGAATAAAGGAGGGGTTGCCGAGCTCTAGCAACATCCTGTAACATTTTCTTCCTTCAGGTTTCTCTTCTACAACGTATGAGACAAAAATAAACGATAGGGAAGCCATTAATAACCAAAACACTCACGTGTGCGCCCAAACACGCGAACACTTATTTATCTTATCTATCTACAGAAGCTGAGCCGAGATTCAACACCTGCAAACACAATTCTGCCTAGTAGGGTCATTCAAGATTCAAATTTAGGTTAGATAAATACATGAGTGAGAAGGGATGTATTAGTTAATACGGTTATCAAAGTTTATTCCTTAGTAGCATTGAAAATGGTTTGGGCAAATATTTTTGTTAGTGGCTTTGAGTTTGAGAAAGACTTGCCTAGCATGGGCCAGTTGACCCGCTGCAGTGTTCCTCCTTTATGTTCTTATGAGTAAACACGCGCGTGAGCGCTGGCAAACACAAACACACCCAGCTTTAAGAACATGTATGACAGAGCCCAGGAGGTTTAACTCAAACAGATGTCAGCCAAGTCAACCCGAGAGACGGAGTCAGGAGCCAGAATTGAACCCCCCACAAACATAATTTTGTGAGAACACGTCCATGAATAATGTCTAATCTTGAAATTAATAAAAGAGAACGAACGCAAGAAAAGATAGTAACAATCATGATTGTTCACACAACAGCAGAGGATACAAGGTCAAAGTATGATGATGCGACCCCCACTATGTTGATGCTGGCGGTGAGCATACTTTTGGTATACCTTTGAAAGATTTCAAGTGTTCCCCCCCCCCCACAGCCTGGCTCTGGGCCAGGCTCGTCTGGTGCTTGCTTGTTGGCCTGCATATCCATCATAGTCTGGTTGATTGGACACTTGAAGATACTTGTCCAGTTTCCTGTAAACGATCTATCGATTTGTCCCTGCAGTGTTTCGGATATCTTCTGGCAAGATGATAAAAAGTCTGGGAGAACGGAGCCCCTACTTTTTACTGGGTTTATTTGGCATTTTCTCCCATATCTCACTCCAGTATGCTGTTATGGCAGTGTGTTGGTTTGGGACAAAGCACTGAAGTACTTTCCAAGTATATATCATCATGTGTCTCCCTCTCCTTTGATCCACTGAGTACATATTTAAGAGGCGTTCCCAGTAATGTAAATGCTTTATTGGCTCTATGTGGGCAGTAAATGACCTCTGTATCTGCCCTGAACGGAACCGTCAACAGTGAACAACAATCTAAACGAGAGAGCACAAGCGATTTGAATAGTGTCACCATGGGTACTATTTCCCATTATTTTGAAAGTTCTCAGTATTCACCCCACCATCTTCCTGTCATGACATTTGCCTTATTGTGTTCTCCGAAAGAAAGGTCAGCTGACATAATTACTCCCAGGTCCTTCAAAGGTTGCTTTTGTTTTATTTGATGATCCTCTTGAGTTTTGTATATAATGTCCCTTTTACGCTCTTCAGTTTTTCCATACTGAAACAACTGGAACTTATAATCATTGAACGTCATGTTATTCTACATTGCCCACTGGAAGACTTTGTTCATATCTTCTTGCAATTTTTCCATGTCCTCTGCAGAGGTAATTTTTCATCCATATTTTGGTATGATCCACAACTGAAGATACGAAACAGTGGCGAATGTTTTTATCTACGTCCACTATGAAGATAAGAAACAAAAAGAGACCATACCTTGACTACTGAGCTTTTTATTTTGCTAATGCTGGATTTTGTTGTTCACTATTGCTCCTTGTTTTCTATCTGTCAGAAAGTTGAATATTCATTTGCCTGCTTTTCCCATTATAATTATCGCCCTCATTTTGTGTGCAATTACTCCATGACTGCATCTGTCAAATGCCTTTGCAAAATCCGTGTATGCCACATCTGCATTTTGGTTGTCTACCAACGCCTCCATAATTTTGTCATATTGGTTTGGTAGTTGTGACAAATATGATCTACCCACTCTAAATCTATGCCGGTTTGAGTTATGCAGATTGTGCTGTTCCATAAGGGATTCCATGACTAGTCCAGAGGCTGCATGAGTGGGTATGCTTTCTATTTCTTGATCAAATTCAATCTTTTTTTTAAATCTGTACTCTCCAACCTACTTTCATTGAGTGGGTTACTGAACACTGGTTCATATTAGTCGCTTAGAATTTCCATCAGTTCCTTTTTATCGTCGGTGTAAGAGCATCCTGTGATTGTTGATGTTGGTGGTGCCCATCTGTGATGATACTGGTGGTGACCATCTGTGATGATGCTGGTGGTGACCATCTGTGATGATACTGGTGGTGACCATCTGTGATGATGCTGGTGGTGACCATGTGTGATGATGCTGGTGGTGACCATCTGTGATGATGCTGGTGGTGACCATCTATGTTGATACTGGTGGTGACCATCTATGATGATGCTGGTGGTGACCATCTATGTTGATACTGGTGGTGACCATCTGTGATGATGCTGGTGGTGACCATCTGTGATGATGCTGGTGGTGACCATCTGTGATGATGCTGGTGGTGACCATCTGTGATGATGCTGGTGGTGACCATCTGTATACACGACCTACCTGAGGTGAGGACAAGATGGCACAGGTCAGTGTGCTGTTACCCTACTATATATGAGTTATACAGTAAGGAATAAAAGCTAGGGGAGATGAGGGGAAAAGACAGGGAAGGAGAGGAGAAAGACAGGAGATGTGAAGAGAAAGACAGGGGATGCAAGGGGAAGATAGGGGATGAGAGGGGAAGATAGGGGAGATGAGGGGAGACCCAAAAACGCCAGGCAGCCCGGCGTCAAGATGTTTACATGTAGTGGTAAACACTGCTTTGTTCACTGCTCCTCCTCCTTCCCCTTTCCTCCTTGTTTCATCCTGTCTCCTGCTTTGTTTATCCTATCTCCTACCTTCCTCCCCCTCTTATCACCTCCCATCTCCATTTTCCCATTACTCTGCCTTCCTTTATTATGTATCACCTACAGCTTCTCCCTCCCTTCTTACACCTCTGCTCTCCCTCTTCCCTTCTCATCAACTTCCTGCCTCTCATCACCCTTGCTTGCTCCCTCACTAGTTCTCTATCCTCTGCACCTCCCTACCTACCACTATTCACTTTCCTTCCTTGTCCTTCATCCTTCCTCCTCACCTCGAATTTTGACCACTTTTTCTGTGCCATGAATTTGTCTTATCACCAACTCTACTGAAGAAATCATACGGAAAGCACAGGAGATATGGTGTCGCAGCACTAACACTGAATACCTCACTTGAAGGAGAAACAACTGGAAAGACAGAGAGATACTAGAAATTAGAGAAGAGAGAGAGAGAGAGAGAGAGAGAGAGAGAGAGAGAGAGAGAGAGAGAGAGAGAGAGAGAGAGAGAGAGAGAGAGAGAGAGAGAGAGAGAGAGAGAGAGAGAGAGCGAGAGAGAGACTGTAGATAGTACAAATTTATTCAAGGGAAAGCATGGGTGTATTGTACCGCTAAGAGATAATTCAATAAATAAAACGGGACGATGTCTTAAAGAGGATCATCATAGGCATGGCATCCCTTGTTTTGAAGGTTCTCATTATCCATCCCATCATTTTCCTCGCTGCTGTGATAATGACACTGTTGTGATGCTTGAAGGTGAGATTCTCTTGACATTATCACTCCTAAGTCCTTCACGTTAGTTTTCCGCTCTAGTGTGTGGTTAGAATTTGTTTTATACTTCGTTCTAACTTCGAATTCCTCAACGGAGTAGCTGGAATTTGTCCTCATTGAACATCATATTGTTTTCTACGGCCCAGTGGAAAACTTAACTTATATCCGCTTGTAGGTTTACAGTGTTCTCAATGGATGACAATCGCATGCAAATTCTAGTCTCGTCTTCACAAAAGACGCTGTACTCTCCGTCTAATCAGATATGAGGATGTGGAAAAAAACCCAAACACTATGGCAGCGTCTGACTTAACTCTGCTTATCCTTTTTGCGTTTTAAAGGTTAGAAAGTTAAAGATCCGTCTGCCCACTTTTCCAGTTATTCCAGCAGTGAGCATTTTGTGCGCTACTACACCATGGTGGCAATTGTCGAAGGGTTTTGCAAAGTCTGTGTATGCTAAATCTGTATTCTGGTTGTCCTCCAATGCATCCAAGACCATGTCATAGTGGTCCAGTAATTGTGAGAGGCAGAAGCGACCTGCTCTAAACCCATATTGTCCTACGTTGTGCAAATGTTAGGAATCCAAGTGGTTGGCGATCTGGCTTCTTAGAACCCCTTTTCAAATATTTTTATGACCGTCAGTTGGTCTGTACTGGCTACGTTACACTGCCAGTACTAAGTAGGTGTACTGGCTACGTTAGACTGCCAGTACTAGGTAGGTGTACTGGCTACGTTAGACTGCCAGTACTAGGTAGGTGTACTGGCTACGTTACACTGCCAGTACTAGGTAGGTGTACTGGCTACGTTAGACTGCCAGTACTAGGTAGGTAGACAGAAAGTTGACCTCACCTTCACACACTTTCTTCAGTATCACTATCCATCACTTACCTAAAGGGAATACCTGAAGAACGTTTCCAGGGGTAAATGCGCCCGTGGCCTGGTCCCAGATCAGATCTCCTGAAGGATCAAGGCCTGATCAACCAGGCTGTTTCTGTTGGTGATTCGAGGAACTTGTTTAATTCCCCTCAGTGGCGCCATCCCTCAACTCCATACAAAATTCCCCAGTGTCATCATCCCTCACTCCTCACAAAATTCCCCTCACTGTCATCATCCATCACTCAAAATTTCACTCACCTTCATACATTCCCCTCAGTACCACCATACCTTCCTACATTCCCCTCAGTGCCATCACCATACCTTCACACAACATTCCCCTCAGTGCCACCATACCTTCACACAAGTCCCCTCAGTGCCACCATACCTTCACACATTCCCCTCAGTGCCACCATGCTCTCACCCTCACACAACAGTCCCCTCAGTGCCACCATACCTTCACACATTCCCCTCAGTGGCAACATATCCTCACCTTTGCACAATTCCCCTCACTAAGGCAATTTCCCCCCTAACTTTGCCCATAACAAGTTAATACCTACTTTCCTTTCAGCCACTCCTCCCCTTTCCTACTAATTGACACTTTCCCCTCAGTCTCTCCTGGACAGTTAATTTCCCCTCACTTCACCCTACTCTCATCACCTTCCTGTCCAAGACGCTTCATCCTAACTTACTCCACACAAATTCACTTCCTAAGCCACTCCTTAACCCACTACGTTATTGAGTCAGTAACGTACCGCCCCTTAATTCATACAAAGCCATTTTCTTCTTGCCACTAATAAACCACATACAAAACCACTTTCCCTTCGTCCTCTCCTACAAAGCCACTTAACCGCTTAACCCTCTTCCTCTTGCTTCCGTCTCCACTACTCTAGGCCGTCAGTAACCCATCCTGTGTGATGGAACATGAGAGGGAAGAAGTAGCTTGTCTTCCCACTGTCTATCATATAGTACATAGCTTGTCTGTGTAACTATCATATAGTACATAGCTTGTCTGTGTAACTATCATATAGTACATAGCTTGTCTATCATATAGTACATAGCTTGTCTAACTATCATATAGTACATAGCTGTCTAACTATCATATAGTACATAGCCTGTCTATCATATAGTACATAGCTTGTCTAACTATCATATAGTACATAGCTTGTCTAACTATCATATAGTACATAGCCTGTCTAACTATCATATAGTACATAGCTTGTCTATCATATAGTACATAGCTTGTCTAACTATCATATAGTACATAGCTTGTCTAACTATCATATAGTACATAGCTTGTCTAACTATCATATAGTACATAGCTTGTCTATCATATAGTACATAGCTTGTCTATCATATAGTACATAGCTTGTCTGTGTAACTAACATGTAGTACAGGGAAACACAATACTGCTCATGTATTCAATTTTGCTAACTCTCCCACAAGCGATTAACCTCAGGGCCCCTTTTCTCCCACAGATATTTACCTCCACGTCCTTTTTTTTTTTTGCCACTAACCCCCACGCCGTTTTTACCTTAGCTACTTCATTCCATGGCTCTTTTTCCCCTTAGTTATTCACGTCCATGCCCGTTTTCCCCTTAGCTACTCAACTCTTAGCCTATTTTCCCATTAGTTACTCACCACCACGCCCCTTTTTCTTTAGCCTCTGACCTGCACGCCCCTTTATAACACCAAAATCCTCAGGTAAGCCACTTTCTCCACACCTACCACACACAAGCCACTTTTTCCCTCCCCTCCCCAGTTACCCCTCACTGATCCCCCAACCCAGAACCTTATCCACGTGCTATGTGAGCAGTGGATATAAGCAGTAGCAGGTAATTCACTCACTATCCAGCAGCAGGCAACCCACACAACATATCCAGCAGCAGGTAAGCCACACAACATATCCAGCAGCAGGCAACCCACACAACATATCCAGTAGCAGGTAAGCCACACAACATATCCAGCAGCAGGCAACCCACACAACATATCCAGCAGCAGGTAAGCCACACAACATATCCAGCAGCAGGTAAGCCACACAACATATCCAGCAGCAGGTAAGCCACACAACATATCCAGCAGCAGGTAAGCCACACAACATATCCAGCAGCAGGTAAGCCACACAACATATCCAGCAGCAGGCAACCCACACAACATATCCAGCAGCAGGTAAGCCACACAACATATCCAGCAGCAGGTAAGCCACACAACATATCCAGCAGCAGGCAAGCCACACAACATATCCAGCAGCAGGTAAGCCACACAACATATCCAGCAACAATTCACAATCGATAGCAACTGCCTTAAGAAACACGAAAAATAAATTAATTAATCCAGAGACATGGAATCAAAATTTCTTAATCTAGAAACATGGAAGCGACAACATTTGACAGGCACTGTAACTTGAATGAGTGAGAGGGGTTGGATTTGAGTGGGACTTGCGCATGAGTGGGTAGAATTGTCAAAGCTTATTTCTTGGGTAGCATTGAAAATTGGGTTGAGCAAATATTCTGTTAGTGGGACGGATTGTGAAGGACCTGCCTTGTATGGGCCAACAGGCCTGCTGCAGTGTTCCTCCTTTCTTATGTTCTTATGTTCTTATGTTCTTATGAGAGAGAGAGAGTTTGCAAAGTCTATACTAACAAAGTTTCTCTCAAGTGTAGAGATTCAAGACCTCAACAGAGCGATATGGTCAAAATAAACACATGCTCTGCAATTTCTCCCTCCCATTCCCCCCCACACATCCTCCTTCCCTTCCCTACCTCCCTTCCTCTCCCCCCTCTCTCTTATTAGCAACATTTGCCAGTCAAGTCATTCCTGTAACCAATATGATTAAATATTTTTTTTTGTGAAAATATTGTCCGTCTCATGACGAATATACATTGTGTACAATGTGATAGTTATGTTTACAGAACGAGTGTACATTGTGTTCACTGCGATACTAATGCACAGGACGGGCGTACATTATTTACACCAGTCTAACTACTAAACACTACTGGAAGAGCGTACATAATGTATACCAAGCTAGTTACTGAACAGTATACAGTGCGCCATACACCGTGTATACCAAGCTACCTACTAACATTGTACAAAACGGGCAGGTAGTTACTAAAGTGTACAAAACAGGCGCATATTGTGTACACCACGATGGTCCATAAACAGTGAACACTAAGGTAATTACTAAAAAGTGTACAGGAGGAATGTATATTGTACGCTACGCTAATTACTGAAGAGTAAAAAGGGCATACACTGTGTACATGACGGTAGTTACTAAAGAGAGCACATGAGGGGCGTAGAAAGTGTACACCAGGCTAGTTACCAAGGCAGCAACAGCAGCAGCTCAAACAAGTCAACACAACACACCTGCAACAGAGACAATGAGAAATGTTAATACAACCATCGCTTGTTTTATATTTAATATAAAACATATGACACAGTAAATATAGGAACACAAATGTTGAAAAGCCAGCCCAGACTTATCTCCCGAGACACAACGTATGAACTCTCTCTCACTCTACCTGTGATATACCTATGATCTTTTTCCAGGGTTCTACTCTCGAAGACTGGCCCGAGGCCAAACTACATAAATGGGCGGTTTGCCTCCACATCATTATTTCACAAACATCGATTGTTTACATCTATGGGCACTTCACACTGACCTGCTCGTCACCATCAAACATGACGTCCGATTCCCTTGGTCTTTGTTGGTGGCGGAGGCTCGCACCTGCGACATGAGATGTTTTTCTTGTGTATACCGACCAATGGGAAAACATACCAAGTTTACCTGTGTTTTACCTCCACCGGATTTCCGTAGTTCTACTAGTGCTGCTTGCGACCCTTAAATGCATATAGCTATCACAACACAGCTTTCATGAACTTCTCTATTCACTTCTTAATTTTTTTTATTTTCCACAATATTTTCGTAAAAGTTATGTTAGAATGTTGAAGGAAAGTATAGAAAGATATAGAAAGAGAGATAGAAGGGGAGGAAGGAAAGGAAGGGAGCATGACTAGGAAGGGCATGGGAGGGGGGAGGAGGAAAAGGGGTAGGAAGAGGGAAGTAGGTAGGAGGGGCAGTGAAGCACACTAGTGAGAACACCACGGTGGGTTGGCATCTGTGGCATCCACAACAACCTGTCCAGCAACTTACTTCCTATGGGCATGAGGCAGGTAGGTTCTCACGCCAGGCACCTCACATGACCATTTACAGTCACGGTACCGTGGAAGGTAGGTCACTCACCGTGGCAGGAACTGGTTACCTGCTTGGTTAATCGCACTTAAAATGTATTACCTACATGAGCAGCATTAAGAATTACAGAGTTTATATATATATCGTGCCGAATAGGTAAAAGTTGCAATTTTGGCTTAAACAGCAACGCTCTTCTTGCCGAATAAGGCAAGCGAAAATTTGTGAATGAAAAAAATACGTCTCATTGCGTTTGTTTATTATTATATTACTGTAAACATATCTAAAATACATTTAGTTGGATTAGGCTAAATTAAATTGCGCATGTTATAATAAGCTTAGGTAAGTTTTCTAAGGTTCTTTTGGTACAAAATTATTAATTAACATAATTAACATAACTAAAAATATATATTTTTAAACGTATAAGAGAAATTTTGTAGAAAGGACATAATTTTAAATGAGTTCTTGCTAATTGACCAGTTTTACCTATTCGGCACGACATATACTATACACATACATACATACACACATACAGAGATACACCTCTCTGTGTTGGTATATTCAGTAGTAGGAACTTCCAACCAGGAGGCCTGGTCTGAGATCAGACCACAGGGAGCGGTGATCCCCATAAACAGACTATAGGTAACCCATCGTGGCAGAGCTACCACTACTAAGCCACCGTGGCAGGTAGAGCTACCACTACTCACCCACAGTGGCAGAGCTACCACTACTCACCCACAGGAGGCCTGGCTGCAGTCACCCACAGTGGAGGGTGACATACCACTACTGCACCCATCAGTGGCAGAGCTACCACTACTGCCCCCAGTGAGGTAGAGCTACCACTACTCACCCACAGTGGCAGAGCTACCACTACTCACCCACAGTGGCAGAGCTACAACTACTCACCCACAGTGGAGGTAGAGCTACCACTACTCACCCACAGTGGCAGAGCTACCACTACTCGCCCACAGTGGTAGGCTACCATCTGCCCACAGTGGTAGGCACCACTACTCACCCACAGTGAGCTACTACTACTCACCAGTGAGAGCTACACACTACTCACCACAGATGGCAGGCTACCATATCACCCACAGTGGCAGTAAAAGTTACACCACCACACGTCACTAACATTACATTACTCGTCTGATACGTCTACAAAACTATGCCATACACTGTTATGAGCAAAATGTGTAATTCAAAAGAATGTAGTTACATGCCATGATCTACTAAATCCTGACAAGACTGAATCAAATGCCAAGAGAAGGAAAAGGAGAAAGATAAAGAATGGAGAGAGAAAGGGAAGGAAGAAAGAAAGAAGAGGAAGGAGGAAGGAAGGGAAGGAGGCTTCAGTTAAGGATAAGAGCTACTTTTGTGTTGCCATGCGTTAGAGTGATGTCAATCAAAAGCAATACAGGTGCTGGAGGCTGCGGAAGGGCGCTAATCACAGAGTCTGAATATCAATAGCTTTAAGCGTTCCGAAGTTAAAGCTCAATGACTAAATACGTGCAAAACATAAATACAATGCATCTTACACATCAATCCGTAGACCACAGTAAGAGACGATAACAAGGCTTTTAAAACAAAATATACCAATTCAAACTGTAAGGAATATGTATTTGGAATCGAACCTTTGTCCTTGCAATTACAAGTCACGTTTTTTGGGGAAAACAGGTAAGACAGGGCTCAAGAAACCATATACCAAAATTCACTCTTTAGCAAACCCAAATTGGAGAGTAAATGTATACATTCAATAGTGTACAAAGTATTTCCAAAACTTTTTCAAAAAAGATGTCCCGGAACTGCGAGCAATGGTTATGTGGAGAGATTATCCTGGTAAAGGGGAAGTAAAAGGTGAGATATCATTAAGATGTACAAAATCTTAAGAGGGAGAGACATGGCAATCAAACAGGACATATATTGGAGTTAAAGACACAGATGAGCCATAATATCGTCAGAAAGTATTTATTTTCGCATCAAGGAGGCAAAGAAACGGAATAAGTTAGATGAGGAAATTGTGGAGGCAAACTCCGTTTACAGCTTGAAGAGTATGTAAGATGCCAGACTCCAGTATGTGCCTATACCCCCACAAACCTAACTCGGGGAATACATCTAGGCGAATACATACACAGTCATAAAAATACACAAACGTGTATATCATTACCACTCTGTAAATGTGTCCCGTGCTTCAAGAGTTTACGAGGAAAATACCTGAACTAGACACCTGACTCAAAAAACTAGACTTGCATCTTCTGGCCCGCTGCTCGGCCGGCAGGCTTGTCTTCCTGCTGGATGGCCTGTCTACCAACCTGCCTGTCTGTCTGCCTGCCTGCCTGTGTCTGCCCGCTCGCCGCCATTTCTGAGACTGCTTTGCTTGGTAACATGTCTGAGTGCTGAAGTGCAGGCCAGTGTCCCCAGCACTCAGGCGTATTTGTCATGCCACAGAACTGAAGGTGAAACCCGTAGCCAGGGTAGAGAGTTGGTAGCAGGTGGGTATTCGGTACAAGGTGTAGTGTGGGTAGTAGGTGTAAAATGGATTGATGGAAATGGATACAGAAAGGATAAAGAAACTTCAGTCTATCCTATGACAGTTCTGTCACACCTTGGTTTGCATAAACAGGTTTCCAGATAAGTTTGCAAGAAACTGTCAGTATTAACTCAATAACTTTAATCAAAATACCTCAAACTGTGCGCCCTAAATCCTGATATAGCAGCTACATCATCTTTCCAACACTCAAAAAACTAAGTGCAGAAAAAAGAAAATTATTCTTTACGCAGATTATACACGTTACTTAAAGACCAATGGTACAAAAACCACAAACCCTCTGGTACACAAACTGAATGATGATCTAGGAGCCACCATTCAGAATTTGCTCAAAGATCAAGGGAACAACAACAACAAAAAGAGGACTTAAACCCTCCTATTCAGATGCTAACAAATTCCATCCAGAGAACTATAATGACCTACAACTAAGCAATTGAATACGTGTAGCTTGAAGGATTGGTAAACGTATAGTGTTTACACAACTAATATTAGCTAAAATTAATATATGTTGCTAATGCAAAACGAAGACATCAGAATTATTTTTTTTTAATTTTGCAACTACCGAGCTAATCAGTATAAAAAAGGAGCTCAGTATTACTTACCAATGCCAGGGCAACAGAGATTAACACTGTACTTAGCATTAAATCATTGATAAATTAATCATTAATGATAAAGCTTACTTAATGTCTAGCTAATATTGTATTATATATCTGGCAGGCAGTGTTCCTGGGTGCAGCGCGCCAAGTGTAAACATTCCCTTCAAATTTACTTAGGGAATATATGGCAGAGCGTTCTAAAACACCATGATGGTGCTGCGCTGGCTTTACAGAGGGAGAGAGAGAGAGAGAGAGAGAGAGAGAGAGAGAGAGAGAGAGAGAGAGAGAGAGAGAGAGATATGCATGTATGTATGTATGTACTCACCTAGTTGTGGTTGCAGGGTCGTGTGTGTGTGTGTGTGTGACCAACTCTGGTTAGAGTAAAGTTACGTTAGGTTGAATTAAGTGTAAGTTAGGTCAGATTGGGTTAGGTCAGGGTATATCAAATTAGGCTAGATTAGGTTAGACCACCTTAAGTTAGATAGGTTAAGTCATGTTAGGGTAGGTTTGGTTAGTGTAGATTAGTGTACTTGTATTCCATCTTAAATTTGTAACTGCCTAAATTATACTATATGTTTTACATTTGGATTAAAAATACGAAGTGAAATCGACAGGAAGCTAAAATACCGGCAGTCAAATTACCAAGGGTAAAATTACTGCAGAACCTGATCCAGCACTTGTAGGAGGAAGTTGTCTGGGGTCTTCAAACTAGCAGCTTCGTCCCATCAATATTTACGATGTCTGGTGATAGTACGTTGAAGTCTTGGACCTTGTATACGATATACTGTATGTGAGCCCAATAACTGAGTACACAGCTCCAGCATGGAGCCCACACCTAGTCAGGCACGTGAAGAAACTGGAAAAGGTCCAAAGATTTGCAACCATGCTAGTACCCGAACTGAGAGAAATGTATTATGAGATGGTGAAGGAACCGAACCTGACGACCTTGAAGATAGTAATAAGGGGGGACATGATTACTTACATAAAAAATCTTAAGAGGAATTGATAAGGTAAATAGAGATAGACTGAATTATGAGAACTGGAATCAAAGGAACACAGGAAGCTGAAAACGTTGA
Source organism: Cherax destructor (assembly GCA_009830355.1). NCBI lineage: Eukaryota > Metazoa > Arthropoda > Malacostraca > Decapoda > Parastacidae > Cherax > Cherax destructor. Next base: position 520,878 of record WNWK01000333.1, on the reverse strand, counting down.
TAAGCCATAGGGATGTAAGAAAGTATTTTTTTAAGTATTATGGTGCTTGAAAAGTGGAATGACTTGGATGAGGCAGTGGAGGTAAACTATGCAGAGCTTCAAGAGTAGATATGATAAAGGTCCAAAAGCCAGTGATGCCGATCAAAGTGGTCTAGGAGGCGGGGCCAAGAGCTGAGTATCGACCCCAGCAAATACAAATCGGCGAGTAAAGTGTTCTCTAGTTGCATCTATACCTCTCGCGCTACTCTTCACCAGGTTTATTCCACATTCTCTCATATTTTTCACCACAGAAAGTTATAGCAAGACCAGTCACTCAAGTACCCTCCATGAATATACATATTATCAGATAATGGATAGTAGAATCAACGAGTGGCATAGAATTAGGGGGATAAATAGCGTGCTGAAAATACCTAACACGATATGACTCGCAGCAATAGATTCAAGTCTGGCAAATTTATATTAGAAAGGATATAGGAAAGCACTGGCTTGGAAAGGAAACTGTGGATGAAATTAGTAAGTAACGTTATTGAAGAAAGAACTGTGTGAGTTAGGCATGCCCAGCATGGGCCAGTAGACTATTATTACGTTCTATATTAAGCACAGTCATTATGACCACTTTTCTAGAAACATCTGTTCTCATCATCAGGTCTAATAAATAACAATCTGATTACAAAAGTGTACAAACTAAAAATTTAAATATTACAAAACCTATTATTCAACATACAGCAGGTGGCAAGAGCTCTCACATGTACTGATACTTGGCTGAAGATGGTAGGTGAGAAGCTTCAGCCAGTCATACCTCATGTCTGGTGGCTGAAGATGGTAGGTGAGAAGCTTCAGCCAGTCATACCTCATGTTTGGTGGCTGAAGATGGTAGGTGAGAAGCTTCAGCCAGTCATACCTCATGTCTGGTGGCTGAAGATGGTAGGTGAGAAGCTTCAGCCAGTCATACCTCATGTCTGGTGGCTGAAGATGGTAGGTGAGAAGCTTCAGCCAGTCATACCTCATGTCTGGTGGCTGAAGATGGTAGGTGAGAAGCTTCAGCCAGTCATACCTCATGTCTGGTGGCTGAAGATGGTAGGTGAGAAGCTTCAGCCAGTCATACCTCATGTCTGGTGGGCAACTATTGAATGCTGTCGCTCTCAGAGCGGTCTCGCGCATACGAATGCTCTTGAATAGCAGAAATAATAGTTTACCTAGCAGTTGTATTGGTCTAAACGATCATTTAGAACATGTCAACAACGACAATGCTTAATTACCTCACGCTTTCCACGCACTCAATCAGTTGGTGATGTACTGTCAGTATCTCTCTCTCTCGTTCAAGATATAAACGTTTAAGCGTTCCCAATAGTTTAACAGTTTTACTTATTCCGTTGGGGCAGTATACAACCTATATACATTTTCCAGTCCTGCTCTCTCGTCTGTCTTGAGAGAGACTGTGAGCACAAAACAATATGCAAGTCAGAGCACAAGTAAAATGAAAAGTTCCATAATTGAAGCTATTTCTCTTGTTTTGAAAGTTCTTATAATCCACGCTGTCATATTCCTGGCATCGTCTGCAAAAGATGATATGAAGCCGTGGTTATTGGACCTGTCTGTTATGGGGATTAGAAACGATAATGGTGTTAACACCGTGCCTTGGGGTATTGAATTTCTTTGCAGAGACTGGACTTTGTTTTGTTTACTACCAATCTTCTCCATCTATCAGAAATTTGAATATATATTTCCTTACTTTCCCTGTTACACCTAGTGACTTCATGTGTGTGTGTGATGTTGATGTTAGTGATGTGTTTAGTCCAACCCAGCCGAGTTCTGCCCTGCCCTGCCCCAGCCCAGCCCAGTCCCTTTGGCTAGTGGGGTCTCTCCGCAACCCCTACCATGTCTGCTACTCCCCGGGGGGTCACTCACCATCCCCTAGGGTCACTAAGACTGCTCCACACCCTGCATCTTACCCCTCTGGGCCCTAACACGCCCCTCTCCTACTGATAAAATTACTGCCTCAAATGTTCATAGGGACTCAGCTACTGTCTTGCTTGCCCTACTCTCTTATTACTCTTGCTGCTCTAAATTGTGTAATGACTGCATAACTGTATGACCCTTACGGGTTCAGCGCTTGAACTGATAATAATAATGAAAATTGTGTAGATGGTTGGGGATCGTCGCTCTTAATTAAAACCCGGTCTCAGGCTAGGATTCCTACTGACAGCGAGATCAGCCAGGCTGTTGGTGTTGGTGCTTGATAAATGCAGTCTGACGTAGGCACTATAGCTCAGCTGTAAAAAAATTTCCCTGAAAGATATAAAATTTAATTTTGAAATGTGGAGCCTATTGTAGATCCCCTTACAACTGACAGCTGCTTCTAACTCTTGGACCCTTTATGTTTATTATCTTTTGTTTATTATTGGGGGCACTTTGTACTTCCTGCCGTGGCACTCTGGTTATTTCAGCGAGCAGATTTGGAACAAGTATCTCCGGAATGCTGCAAGTCTGCGTCCCTTGGAGTACAATTTGAGACATCTTAAGCTTGTCCAGTAATTTACCTGTTTGAGTTTACAGAGGCAGTAAAGCTGATTTGTACATTCTCCAGATCCGTAATTCCGCCAGAGTAGAATGTACATGTGCTTTAAAAAGTTTCGTCACTGGTATGGTATCTCTTGTTTTGAAGGTTCTTCTTATCCAGTCATTCAAATATTTACGTTGCAGTTATAATAGTAAGACTACTGTATCTCCTGGAGGTCGTTCCGGGGGTCAACGCCCCCGCGGCCCATCTTTGACCAGGCCTACTGGTGGATCAGGGCTTGATCAACCAGGCTGTTACTACTGGCCGCACGTAATCCAACGTACGAACCACAGCCCGGCTGGTCGGGTACTGAGTTTAGGTATCTTTCCGGGTTCCCTCTTAAACCTAACATTGGTGCCTCATTTCCCTTACATTTCTTTTCCTTTCAATTAAGTTATTTGATTACACCCATAATTTGTTCCAATTTTTCCGCAGTGAAGTAGCTGAAATTTGTTCTCGTTAAACATGTTCTTTTACGACCTACTGAAAGACATGGAGACATGCTTGGAGTCTTTCTGCGTCCTCCGTGGACGCCGCTCTCTCCAGCACTAGTGGAGAGGAAGTACTGTAGTTCTACTCTCTCCAACACTAGCATTAATACTACTACTATTACCTCCAATACTAGCGGGGAGGGAGTACTGTAGTTCTACTATCTCCAACACTAGCATTAATACTACTACTATTACCTCCAATACTATCGGGGAGGGAGTACTGTAGTTCTACTCTCTCCAACACTAACATTAATACTACTACTATTACCTGCAATACTAGCGGGGAGGGAGTACGGTAGTTCTACTCTCTGCAACACTAGCATTAATACTACTACAATTACCTGCAATACTATCGGGGAGGGAGTACTGTAGTTCTACTCTCTGCAACACTAGCATTAATACTACTACTATTACCTGCAATACTAGCGGGGAGGAAGTACTGTAGTTCTACTCTCTCCAACACTAGCATTAATACTACTACTATTACCTGCAATACTATCGGGGAGGGAGTACTGTAGTTCTACTCTCTGCAACACTAGCATTAATACTACTACTATTACCTGCAATACTAGCGGGGAGGAAGTACTGTAGTTCTACTCTCTCCAACACTAGCATTAATACTACTACTATTACCTCCAATACTAGCGGGGAGGGAGTACGGTAGTTCTACTCTCTGCAACACTAACATTAATACTACTACTATTACCTGCAATACTAGCGGGGAGGGAGTACTGTAGTTCTACTCTCTGCAACACTAACATTAATACTACTACTATTACCTGCAATACTATCGGGGAGGAAGTACGGTAGTTCTACTCTCTGCAACACTAGCATTAATACTACTACTATTACCTGCAATACTAGCGGGGAGGAAGTACTGTAGTTCTACTCTCTCCAACACTAGCATTAATACTACTATTACCTGCAATACTATCGGGGAGGGAGTACTGTAGTTCTACTCTCTGCAACACTAGCATTAATACTACTACTATTACCTGCAATACTATCGGGGAGGAAGTACGGTAGTTCTACTCTCTGCAACACTAGCATTAATACTACTACTATTACCTGCAATACTAGCGGGGAGGAAGTACTGTAGTTCTACTCTCTCCAACACTAGCATTAATACTAGTACTATTACCTGGAATACTATCGGGGAGGGAGTACTGTAGTTCTACTCTCTGCAACACTAGCATTAATACTACTACTATTACCTGCAATACTATCGGGGAGGAAGTACGGTAGTTCTACTCTCTGCAACACTAGCATTAATACTACTACTATTACCTGCAATACTAGCGGGGAGGAAGTACTGTAGTTCTACTCTCTCCAACACTAGCATTAATACTATTACTATTACCTGCAATACTAGCGGGGAGTACGGTAGTTCTACTCTCTGCAACACTAGCATTAATACTACTACTATTACCTGCAATACTAGCGGGGAGGGAGTACTGTAGTTCTACTCTCTGCAACACTAACATTAATACTACTACTATTACCTGCAATACTATCGGGGAGGAAGTACTGTAGTTCTACTCTCTGCAACACTAGCATTAATACTACTACTATTACCTGCAATACTATCGGGGAGGAAGTACTGTAGTTCTACTCTCTGCAAAACTAGCACTGTGTTAGCACCGCTAACAGGTGATAATATGGTGGGCGTACCTCAGCAACACAACAATGTTCTCATTAAACTGCCCAACCTCCGCTACATTACAATAATTACTGTTAACGACACACACCAATGGTTCTCTGATGGCCGCCGCGCCGACCCTGGACATCCCAGCCCAAACATGTGCACCACCACTACCAATACCACCACCACCATGACTAACACCACCACCACAACTACCACCACCACCATCACTACCACCACCACCACCACCATCACTACCACCACCACCATCACTACCACCACCACCATCACTACCACCACCACCACTACCACCACCATCACTACCACCACCACTACCACTACCACCACCACCATCACTACCGACACCACCAATAATATCACTGCTACTGATATCAACACCACCTACATTACCTCCCCCACCACCAGTACCTTCGCTACCGACACCACCACCATCATCATCTACATTACTGCCACCACCATCAATGCCACCTTCGCTACTGGCATCAACACTACCTACATTACCCCCACCACAAGTACCATCGTTACCGACACCAACACCACCATCTACATTACCACCATCACCACCACTACCTACACCAACACTACCTCCGTCATTACCATCACCGCTACACTGCTGGTGTTTGGAGATGGCAACGTGAGGTAGACACCACAGCCCGGGTAATCAGCAACAGTTTTCCAGAACTTAACTTTCTTCTTGAAAACAAGGCAAGGCGCTACTGTTTATTTTTTTTACATATGAAAGGGGTACAAAAACCTACATTATGTTCATAATTATACCTTAACGTAATTACATATGAGGTTTTTTTTGGTGTTATGTGATTTTTCAATGTTACACAGTTTTATGTTTATTATTAAGGGGAAAGGAGAGGGACGGGAGAGAGAGATAATGAATCATGGGTAAGTGCTAAACTCATAGGGGGTCAAACAGAGCCTAGGAAATGGAAAGTATCAGGTTTTATCCAAGGAATTGTATCGTAACTGCAATTTCTTCGATCAAGATTCCCTCACCAGCATCAAAGCACCCCTGTACACACACACACACATATATATATATATATATATATATATATATATATATATATATATATATATATATATATATATATATATATTAAAACATCCCTGGCTGGAAGGTTAGAGTGAGCAATCTTCCGGGCCTCCTCTCCACCTGTTTTATAAACGTAAATACGTGGGATTGCTCGTCTCTGGACCATTCCTGCACCACCAGTGACAAACATTAAAATCTGAAAGCTGCCAGTTTCTTCTCGGCAACATCGTTGCCAGATTTTATGTCTGCTATGTTTACTTTGCTTATTGATTAAGTATATTTTTGGTATGCTTATGTAACCTAAACCTAATCAAACATGATCTGACTTAAACTAGACTAATTTTACCTGACGTTGAGTAACGCGTCTAAAAACTGACGTAATGTGAGGTTTGAATACCGTCTCTTGACCAATTATTGCAAGATAGGGATGATACTATGCAAGAGTTCAGTTACCTTCATATTAACCTGACCATTAACAGCACATCAGGTTTCTTCACATATAGGAATGATATGGATCACTTAGCAGCCCCAGGACACTTGCTATGTTGTAAGTGTAGTGGAAACCTACGTCAGTGTGGGCAAGAGACTGGCTCAACCATCTACACAGATTACATTATCCAATGTATTGACAGATTTTTTTTTATTTTAACGCTTATTAAGGACCAACAAGAACAACGAACACAATATGGACGAGAACAACGAAAATAACAAAGACAATAAATAGAACGAAAACAATAGGAACGAGAAGGCTAAGAACAAGAAAAACGTGAACACTAACAAGAGGGCAATAAGAGCGACAAGAAGACTAAAGACAGCATCAATAGTCCGACTGATGAAGCAATCAAGTATGCCTGCTCTAGGAGAGGGTCGCGAGGACGATGACCCTGTTAATCACCCACAAGTAGGCAGGTAATAACAATAGTCCACAACACGGTAACTTACCAAACTTTGAATATCAAGACTGAAGAATATCACCTATCAAATGTCTGTCATTGTGTTGTAGAGGTCTAAGAAAAGCTCAGACCTCTACAACACAATTGTCCTCAAATATTTGTTAAGTTATATCATGAATTAAGGAAAGATCCTAGACAAAGCAAATGCGATAGTAATTATAGACAAGGTAGATTATAGGGGAAAAATAACATATTAAAAGACAGGGGAACTGACGTGCCCCTTAAGGTCTTTGTAGTAATATTGGAGACTGAGCAAGCCACAATGGCTTAGCCAACTGCCTGCCAAGTTAGTCTGGATAGGCAATCCGTCTGTATTACGGGCGTCTTTATTCCAACGGTTTTAATAATGACAGTTTCACATGTTTAACCGGTTTGCACTGTTAACCACATTTATAACCTGCTTTTATGCTTTCGGATTATTCGTTGTATAGTTACGTAAATTTTGGTTAATATAGCATCATAAATTAACCGAACTTAATTTAATCTGGTTGTAACAGCGGTTCAGCAAACGGGCGGAAAGTATTGCTAAGATCGTGAAGCGACACACATAGAAGTGCATTACAAAACGAACGTTGTTGATATGGGGCAGGCATATTACGAATGTCGCTGTGGTATGGGTGAGGAATCCCTGCTAGCTCACCCCCCTCACTACCCATGATCCCAAATCGTGCGAGACGGTGGCGGTGGCCGGGCCATTTGTAGCGTCGGGGCGAGGCACAATGAATGGGGTGGTGGCGGCTCCCCTATCTCAATACCTTCAAGCACACGACCGTTGGGGCGCCCATTTAAACCCAGCGTCCGTCATTATCATATCAACCCCCGGCTTGGTCCAGCCCTTCCTCTCCGCTTCCTCTCTTTCCGTTCCTCCTCCTCCTCTTCCTCTGCTATTCCCAACTTTTTTTGTGGGGCACCTCTTTCTACCCCTCCTTCGGTACCTGTTCATCCGACGCTTTTACCCTGACAATGATCGTAAACCTTTGTACGAGGTTCTTGCCTCATGGACTACCATGCACTTTACAGTTTCTTCTTCAAGAGCTTCCTGGAGTTCTCCGTACACTTAAGTTCCGTTCCTCCACCTTCTGCTACCTTCCTCCATTCTTTCTCCCTTCATTCCTTGGTTTCTCTTTCCATCCCTTGGCCTCGCCACTGCCAGAAGCTGCCAATCAATTTACCGAACTTCCATTTCACTCATCCCATGTTTCTTAAATCTTGACGCCCCTTTCATTCCACCCTTTGACCTCTCCCCTATGCTTCTGCCCATTTCCGTCCACCATTTGACCTCCCCTTCCCTATGTTCCGCCCCTATCCTTCCATCCTATGACCTCTCCCCTGTGCCCGCTCCTTTCCTTCCACTCCTTACCCTCTCCCAACAATATGCACCACTGTGGTCCTCAATAATCCACATCGGCCGCCTCTCCCTATTTGCTAACCCTCTCACTCTGCCACATACGTTTATCCGGAACCTTTTAAGATCTCGTGGATACCGAAGCGACAGTAGAATGTTTGACGGTATCCTCATCGCCCTACTGAAATCTTCCAGCTCTGGCTGACATTTCATTACCTCATGTATGAAATTCATCCTGTGTGACAGAATATGACAGGGAAACATAACTAACTTTTGTTCCGACTACGGAACTTCTATCATGTAGAACAAGCCACGTGGGGATAGAAATCTTCAGGTTAGGATCTTTCGCGTGCGCTCAAGATTTTCCATCTCCACGTGGTTTGTTCTGTATTGTTAAGATCGCCTGTTTGCGATTGTACAGCTTAACTATATCATATAGAATAACGCAACAACACACTATGGGTGTTCACACTAACTATCATAGAGAACAGTACAGTAGCACACTGCGCGTGTTCATTGCTTAAAAACTTAAACTTATCACCATCTACAACTATTCCTCACTGCCCATCTACAACTATCCCTCACTGCCCATCTACAACTATTCCTCACTGCCCATCTACAACTATCCCTCACTGCCCATCTACAACTATTCCTCACTGCCCATCTACAACTATCCCTCACTGCCCATCTACAACTATCACTGTTTGGCAAGCAATCGCAAAAAAGGTCATTCCTCTGGTGGTCACATGCAACTTGACAAATACCCATCAGCATAAAATGGAGAAGTGAGCAGTGATGCCAGTGAGGCTGGAAAGGTGAAAGATGAAGATGCTGACTTTAGTGGAGATGAGAGGTGGTGATGCTGACTAGAGGAGATGAGTTCCGAGAATTTTTCTACTACCGGAGCCCGGCCATGGGCCAAGCTCGTTTGGTGCTTGCCTGGTCAACCAAGCTGTATTGCTACTGGTGGCCCGCTGACCCACATATCCACCACAGTCTGGTTGATCTGGCACATGGTGAAGATGTTTGTCAAGTTTCCTCTTGAAGACTTCTACACTTGCTCCAGCAGTTTGATATTTTCTGGTAAGATGTTGAATAGTCTGGGATCACGAACGTTGAGAGTGTTCTCTTATTGTGCCCACAGCACCCCTGCTTTTCACTAGGTTTATTTTGCACTTCCTCCCTTATCAAGTACTTTCCAAGTACTTGATAAGGAGGAAGTGAGTACATATTTAAGACTTTAAGGTATTCCCAGAAATTTAAATGTTTTATTGGCTCTATGCGGGTCGTAAACGATTTCTTTATCTGTTCCAGCTGTGATATTTCTCCTGCTCTGTACGGAGCCGTCAACACTGAGCAACATTTCAAATGAGAGAACACAGGTGATTTTAAAAGTATTACCACCGGCATAATTTCCCTTGTTTTGAAAGTCCTCATTTTCCACAGCGTCACACTCCTGGCTGTCGTGACCTTGGTCTTATTGTGTTCGTTGAAAGAAAGGTCAGCTGACATAATTATTCCCAAGTGTTTCATGTGTTCCCTTATTGGTGATGATGACTGTATTAGAGATGAAAGGTGGAGATGCTGACTATAGTGAAGATGAGGGGTGGAGATGCTGACTGTAGTGAAGATGAGGGGTGTAGATGCTGACTATAGTGAAGATGAGGGGTGTAGATGCTGACTGTAGTGGAGATTACAGGTCATAATGTTGACTATAAAGGAGATCAGAGGTGGTGAAGGCTGAGGAGGAAGGTGCAGAGTGGAGTGGGCTGCTGTCATGAGTGGGCTACGAGGAGTGGGCTGGTAAATAGACATAATAAGACTGACTGGAGGTTGGCTGCCGCAACACAGCCGCTTGCGGGTCCCGCAGTCATGAATATGCAAGACACATATCTCCATGCAACATCAACCTCCAATTTTATTATTTTCCACTTGACTTGACGCACTGTAATAACCATCTCCCAGGTGAAGGTGCTCCCACCTGCCCGTCACTACCTCCCAAGTGAAGGTGCTCCCACCTGCCCGTCACCAACTCCCAGGTGAAGGTGCTCCCACCTGCCCGTCACCAACTCCCAGGTGAAGGTGCTCCCACTTGCCCGTCACCACCTCCCAGGTGAAGGTGCTCCCACCTGCCCGTCACTACCTCCCAAGTGAAGGTGCTCCCACCTGCCCGTCACCAACTCCCAGGTGAAGGTGCTCCCACCTGCCCGTCACCACCTCCCAGGTGAAGGTGCTCCCACTTGCCCGTCACCACCTCCCAGGTGAAGGTGCTCCCACCTGCCCGTCACTACCTCCCAAGTGAAGGTGCTCCCACCTGCCCGTCACCAACTCCCAGGTGAAGGTGCTCCCACCTGCCCGTCACCACCTCCCAGGTGAAGGTGCTCCCACTTGCCCGTCACCACCTCCCAGGTGAAGGTGCTCCCACCTGCCCGTCATCACCTCCCAGGTGAAGGTGCTCCCACCTGCCCGTCACCACCTCCCAGGTGAAGGTGCTCCCACCTGCCCGTCACCACCTCCCAGGTGAAGGTGCTCCCACCTGCCCATCACCAACTCCCAGGTGAAGGTGCTCCCACCTGCCCATCACCAACTCCCAGGTGAAGGTGCTCCCACCTGCCCATCACCAACTCCCAGGTGAAGGTGCTCCCACCTGCCCGTCACCAACTCCCAGGTGAAGGTGCTCCCACCTGTCCATCACCAACTCCCAGGTGAAGGTGCTCCCACCTGTCCATCACCAACTCCCAGGTGAAGGTGCTCCCACCTGTCCATCACCAACTCCCAGGTGAAGGTGCTCCCACCTGCCCATCACCACCTCCCAGGTGAAGGTGCTCCCACCTGTCCATCACCAACTCCCAGGTGAAGGTGCTCCCACCTGCCCATCACCAACTCCCAGGTGAAGGTGCTCCCACCTGCCCATCACCACCTCCCAGGTGAAGGTGCTCCCACCTGTCCATCAACTCCCAGGTGAAGGTGCTCCCACCTGCCCATCACCAACTCCCAGGTGAAGGTGCTCCCACCTGCCCATCACCACCTCCCAGGTGAAGGTGCTCCCACCTGCCCATCACCACCTCCCAGGTGAAGGTGCTCCCACCTGCCCATCACCAACTCCCAGGTGAAGGTGCTCCCACCTGTCCATCACCAACTCCCAGGTGAAGGTGCTCCCACCTGCCCATCACCAACTCCCAGGTGAAGGTGCTCCCACCTGCCCATCACCACCTCCCAGGTGAAGGTGCTCCCACCTGCCCATCACCACCTCCCAGGTGAAGGTGCTCCCACCTGCCCATCACCACTCAGTGTATAATTTAAGAGGGATATGTAAGACTAGCAGCCATCGAATTTATCTTCATGAAATTCAGCTTCAGTGGAAGCTGAAGATACAGATAAGTCATAGGGATGTAAGGAAGCATTTTGTTAGTCTCAGGATGGTTGAAAAGTGGAATGAGTTGGATGAGACAGTGGTAGGGGCAAACTCAAACACAGCTTCAAGAGTAGATATGAAAAGGACCAAGAGGTCGGAAGTCAGTGTTGCCGATTAAGGGGTCAGGAGCTAAGTATCCACCCCCGCCAATACAAATCGGTGATTTATTTATTTATTTATTTATTTCTCTCTCTCTCTCTCTCTTTTTCTCTTTCTCTCTCTCTATCTTTCTCTCTCTCTCTCTCTCTCTCTCTCTCTCTCTCTCTCTCTCTGTCTGTCTGTCTGTCTGTCTGTCTGTCTCTCTCTCTCTCTCTCTCTCTCTCTCTCCAACCTTTGTCGCCAGGTTGTTGACTCACTGGCCGCGGGTACCATGAGTCCGCACTAAATCCAGATAAATATACTCGTACTTGTTCTCCAACCAACACCTTTGCATTTTCTTACTGGTGAAAAAGAGGAGAGTGTTATTAACACTTATGACAAATATGTGGCATCGTTAAGAAGTCGCAGCATCATAGAGCAAACACTGACCAGAATTACCTACCAGTGGGACGCTGCTTCACACAACTCTGCCACACCATCCACAATCTAATAACACTCATTAATAATAGAAAAGTAATTATCTTGTCATAGCCAAAGATCACAGTAGTGAAGAATTCAACCTGTCTCCCTAATAAAAACACGTTCTTACAAACGTGGGAAAATCAAGGTTGGTATTCGGAGTACACAGTTGGGTCTACGACGTTCTGTTCTTTTGCCGACTTCTTCCAGTACATTATGGTAGGCTGCGTTAGGCAAATTGATCAAAATTATTCATTCCTATTAGAATGTAATCAGACAAATACCTGAACGGGGAGTACGTTTTTCTCGATGTACAAACAACCTGGTAAAGACAAGAATGCAATGAATGACTGACCGTTGAAAAACCAACGCCTTATTCATTGACGTAAGTATTTTTCAACGCTCTTTGAATCATTAATAAACATATGTTTCTTAATGAAGATATGTTTTAGAATGTAGCGAGGAACCAGCTGACGCAACTGTCTGAAACATTACATATTTATGTGACCTGGTGCTTTAGGTACCCTGGAAGCCTGACCCTCAAACTGCTTTAGGACAGAAAGTCTCACATGTATTTTACATACTCGATCCGCTATACACGTTAGCTTTTAATGTCCATTACTCACAGATTATTGGTGACCATGAGGACACTGAAAGCTGCCGCTAGGACTCGTCTTCAGCCTCGGTCTTACTCTTGTCAGTAAGTTTCCCCAGATCTAACAGCCACTCGCAACTCAATGTGCACATAACACATTTCATTATGATTTACATTACTGCCAACTGTGTGTACCGGACAGTTCCATTCTATATAGCTGCGAGAGAATAGTCAAATAATATTTCCCAGCAAAAATCAATCAGAAGATAAAATTTATGCAGGTGTTGATGCTCTACTGGGAGCGTCTCACAACACTTGGAATGTAGTCACCGGGACGGGGGATAGAGCCCTGATAATATACACCTATCATAACTTACTGGCGTGTGAGATATGGGTGGAAGTGCAAAATAAACCTAGTGAAAAGCAGTGATATCATCGGCACAGATAAAGAACACTGTGAACACCTATGATCCACGACAATTCAAGTTACAACCGGCAGATGTAGGAAATATTGCTGAAACAAAGGCAGAAGTTTTCAAGAGGAAACGGCATTGATACCTCCAAGAAGTGCCAGATAAACCAGGCTGTGATGGCTATGCAAGCGTGCAGCACACTAGCAGCAACAACCTAGCTGACCACGGAATCAACTGGGAAACCTAGCCTTATACCTTGATGTCCCTTTTTGCATCCCTGCTTTTCATAGTAAGTACCTTGTACAGTCTGTTAAACCTCTTGCCCTTTTACCAAGTAATTTCAGGGTTTTATATTTATAACCAGTATTTTCCAGAGTTTACCTCTAGAGTATTCCGAGGGGTCAATGCCCCCGCGGTCCGGTCCCAGACCAGGCCTACCCCAAAAGGGGTAGAGTCACAGCTCCTGACCCCGCCTCTTCGCTGGTCGGTATACTAGGTCCACACTCTCCCGGTTCCAAGAGCCTTATCATACCTCTTTTTAAAGCTATGTATGGATCCTTCTTCCACTACTTCCCTCTCCAGGTTCTTCCACTTCGTAACAACTCTAAGGTTGAAGAAATGCTTCCTAACATCCTTATGACTCATCTGAGTTTTCAACTTCCAGTTATGTTCCCTTGTTTCTGTATCCCATCTCTGAAACATTCTGGCCTTGTTCACTTTATCAATTCCTCTCAGTATTTTATACGTCATTATCATGACCCCCTATCCCTCCTGTCATCCAGTGTCGTCAGGTTGAATTCCCTTAACTTCTCATTACAGGCCATAATGCATAGTCCTGCGACTAGTCTTGTTGCAAACTTTTGCATTTCCTCTATATATATATATATATATATATATATATATATATATATATATATATATATATATATATATATATATATTATGCAAAAGATCACAGTAAACAGGATATCAAAATATGCAAGAAAACCACTATGAAAAATGAGTAGTCAATGTGAGTAGTCACGAAAGCGCTTGGAATTCTTCTATTTTTCATAGTGGTTTTCTTGCATATATATATATATATATATATATATATATATATATATATATATATATATATATATATATATATATATATATATATATATATTATATATATATAGTTCCTTGATAATGTGAGTAGTCACGAAAGCGCTTGGAATTCCTCTATTTTTTCATAGTGGTTGTTTTGCATATTTTGATATCACCTGATTACTGTGATCTTTTTGCATATATATATATATATATATATATATATATATATATAGTATACGTATTATATCATGGAATATTTTTTTCGCCTGGGTTAATGGAAGTATAAGAAACTTTACGCATTCCCAAAAAGTCAAAAAGTTAAGTGCTTAAATTTATGCGGGTATTGAACGTTCTCCATACCTGTGATTTACCTTTGACCTGTCTCGAGAGTTTTCCTGCTCTCGCGGGACTGCCAATGGTCAGGCCTTCCTGCTTACTGCCTGGCCAACCAGGCGTTGTTGACGGTCCTACTTAACTACATGATCTGTCTATCCCCTCCCCTACCTTACCCTCTCTCCTTCCCTCCCCTCCCCTCTCTCCTTCCTCCCCTCTCTCCTTCCCCTTCTTCCTCCCCTCTCTCCTTCCCCTTCTTCCTCTCCTCTTTCATTCCTTCCCCTTCTTCCTCCCCTCCCCTCTTTCCTTCCCTCTTGTCCCCTCTTTCCTTCCCCCTCCTCCCTTCCCTTCCCCCCCCACCTCTCTCCACATGGGTAAGAGTCTCCTTCAGTTCACAAAAAGACAAGTTTTGGTGTAGTAGGTGACACAAGCGTCGCCACACCTGCAAGCTTCCCTCACCAACACCAGTACAAAACAATGCCTAATTGTTAGACTACTCTAGGGGAAAACATTTAGGGGAAAAATTAAAGAGCGTTTGAGAAAAATCTTTAACCAACACAAAAGGTAAGTGGGGTCAGGCTGGTGGGCAGGGAATATCCCTGAAAAACCTGTTGCCTCCATGAAAGCCAGCCACATTTTTATCGCCTCTCCATTATTCTCCCACACGTCAACATTATTTTACCATTCTTGACTTGTGTCAAAATATATCATGCCTGGATGATTGTCCATCAAAAGTGCATCTCTTGCATAATTTCTTGTAAGATTTTCCAATCATTATCATTCTCGTCTTATTTACTTTGATATATATATATATATATATAATATATATATATATATATATATATATATATATATATATATATATATATATATATATATATATATATATATATATATATATCCACATTCAACAGTTATTTTCTAGCTACTGCAGACATTCAGCAGGCGATATTAAACTAGTTGGAAGGACACCCTTACATGTGTGCAGACAAGTCCGTACACAGAAGGAGCACTAAAGTAGGCCTGCCGGCAACAGAACATAAGAGATGAAGAGCAGTGCAATAGGCAAATTGGTTCAAGCTGTACAGCTCCACCCATCAACGTGTTGCAACATCCATAACTCTATATTCTCTCATCTTGTGGAAGTGTGAGCACCCTAACAGGAAAGGCAGACAGCAGGAATCCCCACACTCATACCCAGCCTATTTGCCTAATGTTACATTTCGGTTACTCTCACTCTCCAAAATTTTCATTTGTTATGGACTGCGGTCGTCCAGCTGTTACATCCGAGGAAGCTCCTCCGCCAGCAAAACTTTGGACGCATATCAGAGGAAAGCTCTTAGTCTCATCAGAGCACCCGACCTCACACGTAAGCTTCAAACATTAGTCTACCACCGCAAGCATGCATGCATGCATGCATATATATATATATATATATATATATATATATATATATATATATATATATATATATATATATATATATATATATATATATATATATATATTAGGGTGACCCAAAGATGAAGAAACACTTTCGCCATCACTCACTCCATTGTCTTGCCAGAGACGTACCGACACTAGAGTTCAGATGCCCCGCCAAACTGCACCATCCCCGCGCCTTCAGAGTGCAAGCACTGTACTTCCCACCTCTACCTCCTTGTCTCTAGACTATACGTACTTCACGTACTTACACGTGAAGTTTCCAGGACAAAATAGAAGTGATAACAACTCTGACCAGCTTGGCGAGTTATTCTGTCCTATCCCGGCCTGACAACAGATTTCATTATTGACTGTTTGATCAATCAAACTGTTGTCACCAGCGTCTCGTGGGCATACGTAGCCATCACAATCTGGCTGATCTGACAATTTTTATCAGGTATAAATATGAAGAGCATAAGTATTTAAGGAAGACTGAAATCTGAGACAAGACTGTTGGTAGGAAAGGTGAAAATGGCAATTTAGACTTAATGGCAGGTTTTATTTTTATTATTATTATGGTAGTTGTGGTTGCGATAGCTATGACTGCGGTGGCCGAGGCTGTGGTGATTGTGATGGTTATAACAGTGATAGTGACTGATCGCTATGGTCGAGTGATATACTTGTAACCTGTTTAAAATGGCTCTTCTGTCCCCGTAGCCCTACCTGAGGCCAGGCTTCCTTGCTGACTACCTGGCCAGGCTGTCGGTGCAGGTCCGTACATCCATCACAATCTGGCTGATCCAACACTTTTAGCAAGAAGCTGTCCGGCTTCTTGAAAAGTTCTACCTTCGTTCCGGCAATATTTCTGGAATCTGCTGGTAGTAGGCTGAAAAGTTTTGGACCCCGGATGTTGACACAGTGCTTTAAAACTGTACCTATGGCCCACCTCCCTACACTTCACTAGCTTTATTTCACTCTTTCTCTCACATCTTTCACTCCGGTAAGTTGTTATAGCGGTGTGCAGGTCAGGAACCAGGTCCTCAAGTATCTTCTTCCTATACTTGTCCGGCTGGAATCAAAGCCAGTGGCGGTCTCATCAGTTACAGATACTAAGTCCAACCCAGCATGGTAACTAGCAATGCATCATTCGTGTCTGAAAACGAAGTCTGAAACGGAAGAAAAACAATAAACTACCGTTTATTAGTGGTTTTCTCACAGGCCCATGCAATGTCTGCAGCCTTCACGGAAACTCAAACCTTTTTTGATTATGAAATACTGATTCCACGATACAGCCTATTTAGATAAGGCTGGGAAAAAAAGTAACAAGGAAGGGAGGAACGGGTCTGCTTGTATATTAAAGAGTCGCCCATATGCACTCAAGTTACTGAACACCACTAATGATGTACTCGAAGTCCTGGCAGTCAAAATAGAAAACAGAACCTGCTGTAGTTGCTGTGCTGTAGTTGCTGTGCTGTAGTTGCTGTGATGTAGTTGCCGTGCTGTAGTTACCGTGCTGTAGTTGCTGATACAACCTTCCAACAGTTCAAGGACCAATTACTGGAGGTCAATGATTGTCTTAATAACCTATCAAACGCAGCCTCAAATATCCTGCTGCTTGGAGACTAAAATTTGAGACATCTTAAATGGAAGAAAGTAGCGAGGACCTACCTTGAAGAACAGTCCCACACAACAAAACTATTAAACTTCTACTATAAATTCTCCTTAAGCCAGCAGATTGGTGAACTGACGAATAATAGATCGAGTCCAGAAGAGACAGCAGCAAAAATCATAAAATTAAAAAAAATCCTAAATACTTTTTCTCTTATGCATAATCCAGGGTGAAAACTACAATACACTGCCTTTGCTTCAACGAGACAGAACACACACTGATCTCTTATGTTCTTTTAGTTCTATGGAATAACCCTCCTGTTTCCTATACAAGGTCACCTACCTTAGAGTTTCTTATTCTTTCCATATCTGAACAGTTGTATTTTGTTCCCCTTCACATCATTATTTTCTACCTGCCTATTAAATGACTCTGTTTACATCTTCTAGCAACTGTCTGAATGACTCAGTATTCTGATGGTGGTACATGGCGATGGTGGAGTCAGCAAAGGGGTTTAGAGGTAGATGGTACAGATCGGAAGAGTTTGGGATATGATAGAGTTGTTTGGGTTAGATGACGAAGATGGTTTTGGGGGTGGATGTTAGGACCGGGATAGGGTTTCGGAGGTGGATTAAGATACAGGAAGATAGGTCTGGGTTGTATGCTGGGTTACAGTGTGGTGGGGTTTGAGGGCATTGGAGGGGATGGTAAGGCTGGCCTGGGGTTCCCCTAGTAGCAGCTACCCCACGGCTGCTTTCTCCAGATGCGCCTCCGAGGTACCCGACCGTGACCACCGTTATTCCTTCTTGCTCCTACTACACACACACACACACACACATACACACACACACACACACACACACGCACACACACACACACACACACACACACACACACACGCAGTGGGAGAATGAAAGAGAGAGATCAGTCTTTGTTTATGGGCTCCAGGAAGCTGAAGGGGAAACTTATGAAGCAAGAAGACAAGGGGAGAAAAATGCGATTGAAAACATCATGAAAGCAATAGGAGAAGATGACATGACCCAGCTGGCAAATTTTCTGAGAATAGGGGGATTTGCAAGAGGAAGAATCCGGCCAGTCAAAGTAATTTTCAAAGCAGAATTGACTCGAAACAGGATCCTGCAGGAGAAAGCAAGACTAAGGGATATGTCAGAGTACCGGAGGGTGTATCTCGACCGCGACAGAACACGGGAAGAAAGACAGAAACTGAAAGAGAGGGTACAGAAACAAAAGGAGGAAAGAGAGATGGACAGGAGAACCCAGACTCAGGAGGAAGCTCTAATACAACCACCTTCAGATGTTCCCAACCTGGACAACCCCAATGCAACCAAACAACCTAACCCAAAACACACATGCCATACCCAATGATTCCACCCACCTCAGTACAAACTCCACCTTCACACCAACCACCCATAGTTCCCCATCAGATCTCCCACTTTCCCAACCCCAACATACCCCCCAGATTACGGTTTTAGAAAAGAAGTTAAAGGTTTGGTATACAAATGCAGATGGTATAACAAATAAATGTGAGGAGTGGCATGAAAGAATAAAGGAGACATCCCCAGACATAATAGCACTCACAGAAACGAAACTCACCAGGATGATAACAGATGCAATCTTCCCACCCGGATATCAAATCCTCAGGAAAGATAGAGGGAGCAGAGGG
Source organism: Cherax destructor (assembly GCA_009830355.1). Lineage (NCBI taxonomy): Eukaryota > Metazoa > Arthropoda > Malacostraca > Decapoda > Parastacidae > Cherax > Cherax destructor. Next base: position 501,718 of record WNWK01000333.1, on the reverse strand, counting down.
GAGGAGGAGTTGCACTGCTCATTAAGAACAGGTGGGGATTTGAGGAAGTGGAAGGAATGGATGGAATGGGTGAAAGGGACTACATAGTAGGAACAATTCAGTCTGAGGGCCATAAGGTGGTAATTGCTGTAATGTACAACCCGCCACAGAACTGCAGGAGGCCAAGAGAAGAATACGACGAGAGCAATGGTAGACACACTAGCCGAGGTAGCCAGAAGAGCCCACATGGGGAGAGCAAAGTTACTAGTTATGGGTGATTTCAATCACAAAGAGATTGATTGGGAAAACCTAGAGCCCCATGGGGTCCTGAATCATGGAGAGCCAAGATGATGGATGTGGTACTGGAAAACCTCATGCATCAACATGTTAGAGACACTACCAGAGAGAGAGGTGGGGATGATCCAGCAAGACTGGACCTAGTATTCACCTTGAGTAGTTCGGACATCGAGGATATCACGTATGAAAGGCCCCTTGGAGCTAGTGATCATTTGGTTCTGTGTTTTGATTATATAGTTGAGCTACAAGTGGAGAGGGAGCAGGAATAGGAAAGGAGAAACGAAACTACAAAAGGGGGGACTACACAGGCATGAGGAACTTCCTACAAGACGTTCAGTGGGAGAGAGAATTGGCAGGAAAACAAGTAAAAGAAATGATGGAATATGTGACAACCAAATGCAAAGAGGCAGAGGAGAGGTTTGTCCCCAAGGGAAACAGAAGTAATGGGAAGACCAGAACGAGTCCTTGGTTCACCCAGAGGTGTAGGGAGGCAAAAAGTAAGTGTAATAGAGAATGGAAAAAGTACAGAAGACAAAGGACCCAGGAAAATAAAGAGATTAGCCGAAGAGCCAGAAACGAATATGCACAGGTAAGAAGGGAGGCTCAGCGACAATATGAAAATGATATAGCATCAAAAGTCAAGTCTGACCCGAAGCTGTTGTATAGCCACATCAGGAGGAAAACAACAGTCAAGGACCAGGTAATCAGGCTGAGAAAGGAAGGTGGGGAGTTCACAATAAACGACCAAGAGGTATGTGAGGAGCTCAACATGAGATTTAAGAAGTATTTACACAGGAGACAGGTAGGACTCCAGGAATTCAGAATAGGGAGGTATACCAACAAGTGCTGGATGAAATACACACAACCGAGGAGGAGGTGAAGAAGCTGCTATGTGAACTCGATACCTCAAAAGCGGTGGGACCGGACAACATTTCTCCGTGGGTCCTTAGAGAGGGAGCAGAGATGTTGTGTGTGCCACTAACACAAATCTTCAACACATCCATTGAAACTGGGCAACTACCTGAGGCGTGGAAGATGGCAAATGTAGTCCCAATTTTTAAGAAAGGAGACAGACACGAGGCATTAAACTACAGACCTGTGTCACTGACGTGTATAGTATGCAAAGTCATGGAGAAGATCATCAGGAGGAGAGTGGTGGAGCACCTAGAAAGACACAAGCTTATAAACGACAACCAGCACGGTTTCAGGGAAGGAAAATCCTGTGTCACAAACCTACTGGAGTTTTATGACAAGGTAACAGAAGTAAGACACGAGAGAGGGGTGGATAGACTGCATTTTTGGACTGCAAGAAGGCGTTCGACACAGTTCCTCACAAGAGGTTAATGCAAAAGCTAGAGGAACAGGCACACGTAACAGGAAAAGCACTGCAATGGATCAGAGAATATCTGACAGGGAGGCAACAACGAGTCATGGTACGTGACGAGATGTCAGAGTGGGCACCTGTGACGAGTGGAGTTCCACAAGGGTCAGTCCTAGGACCTGTACTGTTTTTGGTATATGTGAATGACATAACGGAAGGGATAGACTCAGAAGTGTCCCTGTTTGCAGATGATGTGAAGTTAATGAGAAGAATCAAATCAGTCGAGGATCAGGCAGGACTACAAAGAGACCTGGACAGGCTGCAAGCCTGGTCCAGTAACTGGCTCCTTGAATTTAACCCTGCCAAATGTAAAGTCATGAATATCGGGGAAGGGCAAAGAAGACCGCAGACAGAGTATAGTCTAGGTGGCCAAAGACTGCAAACCTCACTCAAAGAAAAGATCTTGGGGTGAGTATAATACCGAGCACATCTCCTGAGGCACACATCAATCAGATAACTGCTGCAGCATACGGGCGGCTGGCAAACCTAAGAATTGCGTTCCAATACCTCACTAAGGAATCATTCAAGACTCTGTATACCATATACGTCAGGCCCATACTGGAGTATGCAGCACCAGTTTGGAACCCACACCTGGTCAAGCACGTCAAGAAATTAGAGAAAGTGCAAAGGTTTGCAACAAGACTAGTCCCAGAGCTAAGGGAATTGTCCTACGAAGAAAGGTTAAGGAAATCGGTCTGACGACACTAGAGGACAGGAGGGTTAGGGGAGACATGATAACGACATATAAAATACTGCGAGGAATAGATAAGGTGGACAGAGACAAGATGTTCCAGAGAGGGACACAGAAACAAGGGGTCACAATTGGAAGTTGAAGACTCCTATGAGTCAAAGGGATGTTAGGAAGTATTTCTTCAGTCATAGAGTTGTCAGGAAGTGGAATAGCCTAGAGAGCGACGTAGTGGAGGCAGGAACCATACATAGTTTTAAGACTAGGTTTGATAAAGCTCATGGAGCAGGGAGAGAGAGGACCTAGTAGCAATCAGTGAAGAGGCGGGGCCAGGAGCTATGACTCGACCCCTGCAACCACAAATAGGTGAGTACAAATAGGTGAGTACACACACACACACACACACAACCTAGTTTCAACCCCTTGCAAACATAACTCGGCGATTACACACAAACAAGAATGTAACCAGATAACCTATCTTAATTAGTGTTTAAAGAAAAAGCAGAACCAGTGAGTGACCCAAGAGCAAAGGTATACAACCAACATCTATCAAGACAAGTGCCAGAAAACTGAGGACAGACAAAAGGCACTAAACCTCAGGCCAGTATCTCTAATCATGCATTCTGTCTACTGTTCTGGAGAAGATAGTAAGGGAAATAATATTGGTGTACTAGGAGAGATGATTCTTTGCAGAAAACCAGCATCAATTCAGGAATGAAAAAATCCTGTGTTACAAATTTTCTGGAATTCTATGACAGAGTCACAGATATAAAACAAGAAAGGACCGGGTGGAATGCATTTTCTTGGACCATAGGAAAGCCTTTGATATAATACCAAACCAAAGATTAGTCCAGAAATTAGGGGAAGAGGCAGAGCTAAAAGGAAGATTGCTCCTGTGGGTCAAGGCGTACGTGCCTGACAGAAGGCAGAGAGTAATAGAAGGGATGAAACGTCAGAACTGGGAGAGAATAACGAATGGGGTTCCACAAGTATCAGTATTAGGATCTCTACTGTTCTTAATATACGTGAACGAACTATGAGAAGGGAAATCTGCGAGAGGGCATCGGGATCAAGTCGTATGTGTCACTGTTTCCGGATAATGTAAAACTAATGAGAAACACAAGAACAGAAGAAAACAATGATAAATTCCAGGGATACCTCAAGAGACTACAGATGTGATCAAACAAGTGGCTTCTTGAGTTCAACCCGAATAATAGCAAGGAGATACGAACTGGAGAATCAGACACACAATACAACAGGGACGACAGAGGCTGCAAATATTAATGATAAAAGGACCAGGGGTGAATATAACACCAAGCATACACAAACCATGTAACAGCGGCATATGCAAGACCAGCAAATGTCAGCAAGGCATTCAAGAACTTGAATAAAGAATTCTGTAGACCCTTATACATGTGTTAAGTCAGTCATTGAGTAAGCGGCCCCAGCATGGAGCCCACATCAAGTCAAGCACGTGGAGAAGCTCGTACAGATTCAAAGGTTTGCAACCAGACTACTACCAGAACTGAGAGAACTGCACTGTGACGAGAGATTGAAGAAACTAAACCCGACAACCTTAGCAGAGAGGAGGATAAGGGAAGACACGTGCACAACATACAAAAACTTAAAGAGAAATTGATATGGCGGATAGGAACAATTTTTGAATTAAAAGGACTAGGATCTAGGGAACACAGGTGGAAGCTGAAGACACAGATGAGCCATAGGGATGTAAGGGAGTATTTCATTAATCTCTGGGTGGTCAAAAAGTGGAATGGCTTGGATGAAGCAGTGGTGGAGGCTAACTTAATACACAGCTTTATAAGTAGATATTGTAAGACCCAAAACACCACTAAAAAGCCAGTGATGCCGATCAAGGAGATCTAGAGAACGGGGTCAGTAGCTAAGTCTCGACCTTTGCAAACACAGATCGTTGAGTACAACTCGGTGAGTACACAGCGCGCGCGCGCGCACTCACATAAATGCACGCTCACAAACCGAAGTCGATGTAAGGATAGTAAATTTCGATGCCGAATCCTTCAGATTCCTCTTAAGAGTCTGCAGCTTGGAGCCTCCATCTTATTAAGCATGTTTAGAGGCTTAAAAAGTTACAAAGAACTGAAGAGAGGGTGTGAGTGGGACGCACTGGACGAGGACCTGGTGGAGACAAGCACAGTACACAATTTCAGGAGTAGATATAATTGGGCCTTGTAGGCCAAGAATCAGCGAAACCAGATCGATAAAGCCAGAGACAGGACCAGAAGCTATGAATCGACCCCTGCAAATACAATTAGACAAGTACAACTAAATGAGTACTAAGAGAAAAGGTTGAAGGAACTCAACTTGGAGAACTAGGATAGCAATCTGTCCCTTAACAGGATGGTAGTTTTCTCATGCATGCAATTCCTTAATTTCTGTCCAGTCTAAGCCATTGCAAAAATTTAACGTTAGTTATTCTAAGTTAGGTTAACGCAAATGAACTTTTGTTCTGGCTGCTTCGATAGAGAAAAAAATGCACAACTTAAAAGGGACACTGTTTACAAAACCTAAGAGGATCATCAAATAATATGAAAGGAACACTTGAAAGATCTGGGAGTAATTAAGACGGCTGATCTTGCTTTCAAAGAACACAATAAGGCAAATGTCAGGGAAGCCAGGAAGATGACGGGGTCGATAATGAGAATTTTCATAACCAGGGAAATAGTGCCAATGGTGCCACTATTCAAATCACTTGTGCTTTGTTACGAAAGGGTTTAAAACTGGAATAAGTTCAACATGAAGGTGAAGGGCGGAAATTAACACACACCTTTACGAGTGTGGTGATAAAATTAAGATGGTCAGAAACCAACAATGCTAGAAGCGGGGTCAAGAGCTGAGGCTCGACCCCCGCAAACACATCAACACAAGTACATATCAGGTGTGTAATTTGAGCGACATTTACAAAACCAGCTAACCTAAGAGCTAATTTCAGGAACCTTACCACTAAAATATTAAGACAATACACACACCTTACGTCAGACCCATCCAGGGATCACAGCCCCTGCGGCCTGGTCTCAGACTAACCCTACTAAATTAGAAAAGAAATATTATAAGAGTAAGAACTATTAAGAAATACACAGGAATGTAATAAAATGTACATTAAGTGTTAAAGTTTCTAACTTGTCATATTACGTGTTCATGAGACAAAGAAAATGCCAACAATCTTGTCCAATTAAAAAACTTTTACCAGACTTTTGAGTCACGCTACAGGACGGTTAATACCTTCACTAATGAAGGAAAAAACCATACACAGTTTGAAGATTAGGTATAACAGAGCTCAAGAGGCCTGATCCCACTATTATCTTCTAAATAGTGGGATCAGGAGCTGTAAGTTGACCCTTTTAAACCCAAATAGGCAAATAGAAGCTGGCCATCAAAGAGGCGAGGTCACCAGCTGTAAGAACAAATTAGCGAGTACGAATACAATTGACAAAATTCGTTGAGTAGAATTCAGTACGAGCTATCTCTCTCTCTCTCACTTTCTTTATACAAACACTAACTCAGAAAAGCAAATAAATCGACAAACAGAAATATTCAAGCATGACGGAGTAACAATGAAAAGCATGAAGGAGAAGAGTAAAAAAATATCCCCCTTCACAATCACTTCTCCCCGTCACATCTCCCTCATCATATCTTCTCCCTCCCCATTGCATCTCCCCTCCTTTCTCATCACATTCTCCTCTCACTCCTCCCTCCCTAAAACATTTACTCCCTGGCCACCCCCGTTAATTCCTGTGTAGGGTATCCCCTGGCATCCTGCAGCAGCAGTTTACATCATGGCAGTATAGGACATCTCCTGGTATCGTGGAAGGCGCACTATTACCGAATTCGCATCGTCCCCACCCGTCACCCCAGCGTACCGTACCTGTGGTGCGGTACACACCACCACCAATACCACTATCACCACCATCACTACCCATACCACCACCACAATACCCCGATGTTAACACCACTACCACTTTTAACAAACATTATCCATACCACCACAACGAACTCATTATAGACTTCACTAGTGCCACTACAGCCATTCCAATACCACACTTACCTCCCTATCCTTTCTATCCTAATATAAAACACGATATATTACTCTAGAACAGAGTAAAACTTCAGGAGAAGCCGGTTTATCAAAGTGGAAATTTATCAATATACCTGAAGGTTACTGTTTCATCTGACTCTAGTCTGACTGTTTGGGTCTGAAGTTCGTTCTCTCTCTCTCTCTCTCTTTCTCTAAAAGAGAGAGAGAGAAGAAGAGAGAGAGAGAGGGGAGAGAGAGAGAGAGAGAGAGAGAGAGAGAGAGAGAGAGAGAGAGAGAGAGGAGAGAGGAGAGAGAGAGAGAGAGAGAGAGAGAGAGAGAGGAGAGAGGAGAGAGGAGAGAGAGAGAGAGAGAGAGAGAGAGAGAGAGAGAGAGAGAGAGAGAGAGAGAGAGAGAGAGAGAGAGAGAGAGAGAGAGAGAGCGGGGCCGCATGTGGCGCTATTCATCGAGGGAATTCTCCAAATTTGTTTCATCACTTGCTGTCTTTCCTCTTTACTCTTAGGGTCTTCTCTGCTTCTCACTTTTTCTTTCTTCCGGGGAAGCCACTTTTGTCTCCTCACTTCGCCCACTCGCGCCATGCAGTCCACTTTAGCATAATTCTTGGGTGTCGGGTTATTCAAGTGTTTTGAAGGCTCCCGGTGTACTTCCTTACTGTGTTAAGTGTGGTCTTATGCCTTGAAGTTTATGTATTTTAATATATTTTTCCCCAGTCCTCAGTTCATGGATTGGTTTCCAGTGGAGATAGAGAGCTGGATGAGCACAGTGTGTTTTTTTTTAACAGATAGGATGTCTTGGCGAATTTGGTCTTGGACGAATATAGTACGGACAGCAGAAGTGATGTGCATCGATCTCTACGGAGCTTCTTAGACTTCACGGAGGCGTCTGAACACCTTTGCTTTCTCCACCTCCTGAACAACCTTCACTAACTCATCAGCTGACCTGTCTGTGACATAGGAGCACTTTCCATACTCCAGAATATACATTTGTAGTAGATTCGTCATCCTGTGGATAGCGTCCGCAACAGTCCCTGACATATATGTCCCAGAGACATCACAAATTTGTACTTCTTCCTCTGAGAATTTGTGTTATTTTCATGTTTAGCTTTGCTTACTCTGTTTATTTTTGTCTTTTCTTTAAAGTTAGGTTTATTTAACAAAGGTCTTCCAGTGGACCAAAGAAAATAAGATATTAAACAGTGGGAAAATTAAGAAATATTAATCCGAAACCACACTATAGAGCGGAAGAGAAATGTAACATTTGGATGTTCACTTTATAATATCCTTACTATCACAACTACAAGAAAAATAATAGATTGGAAAAACGCGACCTTTCTAAGCAAAAGATGCCAAACTCATGACGATACTTTTCAAGACATCTGTACACTCTAGACTGCAATATTTTTATACATTAAGGCCCATTTAAAAATGAAATTGCAGATCTAAAGGATGTAGACGGCGCAAACATAAAGGAAATTACCAAAAGACTCCGTTTTCAAGGTGGAACTTTATAAATCTCAAGTCAGAGACCAAGCTTCGGGGGAGGGCAATGATCTCCGGAAATACTTGCCTTGAACGCCAAAGTATGTATGAATGTATATTTTCATTAAGTACTTTGACACGTCAAGTCCTTGAGAGTGAGTGAAAGCATCAAAGAGTATAGCGAGTTGTGGAGGTAATAGGAGGAGCAGCAGCAGTGAGTGGAACAAGCAGAGGAGATACTGCAGCCAAGAGTAGCTTCACGCTTGGCTGCACACTCCTGCCTCCTCCTCCCTCCTTCCCAGGGGTTTACTAGCTATAATTTACTCACAGATAAACATTCTCTGTTTATCTTAAATTTAACTATTTGCATTCACTTATTGCATATTTACTTTTACACAACATCAGGGCATCGGTCCCAGTTTGATTTGCCATTATGTTGTGAGTGTGAAGTTAGATGTGGGTCTCCATTTACGTAAAGAGTAACAAGCTAAAGGTGGGTCCGTTTATGTTGTTAATGTAAAGCCCGAGGCGGGTCCGTGTTCAGTTGTAACAGCAGGTATAATATAGCCTAAGATAATAATGTCAGATGCCCAAACTTAAGAGTCAGGAAGTATGAAGCGATCATTGAAAGTATAACATGGGAAATACCTGTAAACCTGTGACCCGTTTCGGCAGTTTTCCTACTTACGTGGTCCGGCCACACCCCCAAACCTCCCTGTTGACTGCCTGGGTGACCAGTCTGTTGCTGTTGGCGGCATGCCGGCCCTCACATCCATCACAGCCTGGTTGGTCTGGCAAGCCGCGGCAGCCTCACAGTGACCAACCCTGCTTCCCAATGACCAATCCCTGCCTCACAGTGTCAACCCCTTGCCTCAGTGACTACATCTTGCCTCACAGTGACCACACCTTGCCTCACAGTGACCACACCTTGCCTCACAGTGACCACACCTTGCCTCAGTGACTACATCTTGCCTCACAGTGACAACACCTTGCCTCACAGTGACCACACCTTGCCTCACAGTGACCACACCTTGCCTCACAGTGACCACACCTTGCCTCAGTGACTACATCTTGCCTCACAGTGACCACACCTTGCCTCACAGTGACCACTCCCTGCTTCACAGTGACCACACCTTGCCTCACAGTGACCACACCTTGCCTCACAGTGACCACATCTTGCCTCACAGTGACCACACCATGCCTCAGTGACTACATCTTGCCTCACAGTGACCACACCTTGCCTCACAGTGACCACACCTTGCCTCACAGTGACCACACCTTGCCTCACAGTGACCACACCTTGCCTCACAGTGACCACACCATGCCTCAGTGACTACATCTTGCCTCACAGTGACCACACCTTGCCTCACAGTGACCACTCCCTGCTTCACAGTGACCACACCTTGCCTCACAGTGACCACCTTGCCTCACAGTGACCACATCTTGCCTCACAGTGACCACACCTTGCCTCACAGTGACCACACCTTGCCTCACAGTGACCACACCTTGCCTCACAGTGACCACACCTTGCCTCACAGTGACCACACCTTGCCTCACAGTGACCACACCTTGCCTCACAGTGACCACACCTTGCCTCACAGTGACCACTCCCTGCCTCACAGTGACCACTCCCTGCCTCACAATGACCACTCCCTGCCTCACAGTGACCACTCCCTGCCTCACAGTGACCACTCCTTGCCTCACAGTGACCACTCCTTGCCTCACAGTGACCACTCCTTGCCTCACAGTGACCACACCTTGCCTCACAGTGACCACACCTTGCCTCACAGTGACCACACCTTGCCTCACAGTGACCACACCTTGCCTCACAGTGACCACTCCCTGCCTCACAATGACCACTCCCTGCCTCACAGTGACCACTCCCTGCCTCACAGTGACCACACCTTGCCTCACAGTGACCACTCCTTGCCTCACAGTGAACACACCTTGCCTCACAGTGACCACACCTTGCCTCACAGTGACCACTCCTTGCCTCACAGTGACCACTCCTTGCCTCACAGTGACCACTCCTTGCCTCACAGTGACCACACCTTGCCTCACAGTGACCACACCTTGCCTCACAGTGACCACTCCCTGCCTCACAGTGACCACACCTTGCCTCACAGTGACCACACCTTGCCTAACAGTGACCACACCTTGCCTCACAGTGACCACACCTTGCCTCACAGTGACCACACCTTGCCTCACAGTGACCACACCTTGCCTCACAGTGACCACTCCCTGCCTCACAGTGACCACTCCCTGCCTCACAGTGACCACTCCCTGCCTCACAGTGACCACACCTTGCCTCACAGTGACCACACCTTGCCTCACAGTGACCACACCTTGCCTCACAGTGACCACTCCCTGCCTCACAATGACCACTCCCTGCCTCACAGTGACCACTCCCTGATTCACAGTGACCACTCCTTGCCTCACAGTGACCACTCCTTGCCTCACAGTGACCACTCCTTGCCTCACAGTGACCACACCTTGCCTCACAGTGACCACACCTTGCCTCACAGTGACCACTCCCTGCCTCACAGTGACCACACCTTGCCTTACAGTGACCACACCTTGCCTCACAGTGACCACACCTTGCCTCACAGTGACCACACCTTGCCTCACAGTGACCACACCTTGCCTCACAGTGACCACTCCCTGCCTCACAATGACCACTCCCTGCCTCACAGTGACCACTCCCTGCCTCACAGTGACCACACCTTGCCTCACAGTGACCACTCCTTGCCTCACAGTGACCACACCTTGCCTCACAGTGACCACACCTTGCCTCACAGTGACCACTCCTTGCCTCACAGTGACCACTCCTTGCCTCACAGTGACCACTCCTTGCCTCACAGTGACCACACCTTGCCTCACAGTGACCACACCTTGCCTCACAGTGACCACTCCCTGCCTCACAGTGACCACTCCCTGCCTCACAGTGACCACTCCTTGCCTCACAGTGACCACTCCCTGCCTCACAGTGACCACTCCTTGCCTCACAGTGACCACTCCTTGCCTCACAGTGACCACACCTTGCCTCACAGTGACCACTCCCTGCCTCACAGTGACCACTCCTTGCCTCACAGTGACCACTCCTTGCCTCACAGTGACCACTCCCTGCCTCACAGTGACCACACCTTGCCTCACAGTGACCACACCTTGCCTCACAGTGACCACACCTTGCCTCACAGTGACCACACCTTGCCTCACAGTGACCACTCCCTGCCTCACAGTGACCACTCCATGCCTCACAATGACCACTCCCTGCCTCGCAGTGACCACTCCCTGCCTCACAGTGACCACACCTTGCCTCACAGTGACCACTCCTTGCCTCACAGTGACCACACCTTGCCTCACAGTGACCACACCTTGCCTCACAGTGACCACTCCTTGCCTCACAGTGACCACTCCTTGCCTCACAGTGACCACTCCTTGCATCACAGTGACCACTCCTTGCCTCACAGTGACCACACCTTGCCTCACAGTGACCACACCTTGCCTCACAGTGACCACTCCTTGCCTCACAGTGACCACTCCTTGCCTCACAGTGACCACTCCTTCCCTCACAGTGACCACTCCTTGCCTCACAGTGACCACTCCTTGCCTCACAGTGACCACTCCTTGCCTCACAGTGACCACTCCTTGCATCACAGTGACCACTCCTTGCATCACAGTGACCACTCCTTGCATCACAGTGACCACTCCTTGCCTCACAGTGACCACTCCTTGCATCACAGTGACCACTCCTTGCCTCACAGTGACCACTCCTTGCCTCACAGTGACCACTCCTTGCATCACAGTGACCACTCCTTGCATCACTGGAGTTGGAAAGTTTCCGTTGGGCGAAATGGCTTCAGAAAAAGTTCCTTGACGACATTGAGGGGCTTTTGATCCAAGGGTTTGGATCTAACTTTCCCTTCCTTTGATCGAACCCGACTGCCTCTCATTTTCCCAGGCGCTTTATGGCACCGATAATAATAATAATAATAATAATAATAATAATAACACAGGGGAGGGGCGAAATGTTTCCTAATAATGAGGTTGGTGGAGACGACCTGGGCTGCCACCTGTCTTAACTATCTACAGTCTAGCTGATCTGACACTTCGAACAATCTATCCTTATACTTAACAGCCTATCCTCCTTACACTAAGTTTTCGTACGCGATTCTCAATGTCAGTTTGTATGTTACGTCTCAGATTACAAGTAGCTAGAGCCTGGGTGATTCAGCAAATGCCAAGTAAGCCTGGTCTAGGCCAGACTACAGGGATGGAAGGAGCCCCGAGGATCAATGCTGGGTGAGCTCCAGGTAATTGCATATCCCTCACAACATGATAGTCGGCTCTCAGGACACAGCAGACTAGCTGCACAATAGGCTGATGTCAAGGCTGCTTGCTGGATTTCTCAGGTAGTTACTGCCTTGAACGTTTCCTGGCTCTCTTCAGCCACTCCCTGGCAGGCATACTACAGATTTTTTCAATTATTTGTATTAAATAAGTGTTTTCAAAGGTTTCTGCAACCTAACCAATAAGAGAAAATAGTATTTGTAGATTTTAGAAACATTAGAAATTTAAAACCAGGAACCTGTAAGATAATTAACCTGGTAATATAGACAGGTTGTAGAATGGCTACTGACTTACCTGCAGGACACTGTCAAGAGGAAACTTGACCACTGGATTCGCCAAGTGGCACACCTGCCAGGCTGTGATGGCTATGTGGGCCTCAGAGCTGCTAGCAGCAACAGCCTGGTTGACTAAAAAGTCACGAAAGAAGTTTGGCTTCTGGCCGGGCTGCCAGGGTGGAACCCTTAAAACTGGTCACAGGTATGATAAGTCCCCAATACCTGTGTTCAGTCAAGTGAGGTCACCACAGTGTTCAGTGTCACGTGACAAGTCACCACACAGTGTTTACAGTCACACGAGACAAGTCACCACACAGTGTTCACAGTCACACGAGACAAGTCACCACACAGTGTTCACAGTCACACGAGACAAGTCACCACACAGTGTTCACAGTCACACGAGACAAGTCACCCCACAGTGTTCACAGTCACGTGATCCTGGATATTCTACTACACGTCCTTGAATATAAACAGTGTTCTTAATGTCTGCTCCTTCGTACTCGTACTGAATTAACCACCACTGTCACACACACACACACACACACACACACACACCTCCAGCTTAGTCGTGGATGCTCCCAACGTCTAACTTGTCCGTAAAAGTTGTCCAATCTTGGCAGCTAAACTTAAACCTGAGAATAAGAGGGAGTGGTTGGCACCTCTCACTCGTCACACTCTACGGTATTCTTCACTCCTCTTTCACATATCACTCAAGCCAACACTATTGAAGATCTCGTAAACATTACTGCTTCAAAAAAACAAGAGAGTCGTATATAATTTTGAGTCCTAGTACTAAGTGCGAGCCACTACACTGTATATGTTTGTATGAACTTCTTAGTTCTTGCATGGGGTCTAATCCAGGTTCTGACCTAACTTTTTTTTTTTTTTAAAGTTTCATCGACAGGTATTAACAAGTTTTCGGCCACTTAACGCACTATCATACCTACTCTTGAAACCGTGTATGAGGTTCGCTCCCACCACTTCCACATGCATGTCATTCCACTTAAAACAGACAACGAGTTGCTCTAAGGATTAACTTCCTCACGGCCCTCAGACCAGGGCTCCAAGGTTGCAAAGGAAACAATTACTGGATTAAGATATATTAAGAACCAAAGAAGGTATAGGTACAAGCATATTCAATGTAAGCAGATATTTGTAAGATTTACTTGGCATCTTACGTTTTTATGAGAAAAAGAAAACAACAGCGATCATGTCAGAGGGGAAAAAAATTACAGGTTTCCATTTCGCATTCATCTGACAGGACGGTGATACCCCCTTGTATGTTGTTTACCAACTTACTGCCTACTTTTAGTTGGTAATGGTACGAGTAGAGGTCACTTCTCACCCCATCCTAAACCCACAAACACCACAGTCATCATCATTAGTCACCACAATCTACCACCATAATGTAGTCCTTACAACACACCACCACCATCTAGTTACCACGCAGCCACCACCACCACCATCTAGTTACCACGCAGCCACCACCACCATCATCTAGTTACCACGCCGCCACCACCACCATCATCTAGTTACCACGCAGCCACCACCACCATCATCTAGTTACCACGCAGCCATCACCACCATCATCTAGTTACCACGCAGCCACCACCACCACCATCTAGTTACCACGCAGCCACCACCACCATCATCTAGTTACCACGCCGCCACCACCACCATCATCTAGTTACCACGCCGCCACCACCACCATCATCTAGTTACCACGCAGCCACCACCACCATCATCTAGTTACCACGCAGCCATCACCACCATCATCTAGTTACCACGCAGCCACCACCACCATCATCTAGTTACCACGCAGCCACCACCACCATCATCTAGTTACCACGCAGCCACCACCACCATCATCTAGTTACCACGCAGCCACCACCACCATCATCTAGTTACCACGCAGCCACCACCACAATCTAGTAACCATAACACTATCATCATCATCTAGTAATAACACACCATCAACAAAATCCTTGAAAGAGTTTTAAGAGGCAGGACTCCTTAACAGAGGGATTCACAACTACTGCGAAACCCAGGACACCATGGATTTAGAGCGGGTCGCTCCTGCCTCTCGCAACTACTGGAAAATTAAGGCATGAATTTGGATGCACTGGAAGACAAAATACAGGTGTAGTGTACACTGACTTTGTAAAAGATTTCGAAAAGTGCGACCATGTTGTAATAGTGCGCAGAAATCATGCAAAGGAATAACTAGAAAAGTGGGAGGATAGACATTTAACTTTCTAACACACAAAATCCCTTAAGTAATAGTGAACAAAGTAAACTCAGAGGTTGCCACAACGAAAGTTCTGTTCAAGGCACAGTACTCACAATTATCTTTCCCATTCTCGTATTCGACAATACTAGAAACTAAGAACGGTATCCACTAGAAACACGACAAGTCTCGAAGCTCACATACTCCACATCTTCCAATACGATATTTAATGAGGACAAATTTTCAGTTACTCTGCTACAGAATTTGTTTTAAAATAAAACTTATACGGAGTACAAAATCTTAACCACTTATTAAGCATATGATTAATGCTAGGGACTTAGAAGTAATAACGCAAGATAGCATATTCAAGAATCACAACTGTTATTATTAATCACAACCGCATGGAAAATGATAAGGAGTATAACTAGAGCCTTCTAAACAAAGATGCCAAACCAACGATGATGCTCCATAAGTAACTTGTTCTCTCTTAACTGAAATATTAATCTACAGCAGGGCAAGTGACACTGAAGATCCGGATAACATACAGGGAACGCTTCAAGTCCCTCATTATTGTACTCCTTGGAACGCAGGTGAGATGCATCATAATTTACACTATGAATATTCTGAAGGGTTTTGTCATAAGCCTGCACATTAAAATCTCTCCCTACGAAAGAATGAAGCTCTGCTGACTCTGTAAAATACTCCCAATGAAAGGCAGGAGTACAAAGATTATATCAAGAGATAACTCGGTAAGTGTAGAGAGATCAAGACTTTTAATACCCTCCCTTCATACGTAAGTGTAATTACCAACAGCAGTCTTCAATAAGATATTTGTTAAATTCCTCAACTCATTTCCTGATGGGTAGGGCGGAAGTCCCAGCACTGGACTGCTTCGTTGAACAGACCATCAACCAGGAGGCCTAGTCTGGAACCAAGCCGAGAGGACAGTAATCCCCTAGTTGTCTACAGGTAATTCAGTCTTCAACCCCCAAAGTATATGAACACAACAGTAAAAATGCATTAAAACCTAAATTCCAGTGATTGCACTGCGACCACTGAGGGCCTCAAATGTGGGTGTTATCTTTGGGTTCTTCATGATCTATACAGTCACCTGGGTGACGTTGACGAGTATCAAGAGTATATATGATAGGTATTAACAGATCAGGAATCATTAAAACAGGTCGACAAGACAAGAAGAAAGAATCTGGAGCTATGAACCGAACCATGCAAACTCAACTGAGTACGAGGGCAGCAACACCAGTAGCAGGTTCCTGGGTGGTGATGGTGTGTGATGGAGGTGGTGGCTCACTAGTAACACCAGTAGCAGGTTCCTGGGTGGTGTTGGTGTGTGATGGAGGTGGTGGCTCACTAGTAACACCAGTAGCAGGTTCCTGGGTGGTGTTGGTGTGTGATGGAGGTGGTGGCTCACTAGTAACACCAGTAGCAGGTTCCTGGGTGGTGTTGGTGTGTGATGGAGGTGGTGGCTCACTAGTAACACCAGTAGCAGGTTCCTGTGTGGTGTTGGTGTGTGTGATGGAGGTGGTGGCTCACTAGTAACACCAGTAGCAGGTTCCTGGGTGGTGTTGGTGTGTGATGGAGGTGGTGGCTCACTAGTAACACCAGTAGCAGGTTCCTGGGTGGTGTTGGTGTGTGATGGAGGTGGTGGCTCACTAGTAACACCAGTAGCAGGTTCCTGGGTGGTGTTGGTGTGTGTGATGGAGGTGGTGGCTCACTAGTAACACCAGTAGCAGGTTCCTGGGTGGTGTTGGTGTGTGTGATGGAGGTGGTGGCTCACTAGTAACACCAGTAGCAGGTTCCTGGGTGGTGTTGGTGTGTGATGGAGGTGGTGGCTCACTAGTAACACCAGTAGCAGGTTCCTGGGTGGTGTTGGTGTGTGATGGAGGTGGTGGCTCACTAGTAACACCAGTAGCAGGTTCCTGGGTGGTGTTGGTGTGTGTGATGGAGGTGGTGGCTCACTAGTAACACCAGTAGCAGGTTCCTGGGTGGTGTTGGTGTGTGATGGAGGTGGTGGCTCACTAGTAACACCAGTAGCAGGTTCCTGGGTGGTGTTGGTGTGTGTGATGGAGGTGGTGGCTCACTAGTAACACCAGTAGCAGGTTCCTGGGTGGTGTTGGTGTGTGATGGAGGTGGTGGCTCACTAGTAACACCAGTAGCAGGTTCCTGGGTGGTGTTGGTGTGTGATGGAGGTGGTGGCTCACTAGTAACACCAGTAGCAGGTTCCTGGGTGGTGTTGGTGTGTGTGATGGAGGTGGTGGCTCACTAGTAACACCAGTAGCAGGTTCCTGGGTGGTGTTGGTGTGTGTGATGGAGGTAGTGGCTCACTAGTAACACCAGTAGCAGGTTCCTGGGTGGTGTTGGTGTGTGTGATGGAGGTGGTGGCTCACTAGTAACACCAGTAGCAGGTTCCTGGGTGGTGTTGGTGTGTGATGGAGGTGGTGGCTCACTAGTAACACCAGTAGCAGGTTCCTGGGTGGTGTTGGTGTGTGATGGAGGTGGTGGCTCACTAGTAACACCAGTAGCAGGTTCCTGGGTGCTGTTGGTGTGTGTGATGGAGGTGATGGCTCACTAATAACACCAATAGCAGGTTCCTGGGTGGTGTTGGTAATGGAGGTGGTGGCTCACTAGTAACACCAGTAGCAGGTTCCTGGGTGGTGTTGGTGTGTGTGATGGAGGTGGTGGCTCACTAGTAACACCAGTAGCAGGTTCCTGGGTGGTGTTGGTGTGTGATGGAGGTGGTGGCTCACTAGTAACACCAGTAGCAGGTTCCTGGGTGGTGTTGGTGTGTGATGGAGGTGGTGGCTCACTAGTAACACCAGTAGCAGGTTCCTGGGTGGTGTTGGTGTGTGTGATGGAGGTGATGGCTCACTAGTAACACCAGTAGCAGGTTCCTGGGTGGTGTTGGTGTGTGTGATGGAGGTGATGGCTCACTAATAACACCAATAGCAGGTTCCTGGGTGGTGTTGGTAATGGAGGTGGTGGCTCACTAGTAACACCAGTAGCAGGTTCCTGGGTGGTGTTGGTGTGTGATGGAGGTGGTGGCTCACGCTGGCATATCCGTCATCAGCAGGCATCACGCCGGGGATTCAGCCAGCCTCGCTTGGATCACCACAGGTTTAACACTACGCCCGGGTCTGCACAGTTTTTTTTTACCCTGGTATAGGCGAGGGATGTGGAGTGGCGTTACGAGTGCAGAGTTGACATGAAGAGGAGACGGTGTAACTGTATATGCTGGGTTCCAGTCATATAGCTGCTGCGTATATGTACACTTACATTGTTAAATTGACATAACGGAACTTCCTATCACCATCTCTAATGTACAATATAAGAGGCGATGTACCTAAGTTTTTACGAGATGGTTAAGAACAACAGCGGAAGCCTTTATACCATAATGTGGCCCAAAGCTCCACTGAACGTGTCGAAGTCACGAGAAGTATTCCCTAACGAAAATGCTCCACGTACTACCACCCTCCACAATACACAAAGCTTTACCAAGAAGACATTACATGTTATACCTTAAAGATCTCTCATCTGATGCAGTTTCAGGGGTCACCGCCCCGCTACCCGGTCCCAGACCAAGTGTCGTGGCTAATAGTCTGATCAATCAGCTACCTTAACCTTTGATGAGTTTCGAGGTAATTTACTCCTGGAGCCCGGCCCTGGGCAAGTCTTGTCTGGTCAACCAGGTTGTTGCTGCTGGCGGCCCGCTGGCCCAAATAGCCATCACAACCTGACACTTGGTGAAAATACTTGTCCAATTTTCTCTTGAAGACTTCTATACTTGTCCCAGCAGTGTCTCTGATATCTTCTGATAGAATGTTGAACAATCTGTGACCACGGATGTTGATACAATCTTCTCTTATTGTGCCCACGGCGCCCCTGCCCTTCACTGGGTTTACTTTACAATTCCTCCAGTATCTCTCACTCCAGTATGTTATGACTGTGCAGATTTGGGATCAGGCCCTTAAGTATCTTGCCAATGGCGCCCCTGTTTTTCACTGGGTTTATTTGGCACTTCCTACTATATCTCTCACTAGTGAATGATTCGAGTTTGTTTTATACTCCATTCCTGGCCAGGATCCCCGAAACTATCCAACACGCAGACAGCAAACAAGCACTGTGGCGCACTGGGACGTTAATTAGTTTATTCTTCAGTCTCAGGCTGTCAGCGTGGTAAGTGGAATACCCTAGATGAAGATATGACATACCTGTGACAATTTCTATAATAGATATGATCGGGCCCTGAAGACCAGGAATCAGTAAAACCGGTCGATAAGAATTAAAGAGGCGGAGCCAGGGCTGTGTTGCATACATGTGTTTAACACCAACTGCATAGTTGATCAGGTTATGAATCAGGACGACTGGTTTCCGACTGGGACTCAGGGGCGGTGACCCCCGAAATCATCATGTAACCTTTAGGTAGCTATACCTGAGTTTCATGAGTTTTCCTATTCCCGGATCCCGGCCGAGGGATAGGCTTGGTTGGTCAACCAGGCTGTTGTTGCTGGTGGCCCGTTGGCCCACATATCCATCACAGACTGGTTGATTCGACACTTGGTGGAGGTACCTGTCATCCAGTTTCCAACTGATGACTTCTAGCTATGATCCACCCCCTGTAAACACAACTGCTCTCAAGACGTACACTACCACCACACAACCCATAGTACACCCCCGGTCAGTAACACCCAGCCTCTATCAGTACATCACAGGCACTGGAGGAGAGCGCTTGCTGCTTCTTGATCTTACCACACACTTTAAAAGGTACGCCAAGCACCCACCTCCTAAAACCTCGGCTATTAACTACATGTGCCACCACGGCTACCATTTGCCTCACCCTGGAAATTATTTACCAATGATTTACCGTCACCGCTTCGTCGCCAAGCCCATCCACTTGAAAACAAATGAATTTCAAATCCAATTTTCCACTGTCATTCTTTTCCCATGGATTTTCTATTTTCGAGAGCGTGAATGTGTCATACAGTTGGGTGAGGGAGAGGGTTAGGAAGAGAGAGGGAGGGAGAATAAGGGAGGGTGAGAGAAGAGGAAGGGGAGGAGACTGTGACCAGCCGTGGGTACAGGACTCTCCGGGCAATATGTACACCACCTTAATCTTAAAAAAAAAAAAATACATTCTGATTTTTTATTTATTTTTTTCTAAATGCTTACTTTTATGATAATCATAAAGTAAAATGCAAATAGGTGGAAATGCTGGGGTCAGAAGGTCATTTGACTGTGATGTCTCACACTTTTGGCGGGACAGTTATTGAATGAATGATGTCTGTTTTCTTCTTTGGATCTCCCTACCGTGGTAGGAAACAGCCGATGTGGTAATAACACAAAACATGAGACATGAGAATGGAAGTGCTAGGGCAGCAACTCTTCCTAATGCATGTACACGACCTAAGGAAGGGACTGTATCGCGTGTTTGCTTCCTGACGATGTAAAACTAATGAAGAGGCTAAGGAGAAAACAGTCAAGTTCCTGGAAGACCTGCAAATGTGGTCAGTCCAAACAACGGTCATAAAGATTTTGAAAGACCAGATATAAATTCAAACTAGGAGAAAAGTTGAACATATAGACACACGCAAATAGTATAACCTTAAGACTAACAAGCCTCAGAACAGCATTCAGGAAAATAAACAATCTTTCAGAATACTATACACAACATATGATAAGTCAATCATTAAGAACGTGCAGTGTGGAGCCCTCACCTGCTCAAGCACACGTAAAAGATTAAAAAAGGTTCAAATATTTGCAACCAAATTAGACCCAGAACTTAAAGAAATGCACTATGGGGAAAAGCTGAAAGAACTGAACCTGACAACTTCAGGAAAGAGGGCTAGGGAAATTCATGATTACACAGAGTTCATCATGCACAAACATACTCTCGAGATTTTCTATACAGTGGCAGACGTAAGTCACTATTTATAAATTTGTTGTTGGGTAATTATAGGTAAATTTAATATACGTTAATGTAACTAAACTTATTTCAACCTAACCTAGAATAACAATTATTAAAATTTATAAATGGAGGACGGGCAACTCAGAACATGATGCATGTTCGAACTGGAGAACATGATGCATGTTCAAACTGGAGAACATGATACATGCTCGAACTGGAGAACATGATGCATGTTCAAACTGGAGAACATGATGCATGCTCGAACTGGAGAACATGATGCATGCTCAAACTGGAGAACATGATGCATGTTCAAACTGGAGAACATGATGCATGCTCGAACTGGAGAACATGATGCATGTTCAAACTGGTGAACATGATGCATGCTCAAACTGGAGAACATGATGCATGTTCAAACTGGAGAACATGATGCATGTTCAAACTGGAGAACATGATGCATGCTCGAACTGGAGAACATGATGCATGTTCAAACTGGAGAATATGATGCATGTTCAAACTGGAGAACATGATACATGTTCAAACTGGAGAACATGATGCATGCTCGAACTGGAGAACATGATGCATGTTCAAACTGGAGAACATGATGCATGCTCGAACTGGAGAACATGATGCATGCTCAAACTGGAGAACATGATGCATGTTCAAACTGGAGAACATGATGCATGCTCGAACTGGAGAACATGATGCATGCTCGAACTGGAGAACATGATGCATGCTCAAACTGGAGAACATGATGCATGCTCAAACTGGAGAACATGATGCATGTTCAAACTGGAGAACAGATTGGATCATGACATACAAAATTTTAAGAGGACTTGATAAAGTAAATAGGAATAGACTACATGGATTAAGAGAACCAGGGACACGGCAACACAGGTGAAAGCTGAAGACAGATGAGTCACAAGGGATGTTAGGAAGTACTTGTTTTGTTTCAGGATGGTTGAAAAGTGGAATGACTTGAATGAGGTAGTGGTGCACTCACACTCAATACACACACAACTCCAAGAGTACATCTGAAAACGTCTAAGACGCTAACAATCAATAATGCTGATCAAAGTAGTCTAAGAGAAGGGGCCAGGAGCCGAGACTCGACCTCAGAAAATACAAATTCGACAAGTTAAAACACACACTCGCACGCACGCACGCACACACACACACACACACACACACACACACACACACACACATTTCTACGCTACAACGTTTGCTTCCCTCAACTTCACACAAAGACTCCACGTAATGAACAACAATAATATTTAATAATAAAGAACAAATAAAAGTCGTGAAACATTCTGGTAAAAAAAAAATTCCGAGGCAGGCACCTATTTCCCTCCATTTCAAAATCCCCCTTAAATATGGGAATCCGCGAGTGAAATCCCGATCAAACAGTTAAATCTCTCTCGAGCACCATCCCCCAAATCCCTAGCAATCCACGTTCGTATTTCCCGCCAAGCCCGCAAGTCCTCGATAATGCTACTGGCTGGGGACCGTTCATAACATCATTCGCATTCAACTGGCCTCAACTTGGCACTAATATTGGCTAATATACCCACAACATATTTTTAGCAAACCCAATCAGAACATTTTGTATGTGAATAAACCGGCTATGTCAATAAACAATATTACCCAGGAGCAGAACCATTTCTGTTACTCACAATATATCTGCATGTCAATTTCGAGTTTCCGCAACTAGTGTATCACGCAAGCAAGGAAACGGACGCGGTGTTGGAGTTGGCGCGCAAAGTTGCCACGCTATCCGGCCGGTAAACAAGCCGGTCGGGGCGAAATGGTGCGGAACAAATGGAAATTGAACAACGTAGCTGCTCCACTGTCGACGGCTACAGCGTCAGAAGGAACTGCTTCCTCAAATGAACTTTAACTTCCCTTT
Source organism: Cherax destructor (assembly GCA_009830355.1). NCBI lineage: Eukaryota > Metazoa > Arthropoda > Malacostraca > Decapoda > Parastacidae > Cherax > Cherax destructor. Next base: position 479,148 of record WNWK01000333.1, on the reverse strand, counting down.
CATATATCCAAGTAAGAAGTTTTCCTGGACTCAGGTACGGGTAAAACTTACTTAGAGAAGAAATATCAATGTACTGCTACAAATATCAATTTAGCAAAAATAGCAACAAGTCGAAACTTTAATATATATTAATAAAGTAAGATGAAATGCAGGGAAAGAGTAAGTGGAAGATTTGGGAAGGGGTAAAAGGGGGGAGGGGGGAATATAGAGGAAGGGAGGGAAAGAGTGAGATAGGGAGGGAGGGAAGTAGTGAGGGAGGATCAGTAGTAGCTGGCTGGCTGGTAGGAGGGGAGGGAAGGGAGGGGTTGTTAGGGAAGGGGATGGTAGGAGGGCTGGTAGTAAAAGTGGGAAGCGAGGAGATAATTGGATGAGATGCTGCGGGGCGGCGCAGGCCGTCCCGTGAGTCATTACCCTCAACAAAGCAACACACTGACGCAAGCCACTCGTCAACACTCGCACACTATTCCTCCCCCGGCCTCACACCCAACACAATCCTTCAACGCTGCCTATATTTGGTCTAATGTGCTTGAGGGGAACAATGAAACGTTGCTACAGTCTAAACAAAATAAAAAAATAAACAGCCTCGAGTAGTAATTGGGAGGATACTAAATTATTTACACAACTGGTTATTTACATTAGATGTTGCAAGTCATGACTCCCAGACAGAAGAATGTAAGGGGGTAGACACACGTGGGGGGGGGGAGGTATGAGGTGGGTATGAACCAGCAGTCCAGTAAGACACTGAAGGTTACAATACACAAATAACCATAGAAGAAACTTGTGACAACGTTTCGGTCCGACTTGAACCTGTGTGTGTGTGTGTGCGGGTTATTTGTGTATTGTTCCAGTCACGGTATTGTGACTTCTTCTTTTAAGACACTGAAGGGTGTCAAGTGCTATATCAAGGAGGGAAAGGTATATATACCTGTGATATACCTGAAGGATATCTGAAGGACGCTTCCGAGGTTCAACGACCCAGCGGCCCGGTCCCAGCCTAGACCTTCTGGTGCATCAAGGCCTGATTAACCAGGCTATTACTGCTGGCTTCACGCGGTACAAACCACAGCCGGCTGGTCAGGCACTGATTTGAAGTATCTGTCGAGTTGTTTGCTAATTTTGTCAGTCAATTTTCTGATTATTTAAATTTACTAAAGATCCCTTCATGTTGGGTATTTCTTAGGTTCTCTACACATGGATTTTTTTTTAAAGTGTAAGACATGATGACATACAAGGAAGGGTGTGCCTCATTTGAAGCTTCAGCTTGTCTGGTGCCTGCCTGATCAGCCAGGCTGTTGCTGCTGGCGGCTCGCTGGTCCACATGTCCATCACCGCCTGGCTGATCTGTCACTTGGTGGAGATACTTGTCCAGTTTCCTCTTGAAGACCTCTACACTGGTTCTCTTCTCATCTAATATTTTAAAGTTCATTTATTTAGGTTGTCTTCTTAGGTCATTCCACTTAGCTTGTGGCATCGTCTCGTCCGTGCGTGCATAAGTTTGCGTGTGTGTGAGTGTGCGTGTGCGTGTGAGTTTGCGTGTGTGTGTGTATACGACAGACACTGATCTCTGACAAACACAAACACAACCCTTGCACCCTACACCTCGCCCTCACCGTAATCATCCACAGTCGCTCCATCGATCCAACAACTAGTTTCGATTTGTTGACACTTGGCATTGGTGGTAACCCTGAGCGTGGCGCCTCGCCACCTTGGCTCCTCCGCCCTCCTGCACCAAGGAACAAAATTATCACACCAAAGGCTCGCGGCACCACACTAACACTTCCTATTCTAATTACACTTGTCCCTTAAATGGGCAGTAGACTTCTATTAAGAGACATCTCAGCGGTTTGAGTCATTTATAAAGTGTTTGGTAATGAACTCTGAACACTAGTTGTAGGTTATACCTTTAATATACCTTTAATGGGTTTCGAGAGTTTTCTACTCTCGCAATCCGCCCTTAGAAAAGGCTTGTCTAGTGCTTATCTGGCCAACCAGGCTGTTTCTGTTGGCAGACGACTGGCCTATATATCCGTCACAACCTAGTGGATTCGGCACTTGGCGGAACAGTGCCGGCACTTGTTCCAGCAGTGCTTTAGATATCTTCTGGCAAGATGTTAAGAAGTCCGGGTCCGCGTACGTTGATACAATGTTCTCTTATTGTGCCCACGGCAATCCTGTCTCTCACCAGGTTCATTTCACACTTTATTCCATATCTCACTCCAGTATGTTGTCAAGGCAGTGTGCAGATTTGGGACTAGGTCCTCAAGTTGTGGGGGGGGAGGGGAAGAGGAAGTGGGATCGGGGAGCAGAGGAAGAGAAAGAGGGATCGGGGAGAAGGGGAAGAGGAAGGAGGATCGGGGAGAAGGGGAAGAGGAAGGAGGATCCGGGAGTAGGGAAAGAGGAAGGGGGATCAGGGAGGATGAGAAGGGGTGGGGGATCGGGGAGAAGGGGAAGCGGAGAGGAGGGGGATCGGGGAAAATGGGGAGGGGGATCGGAGAAAATGGGGAGGGGGATCGGAGAGGAGGGGGTAAGCCGCTTTCCGCAGCTCACACTTGTGGCCAGTCAGTCCTCACAAATTATTCCAAGATTTACCACAACAAACTTAATGCTCACGCTACGCGCCCTTTTCTTGTTAAAAAACACAAGCGAGTTGAGTGAACTCACGAACAAAATTCTCGAAGCAGGCAGGAAAGGAATTGACGAGTACCTACCTACCTACCTACCTACCTTTACATTATTCCAGCGGCTCCCGTAGCCTGGTCCAAGACCAGGCCTCCTAGTTGATGGCCTAATCAGATGATCAGACAGGCAGTTGGTGCTGGCCGCACGAACGCGAACGTAAGCATCACAACTTGACTGATAAGGAACTAGAAAAACTTAACAGGTTCCCTCTTAAAGACATAAGGAGTCTGTTGGTAATTCCACTTTTCTATGGTATTGAACAGGCTTGGTACCCTTATTTTTATTATCTTAGTGAAAAGCAGTTTTGCATTGAGTAAGCTAAGTATTTTGCACGTCTGCCAAGCCTCTTGCTCGCGTAGAGAGTAATTTGAGACCAATTAGTCCAGAATTTTCCGGGAGCTAATTATAATGAATCTTTCTCGCCTATGTTGCAAGAAGTACAGTTCAAGGGTCTTCAGATATTCCTGATAATTTAGGTACTTGATTGATTTTATATAGGCGTTGATGATTTTCTGTACATTCTTCAGTTTTGTGATTCGCCTGCCTTATTGTTCCAGCTCTGCTATCTCACCCTCTCTCAACGACGCTGTTAAGAATGAAGAACACTGTACGTAGGAGAACACAAGTGATTGGAAAACAGTGTTACTATCGGCATTATTTCTCGTGTTTTTGAAAGTTCTCATTTTCCACCCGGTCATTTTCCTGGCCTTTGTAGCATTTGTTTTATTATGTTCTTTAATAGACAGGTCAGCTGATATTTTACCTGGGTCTTTTACATGTTCTAATCGTTCTATGGGATGACCTTCCTATATGACTGCGTTAACTGTGCAATAGTTACCTTTATTTCGGTGGCTGTGAGAGCCGAGAAATGTATCCCCATATCTCATAACCCAGTCCCCTGTACCTCAATGAACGTGATTGGAATAGTGCAGAATGTGACAGAATAAGCAAATCAGAAGAGCATTCACGAGTCACCCTATGGAAACTAGTATCTAAATTTCAAGAAAAATGGTGAATTAGGAGATATACAGCTCATATCTAATTCAAACCTTCAAAGAACGCCAGAGAGACATTCTAAAACACCGCAGCACATTAAGCTTGATGCCACTCAGAAGTTACATTATCAAGTTATCCGCGTTGAGAAATTGGCCGTAATAGGATGTGTCACCACAAATTCTCTCATGAAAAACAATATTTCAACTTTCGAACTTTCTTCCACTAGAAAAAAAAACTGGGCCCTACACAGGACAAAATTACTCCAACCTTTCTCTAGGTATTAATGACGAGTGTTTAATTAAGTTTAATTTATGCTTTGTGCACATAATATTTTTACAACGGTGTGTAAAGCCCACAGACAGGTACAAAAAAGTAACCTAGAATAATAACCCAACGTAGTTAAACACTGCGACTAATTTCTGATCAGAAAAAAAAATAGGACATTAAAACTTGCACAATCAAGTGAGGAAAACTCTTCAGTACTAAAAGTTTAAAGCCGATCAGAAAAACCATTCTTCAGTTATTACACAGAATTCAACATACTTTGCACCTACACAGCCTATTACCCTCCCCCCGCAAAAAAAAGGTTCATCCATTTCATACGATGCATCAGCCATAACAAACTGATGTCGCTTACAACTGGTTTATTTTAAATAGGAAAAGCTGTAAGCCCGTAGGGGTCATATAGCTCTTGTGAGATGAGTGGCATTTTTATTGGTCGGTTCCCTCGAAATGATAACTAATCCACACGGTAAGCACGTGTGAGTGCGACAAGTTCTAGTACAATATAAACAACTGAGATATAAATAATCAGTTCACCCGGAGTGAAGAAGTGAGGGGATGGGGCTCCAGGAACCCCACCTCACCTGTCTGCCCGGGTGGGGCATCCCAGTAACATCCCTAACCTGTCTGCAGAGGGTAGGGGCTCCAGGAACTCCACCTCCGTTTGCAGGAGAGGGTGGGAACCCAATGAACCCCATAACATCGGTCTGCAGGATGGCAGGCAACATTAATACCCCATCTCACCTGTCTGCTGTAGAAGAAGGGAAGGAAGCACGCCACCCACGCCTGTAGCCAGTAAACAAACAACAATATACTTAACTAAGTCAAAACCGCAATCTTATGTTGTGGCAAACCTGCGTTATATCCCGTTAACAGTGGTGAGCTACAACAACTGTTACTGCCTCTCCTCATAATAAACTATCAACATTATTTGCTATTTTAAACTGGCCGTTTCTCACAAAAACAGAATGACCTCTCTCCCACCCCCCAAAAAATGCATTGACCATCATTCACTTCCTTGCTGTCTTTTTCAAAAGGGCACTAAGAAAACCATCCAATTACCCAAAAAGTCACAACATCCACACACGCTTTACAAAATGCACCTTACACCTCCAGAACTCAAGTCCAGGTAACCGGTTTCCTAAATCCTCCTACAGATATTACCATGTTCATCATCTAACACCAAGTTAGATGATGCAAGTGTGTGAAATTCTAGAGAATAGAATGAAACTAAAATGAAGACTTAGTTTGGTCATACACACCAGTATATCAAAAGTGGGAGAATGGTAGACAACCATCCAGGGAGATACTACTACTGACACATGAGTGTGAAACGAAACTTTGTTCAACTTTCAGCCCTAAGAGGTTTCCAGGTCTTTTTCTTTGTCTCACGAGTGTTTCACCTTCATGTCTGCGAGCAGGTCGAGAGGGGCTATGATCCCTCAACAATTAACACATGTAACATATGTTGATATCTGTCCTACCATCACCTTACAATGCCAATGGAGGGGAGTCTTAACCAGGTTGATAATTACATATACAGGGTTTAAACTACATCAAAACTGCATACACTGCACATAATTACTACCGTAAGATAATCTCTGAGAGATCTAGACTTTCTACTAGTAAGCCATCTCTCCGTGACAAGCATTTCTTAATATCGAGTTTCCTGACATATTAATTACCGTCTTCCTGATTCTTTATTCTTCTTCGCGAACCGATTCAGTTTTTAAATGAACAAGACGATCCTAAGTTGTATCTCATCAGAGCAATTTGAATATTCCTATTAAAGATAGCAGACTGTGATAAGCAAATACCTGAAAACAACGAGCAGATAATTTTAAAAAGAATGTGTGATTCTATGATAAATCCAAATCACCTGACTCTGAATCACTGCTTTAACCCAAGATGCGAACACTAAACCAGTGTGGAAATAATACTGTGTAGACGATGAGCGTAGAGTCTGAGTCTAGTGCATTCATTCCACTCACATGTTCAGCTCACTAACTCCTAGCTTTAATACTTCGTTCTAGTACAGATGAAGACGTTAGCTGTTAAATAGCTTTACACTCAGCGTCCATATGGTTAAGCTTTCTCATAATACATTCCTGGCCGTTAAAGTCGGTTATGGCCTAAGTAAGAAAAGTTAGTATATAAACCGCTAGTTTCCAGATGAACAATCCAAATGCATATATCAATACTTCACAAGACTTTCTACACCAGTGTAGTCTCCTGTATGTTTTATAATATACAAAATTACACACACACACACACACACACACACACACACATATATATATATATATATATATATATATATATATATATATATAATATATATATATATATATATATATATATATATATATATATATATATATATATATATATATATATATATATATATATATATATGCATGCATGCACGGTAGCCCAGCTGATCAGAAACTATTTTGAAAAATTTGTCGAGTTTCCTCTCGAAGACAGCCAGGGGCCTGTTGGTTATCTTGCCTTATGCATGAAAGATGGATATTGCACAGTCGTGCAACCTTGAGTTGGCCAAGAGCACCGACTACGGTGCTCTTGGCCAACTGCAAGGTTGAGGGACTGATTATATCATCTTTTGTATATAGTTCTACTGTCTTCCTATTATGTCCTTGAATTTGTATTGATAAAGCCACTGGTTGGTGAAATGTCTACATTAAAGATATCCAGATGTTGCACACGTGTCTAATTTTCATCTTGTCTTTACTGTATACCATTCATGTGCAACAACCTGTGAAGGTTCTTCACGCGGGAACTTGACCAAAGACCAGGTTAGTAGGACAGAAAAGCTCTCGAGATCGGTCAATGGTATAGCAAAGGTAGCATTTCAGAATGCAAGGTAATCACGTATGATCCGAAGAAGGGGAGGGTATATACCTCTGACCGGCTTCGAGTTTTTTTGTTTCTTTCTCAGCGCGGCCTCAGTCCAAATTTCCTTGCTGACTGCCTGACCAACCAGACTGTTTGTGCTAGCGGCTGGCAGGCCCGCACAGACATTACAACCTGACTGGTCAGAAATTTGCAAGAGATAGTGGTCCAGTTTCTCCTCTTCAAAATCCCTATCTTCGTTCCGGCAATATATGGTGGTAGCAGGTTGAAGAGTCTGGTCCACGATGTTAACACAATATTCTCTTACTTTACTGTCGTCCCTCCCTCAACTTTTCACTGAGTTTATTCTACAATTTCGTCCGTATCTTCCATTTACATATTATCAGGTATCTCTCTTCCGTTTCGGAAAGAATAATTCCAAGTGCTCTGAGGTGTTCCCAATAGTTTAATTTGTTTACTACTGTAATGCGGGCAGTATACCACCTATACATAGTTCCATTTCTTTTCATCTGCTTTTCATTTGGGAATTTTGCACCGTCTGCCGCGCACGTTGAAAGTATCATTAGCTTGGTATAAATGGCTTTAAATTTCCTCATTATTCACAGACTTATTTTCATGGCCGAGGCTACGTCTGCTTTGTGTTTTCTAAATGACACGTCGTCTGACATTATTATTCCGGGATCTTTTATCTGTTCCACTATTTTAAGAAAAGATCTGACAGCGGCTTTTATCCTGTACCTATTTTAAGTTCGATTTTTCCGTATCGCGGCAGTTTGAATTTGTCATCGTTGAACAAGTCGCCCAATAAAAGGCCTTTTTGATATCCAGTGGAAGTTTTCAACTGTTCTCTAAGAGGCAACTCTCACGCTGACTGGTATCATCTGCAAAAGATGTCACGAAGCTCTGGTTTGTTCTGGCTGTCTGCTAAAGAGCATAAAAGAGTAAAGATGCCAGGAAAGTGCCTTAAAGAGCTAGGCTGAATTGTGTTTTGTTTACTACTGTCTTTGCGTTTTTGTTTACTACTGGGAGTTCAAAATCCACCTCCCTACTTGTTTTTACTATCATTTTATGAGTTACCTTTCTTTGGTCACAATTGTCAAGAGTTTAAAAAAGTGTATATACAAATCAGCATCTTTATTTTTTCAATGATTCTGCAAGGTCGAGCAGTTGCAAGATATTGCTCAAAGATAATTTATACAAAGACATTCAAAATCACAGCCTGAGACACCTGTATTGGGTGGCTGCTAGTTCAACCAAGTGGTTAATTAGTCAGTGTGGTTCGAGGCTATTTGTCTCGTTGGCTGATTCACCTAACTACTTTGAAGTCGTGTGGTTGCTTACTGTATTTTAGGTGTAGTTTGCCAGTAGATGGCTCCTGGATCATCGCCCCCGCCGCCCAGTCCCAGATGTCTAGCCTGGTTTGGCCTGCCTGGCGTGTTCACTTAATCGGGTTGAGATATATGAAGAAGTATGCGCAGCTTCCCCACAAGCAGAGGCGCAACATCCTCATCAGCGCCTCTGCTCGCTCGCCGCCTCCGTCTTCACCACCTCATCATTTTCCATTACCGGAGGTGAGGCACAGTCGTAATCATTGCAAATGGTGGCGGGGAGAAGAGCATAATGCTGGGCCGCCGCTGGTGCGATACCAGCGTTGCTTTGTGACGTGAGCACTCAGCATGGCCACTCAGAGGCCAGGCAATCCCCGTTGGAGGAGGAGCTGGTGATGAAGATGCTTCCCGGGGGCTAACAATGTTGCTTCCCGGGGTATTGTCCCCTCACAATACCGGGGAGAGCACAAAGCGGACCCGGGTGATTGTTGGTGGGTGATGGAGGTGTAAACATTGAGAGGAGGACTGTGAGGTGCGGCCCCCCGCGGTCACCACCTCGTCTTGTCCACGGGCACCTCGTCTGCCCCCTCACGCACACACACTCACCAATAGCCTCCTCTCTCCTTAATATCCCTCCACACCACACTGGCGCCCTCTTTCCGCTCTTACCTCCTGTCTCTTTTGCATGTAATCATTTTCTCCGCCCCTTGTTCCTTACACTCTTGTTTCTTTTATCCTCGCACATTCCACTTGTAATCTCAACACAATTTCCTTTCTTTTAAACTATTTCTTTCTGCCATTTCCCGTGACTTCTTTTTTTCATGTGTTTTAATAAATTGAAATTTATCTATTCTACATAATTACATTAATTACAGCTTTCATATTACACTTTATCCTACATCACTTATACATTTTTCTAAACACTAACATTCACCCTTTGCCCTATTAAGAACTCAGAGTAAGACCAATGAGTAGCGTAGAATCCCAGTTACGTGCAATGCCTTCTCTCACTAATTGCAGGCGGGTTGCCTGGGAACCACAGCATCCTCTATCACACCCCCGCTGTTCACACACACAGCACACACGGGCTCAAGGAACTTAGACTCGATTCCCGCAAACAAAAATCGGTTTACCTGTTGTTTACATATTTTTGATACCGGGGGTATGATCCCACCACGACCTGGTCACAGACCAGGCCTCCTGGTTCATGGTCTGAGAAGTCAGATGGTTATGCTACCAGCACACGAGTCTACCATACCACCACCACAAGCTCGAGGAACTTGTATAAAGTTCTCTCACAAAGACATTGAAAAAGTGTCGGGGTTTTTTATACTTAAGTTAACTTATTGTGTTAAATACACACACCATTCTACAACCCGTGAATAAACCTGAGCCTAACAAGCTGGTAACCAAGTGTTATGGTAATACACTCTACTTACAATTATACCAAGGCCTTGTAAACACTCAAAAAAAAGCCAAGTGTCTAAACGATAAGTGCCTATGACAAAATGGTAACATACACCCACACACAACTCAGATAAGTCATATGGATGTTAGGAAGCATTACTTCAGCCTTACAGTTGTCAGAAAGTGGAACAATATGGAGAGTAAAGTAGTGAAGGCAGGATCCAGACTTAGCTTTAAGATGAGGTACGATATGGCTCTGTAGCAGGGAGAGAATGGACCTAGTAGCGACTAGCGAAGAGGCGGGACCAGGAGCTGTGAATCGACCCCTCCAACCATAAATAGATGAGTGTACACACACACACACACACTATCCAAGTGTTTTTGATAATAGTCTCTACGTACACTTGCACTCAAGCCTCCTGAGCGTACACACACAGCATCCAAGTGGTATGATAATGGTCTCTACGTACACTTACACTGAGGCCTCCTGCACACGCTTCAATTAAGTGTATACACGTACCTGCAAATGACAAAGATTATATATAAGAACTTTTACTCCAAATAATTATAGTTAATAAATAAGCACAACAACTTATTTTGGAAAATTATTAGTCAAAGTTGTGTCCCATGAACTCTATGGTAAAACATAACTTATAACAGCAACTTGGGAGCAGAAATATGCAGTAAGTTTCTAACTTGTGCCCAATGCCACAGTATAGCTACTAATACCACACACTAAATATCAGCATTACTAATGAACATTCTCTAGCAGTCAACAATAATCACTATCTTATCTTATTTTGACCAGATCTTTGGTAAGATGGGGAAGGAAAGAGGATAGGTAAGGATGGAAATATGGGAAAGGGGAAGGAGGGTGGAGAGGAGGAAGGGTAAAAAAAGGTAAGTGGCCCAACCACTTTGGTGCATTATATATGTACGTGTATAGTGGCATGAGAGTTCAATTTAACTGAATGGGGTATAACACTTACCCATCAGTGCCACACAGGTAAAACAAAGTTATAACTGCATGATTCTGTATTCCCAAGGGATATACTAAGTGCAATTGCCTTTTTATTTCAATTGCTGGACTTATGTTGAAAAGGACGATAGCTAGGCAAGTGATGGTGACTACTACCTGGAGATACTGGCCGGCTGAGCTTCTGCAGAGGTGGTGTCCAACATTGATAGATTTGGCAAATTAAAACTTACAAAACACAAAATTTATGCCAAGCTTCCTTTTCGGAAAACACGCCAGCGTTAAAAGTTTGAAGTCGACCAGATGATGAATTCCCAGTTATGGTACAGAATCCAACATTTCCAAGTTTCTTAGCAATGTTAACAAAATTGGTAATTTTGCAACTAAGCCGACCATACCGCAAAGATCTCTTTTTTTTCTCTAGGACGCCTCGGCCATTAAAGACTGTAGCCGTTCGGAACAGAATATATAAGTTATTGTACTAAAAACATACAATTTTAAAAAAATAAGCAAATTGGTATCTACACACTCCAATAACAATCTCAACCTTCTTGTAGGGAAGATACAGTCAGAAGGTACTCACGTGGTTATAAGACAGAAGGCAAACAACACAAAGTTATCATACATTTTCTCAAATTAGAGACATGAAGTTAATAGAAAATCAATAAGAGCAAGCCATCCCCAGATGGTCCCGCTATTAAAAATTTTGTGTCTATCTCAAATAGTAGTAGGGATTTTATCCGAGGAAGGGGAGGGTCGTTCCTTGGTTTTGAGAAGGACTTGCCTTGTATGGGCCAGTAGGCCTCCTGCAGTGTTCCTCCATTCTTATGTTCTTAAGCGGAAGGAACACATAAGACAAGTAAATCTTACAAATGTACATTCACATTCAGTATACATTTATCTTCACTTCCATCTGGTGTTTTGCTTCCAATTTAGAAATCTTGGTCTAGGACCAGTCCGCTAAGGATAATTCCAGGACTCATAAGATATATATTAACAAGAGAGGCACTAGTGCTGAGTATTGTAGCGCAGCAAGACACTGCTCCACACCTTCCACAACTATATTAACTATGTTCGTGAATATGGAAAAAGTTTGGGTGGGGCGTTACACGTCTGGCGCTGGTGATAATTAGGCAAGTTGCCCACATTAGCGGTAATGGCCTTTATTAGTGTAAGGCGTCTGCCAAACCAATAACTGGCCCAGATTATGCTGCGGCATCAACGACGCTGTGGTAGTGGTGCTGGTACATCAACGACGCTGTGGTAGTGGTGCTGGTACATCAACAACGCTGTGGTAGTGATGCTGGTACATCAACGATGCTGTGGTAGTGATGCTGGTACATCAATGACGCTGTGGTAGTGGTGCTGGTACATCAACGACGCTGTGGTAGTGGTGCTGGTACATCAACAACGCTGTGGTAGTGGTGCTAGGACATCAACGACGCTGTGGTAGTGGTAGTGGTGCTGGTGCATCAACAACGCTGTGGTAGAGGTGCTAGTACATCAACGAAGCTGTGGTAGTGGTGCTGGTACATCAACGACGCTGTGCTAGTGGTGCTGGTACATCAACGACGCTGTGCTAGTGGTGCTGGTATATCAACGACGCTGTGGTAGTGGTGCTGGTACATCAACGACGCTGTGGTAGTGGTGCTGGTACATCAACGACGCTGTGGTAGTGGTGCTGGTACATCAACGACGCTGTGGTAGTGGTGCTGGTACATCAACGACGCTGTGGTAGTGGTGCTGGTACATCAACGACGCTGTGGTAGTGGTGCTGGTACATCAACGACGCTGTGGTAGTGGTGCTGGTACATCAACGACGCTGTGGTAGTGGTGCTGGTACATCAACAACGCTGTGGTAGTGGTGCTGGTACATCAACGACGCTGTGGTAGTGGTGCTTGTACATCAACGACGCTGTGGTAGTGGTGCTGGTACATCAACGACGCTGTGGTAGTGGTGCTGGTACATCAACAACGCTGTGGTACCGATGCTGGTGCATCAACAACGCTGTGGTACCGATGCTGGTGCATCAATAACGCTGTGGTACCGAGGCTGGTGCATCAATAACGTTATCTGTCTGTTTCTATGGCAGCTTTACTGCCACCTTCGTGGAGTGGGTCTATACCAGTGGTTGTTAATGATTGTGGGATGACGTCTGTGTCCAGACTCGATAGGATGTGATAGTTTTCTTTTAATTTTTGATGAATAAAGAGTTCCTTGAGTCAGGGTCAGGAACTATAGGTTGGCGATCAATGGCTTCTTCAAAATCAAACGTGGTTACGTCTTAAATTTTGGAGATGTTGGCAGTTGTCTTATTCAAGAGTCATGTTATCTTCAGTATTTCGATCATTTCTTTGTTCGATCTCCCTTAAGCACAGACGAGAACTGTGGAGGAGGGAAATGCTATAGGGAAAGAGGATGTTATGAGTGGGGGTAAGATTATGGAAGGTAAAAAAAAAAAAAAGTGAAGTAATAGTGGTAGGACAGCCATGAACGGGAGTGAGGCGAATCACGGACAAGGACAGACAACACACCTAGACATAACATGTCAACTTCACACAGACTCAGCACGGGGTCGGGAACAAAATAGGATCTGGATCCAAGAAAGGGGAGGGCGCGGCTGGGCATAGGGAGTGGGGAGGGGGTTAAGACAGAGGCGCGGCGGGGAAGGGACGGTCAGGGTGGGGAGCGGCAGCCCTGGACAGCACATGAAGTGTTTATTTATTTGTTGTTTATGTTAGTCATATACGAAGATTTTACTACACACTAGTCGTTCGTGTTTAAATTTGACCACTACTGTATATATCAACATTGATTATTTTTTTCATAACTGCAAAGCCTTTGTGCATTATCCACAATTATTAAGCCGACATTAAAAGTACCATGGCTCAGTTGGTAACGCTTTCACCTCTCATACTGAAGGTCCGTGGTTCGATTCTCAGTACGGGTAAAAACACTGGGCATGTTTCCTTGCACCTGCTGCCCTTGTTCATCTAGCGGTAAGTAGGTACCTGGGTGTTAGTCGACTGTTGTGGGTTGCAACCCAAGAGTGTTAGTAACGATGACCACAAGTAAATATTGACGTCAGTGTGTCACACTAACACTACACGCTGCTTCATACATCTTCTCTCATTCACTTTTTTGTGAAGAGCGACCGCAGCGACCCTCAGGATATAAGAATTAACAGTTAAAATGCAGATAAGTAACAAGAATTTTAGCATTAAGTTGTCAATGTTAGGTTGGTAAGTTGAACGAATTAGATGATGTGCTTAACTACACATTCAAACATAAATGGGCGTGTACACATAGGAAAAATACACGTCAAACCACGGAAAGGGTGGTGTTTGAACTCATGGCTAAGCGTTCAAGCACCACTTGTTCAGTGGGTTGTTTGCAATGGTGTTATTACGATTTTCGTGAGAAAATACATTTATGAAATTTAGTGAGGGGGGAAGGGAGAGGGAAGCGTTAAATTCTAAAGGGTCATACAGTGCCCGTGGAATTAGAAGGAAATCAGGTTAAATCCAAGTACACGGAGATCAGGTCAAGAAATTTCACTTAAGGGGGAATACAAAGAAAGAACAGTGAAATGTAAAAAAAATAAAATAAAAGAGAATGCGTAGAAGAAAGAACAGAGAAATGAAAAAAATCGAGAGGAGGTAATTAAAGAGGGATGAGAGTTTTCTTGAATGAAATTCAGCGAGACAGATTTTTTTGGGGAGGGCGGGGGCAGGGGGAAAGAGGGGTGGGGGGGATTTTGTCCCGAGGGGCGAGTTTATCGGGCAGGAAGAGCACTCATCCAGTGTTGAACATCCCAATATATATATATATATATATATATCAGCATATTATACGTATATGCTGATCAATATTATATATGGCCTAGATCAACTCCAACCTTGGTTGTTACAACATCCAGTACAAGTATAATTACCTTCACAATTACAGTATCCTTATCTAGTCATCGTACCTTGGCAACTTACCTTATACTTGTGCTGTATCTGTGACCGGTTTAAATAGTTTTTCTACCCTCCAGCAAAGCCTAGGGGTCAGGCTTTTCTGTCAACTGCTTGGCTGATGCGTCTGGTGGAACGCTGGTCCACATATCCATCACAGCCTCGTTCATCTGGTAGTTGGAGGAGGTCGTTATTCAGTTTCCTCTTGAAAATTTCTACAGTTCCTGCAATATTTCTTATATCTGCCGGTAGCTAGTTGAATATCGTTGCACCACGGATGTGAGCCAAACGTGCCGACAATGTTCTCTTGCCGTGCCTATAACACCTCGACTTTTCACTGGGTCTATATTACATTTCCTCTCATGTCTCTCACTTTTGAACATTGATTTGGGATTAGGCTCTCAATTATATATATATATATATATATATATATATATATATATATATATATATATATATATATATATATATATATATATATATATATATTATTAGGTTACTCTCTCTTCTTTGCTCAGGAGTACATTCCCAGTACTCTAAGGTGTTCCCAATAATTTAAATGTTTCATTGGCTCCATGCGGGCAGTAAACGATCTCTGCCAGCTTTGATATATCTCCTGTCTTAAACAAGATTTTAAACGAGAATAAGTCACAGGTGATTTGAATAATGTCACCACTAGCATTACTTCTCTTGTTTTGAAAGGTTGTTATTATTCCCCACCAACCTTAGTAACAATATACTTGAACTGATCCCCTGTGTGTGTGTGGTATGTATTCAGAGAGACTTATAATCTATTGTATTCTAAGACCCAGTGAAGATAACAAGAGAAACAGAAAGACAATTCGAAAATGTGGCGTAGACACATAAAACTGAAAATGATAGTGGCAGATAATAAGACTCAAGGAGGGAGGTGAACAAAGGACATGAAGTGATACCAGAAGGGAAATGAAAGAGTCAATCGTAAAGATGAGAAGAAATTCCAACGATAAAGTAGGAAGTGTGAGAATGCCTAAGAAATACAGACGTGAAGAAAGCAGATGAGTCATATAAGGAAACATTTCTTTAGTCTGTGTTGTTGGAAGTGGAATTAAATATTCAAGAGCGGGAGACAAAAATCATACACGTTTTCAAGGGCACGTGTGCCAGTTAATACAGTCAAGAGCTATGAATCAACCTCCGAAAAACCAGATCGATGGACATACTTTCAGCAGAGGAAGGAAAGGGTGGGGAGAGCGTGCAGCACGCATGGCGCCACCCACACTGCAAACTTCATCACCATAACACACCGGAAATAACTCTTAGAGCAGCAGCCAAGGTCGGACAGTCACACGTGACACCATCACTATCGTCGTCATTGTCACCCCCACCCACACACCAGACAGGTCGGTATCGTCACAACCACCACCACACACCATCCAAGTCACTAAAACCACCAAAAATAACGAGAGGTTTGCTACCGTCATTACCACTACAAGGACTGGTTGAAAGACCGAAGTGCGCCAGATGACAAACTTTCAGAAGCTCGAAATGAGTCTCAAGGGACGAAATATGCCTAGTTAAACTGACCCTTGCAACAGAAATGACAAGAGACAGGATTCTGAAATGGAAGCCATTGTTAAGGCAGACGGAAAGATATTATGTGTACCTTGATCGGGACAGAAAAAGAAGAGAACAGTCGAGAAAGAATAAAAAACCCCGACAAAGACAGGCAGAAGGATCAAAGAGCACACCGGCAGGTGCGGAAGTTCATCCATCACTGAGCACCAGGCACAGCCCAACACACACACACCCTTCTAAAGGCCCAGTCCCCTTTCCCACAATTGCACAAAATAAGCCATGCATTGCCCCTTTTTCCCTACCTTTTCTCACCTTCATCCACAATACTGAACCCTGCCAGTACAAATACCTTAATAACCACCCTTCATTCCAACCCCCAACACCAACCTCCTCTACTCCCCACCCTCCGCCACGATCCTGAACCTCTTTCAGTGCTAGGACCATCCCCACAACCCCTCACCCTAATCCCCATCCCCAACCACTCACTACAACCCATCCCACCTCTACTGCCTCATGGGTAAGGACTAGATCCTAAACCCGAAAACTGGAACACAATAACAGAAATGAAACAAAGTACGACACACAAATGCAGATGGAATAACAAATAAGAGTGATGAATAGAATTAATTATTATTAAAAGGTATCCAAAGACATCATAGCATTCACAGAGACGAAGCTCACAGTGATAACAGATGGGATCTTCCCAGGCAGATATGAGATTATGAGGAAGGATAAATGAAATTGTGGTCAATGAGTAGAGCTGCTAATAAGAAACCAATGGAGCTTTGAAATGAGAGCAATAATCATAAAGAAGTCGAATGAATACATGGTAGACACACTCAAGATTTGAGGAACCAAGGTGGTAATACCAATGATAGATAACACACTGCTAAACAGCAGACCACAACAGGAATACGAAAACAGAGCGAGTGTAGATATAATAACAATTGATAGATGTTAACAAAAAGCAAATAAAGACTGGGAGGCTTTGGAGG
Source organism: Cherax destructor (assembly GCA_009830355.1). Taxonomy (NCBI): domain Eukaryota; kingdom Metazoa; phylum Arthropoda; class Malacostraca; order Decapoda; family Parastacidae; genus Cherax; species Cherax destructor. The sequence goes on along the minus strand of WNWK01000333.1, from coordinate 462,097 downwards.
TACACAGCTGACAGGAAACGTCAAATGTTGGAGGTGATGGAAAACTGCACATGGCAGCATGTCAAGGACACAACCTGAAAGAGGGAAAAGGGAATGAACCAGGAAAACTGGACTTTGTGAATTTGACTTAGGGAACATTTAGTACGAGCGGCCCCTCGGTTCCAGCAACCACTCTCAACAGTACTGTACAAAAGAATGAGATAAAAGCTAGAGGAGCAGGCAAGAATAAAAGAGAAGGCATTGGAATGGATCAAGGAATACTTAATTAGTAAGAAACAAGTGACTGTCCGGGAAGAAGTATCAGAACGGACAAGTGTAACGAGTGGTGGTTTCATAAGGGTCAGTATTGGGACCAGCCTAAACACTGCGAATCCAAAGCATTTCACCGATAAGCTGGGTACGATTAAGATACAATAGATGCTGGGAGAGTGAGGGTGGGACAAGGAAAATAAGTGAGTGGATGGTAAAAGCAGGGAAGGTAAGAAAAGTGGGGGGAGGGAGAGGTGGAGAAGGTAAAGAACGTGCGAAGGGTAAGGAGGTGGGAGGAGGGTAACTTGCCATCCCTGAGGGCAGGCGTGGCTTGTCTCTGCCTAGTGAGCTGTTATTGATTATTTTATTACCCAGCAGTGTACATTTTATTACTCAGGAGTGTATATTAACCAAAACACACTAAACAAAGCCAGTCTTCACTAAACGCGGCTCTCGCTCAAGTATAAGATCTAGTAAGTGGGTTCACGCCTAGATAAGATCTAACATAAAGAACACATCTTATAAAGTCTTGATTTTCTATATGCTCTTTGTTTTACCCATTTATGGGGATTGTGTTATTCTAAATACTGTAGAATACAATGGTTATATTTCTCAATAATTTATCTATTACATATGTTATAAATTCGTTAAGGGAGAGATGAGAGGAGCAGGTTTACCTTCTCCTGGGTAAGAATAAAAGCTTACAAGCACACGAGGCAAGGATAGCTACCCTGTTATCGTCGTTGGCAATACCTGTAATTGTGGGCGCAGCTGTTGTGACGTCACGACAGGTGTGCAGGGCGGCGACCAATAAGCGCAGCGCATGGAACAGCCGCATGATTTAACTGTGATAATAATGCAGCCGCAGGTAACAAGCGTTGGTGGCTCCACGTTCAGAGAAGACCAGCTATACACCTACAATGTTGATCAACAGTTATTGTGTACTCTGACATACATTGTTACCCAATGATACATTGCTTTTTTTTATGACACAGGCATATTACAGGCAGAGATGAGAGTTTCATGAACAGCGCCACTCATCCTGTGAAAGACAGTACATTTCATCCAAAATAATTAACACAATCACTGAAGTTGCCATCGCCATGTCTGGCAGTTTCAACAAACAGGTAACACTACGTATACAAATTAACATAATCTAATTGTACTAAATCTTGCAATATCTGAGTAAAATTCTAAAACTGACACATTATGTTCAATACTATAAGTTCGTCATTTTTGGCTGAGAAGTGCCAAATCAACACCAGAGTTTCCAGTATTGATGATAGTCTTCAGACACTGGCACTCTCATCTGGCACTCTCATCGCCGACATATTGTTATACAATGGATGTTCCACTTGAGGAAAACATTCACTGTACACCTCAAACTGTACTCCCTGGAGCGCATGTTAATTTTGGTAATCGTCCATACCTGACATATCTGTGACCAGTTTCGAGGTTTATCCTACCCTCTCTGCCAGGTTTGAGACCTGGCTTTCTTCTTGACATCTGGTCAACCAGACTGTTTCTGTTAACGGCCCGCAGACTGATAGAGGCATCATAAACAGGGTGATCAAGTACTTTCAGTAGATGGTAGAGCAGGTTCCCACTGACAACTTATACCTTAGTTCCAGCAATATTTTTAATACCTCCTGGCAGATTAAAAGCCTTGAATGACTGACGTTAAAAACCAGGCTGTTGAAGAACTGGACACGTGCAACATCCGGCCATTTTTATCTTCAAGGCTAAGGAACTGATTACCTCGTTTTTTCTCTATAGTTCTACACTCACCCTATTATGTCCTTGAATTTGTATTGATAAAGCCACTGGTTGGCGAAACGTCTACAAATAAAGATGTGTCTTAATTTTTCATCTTATCGGTATTGTATACCATTCATGTACAACCAGGCTGTTGCTGATAGTGGCCCGAAGGCCTACACACTCATCACAGCCTGAATAATTTGGAATTTGTAGAAGGTAGAAGTCCAACTTTCCCTTGAAAACATCTCCATTTGTTCCAGCAATATTTCTGATATCTACTGACTCAGTGTTCTTTAATTATACATATAGTCCTGTCAATACTTTTTACTAGATTCATCTACAGTTTTTTCTCTTGTTTTGATTGACAATAACAGGAAAACCAGCTGAAAATCTAAACTAGTAATATTTTACGTAAATAAAGGTCATACAATCTAGCGTATCTAATTCTGATGATTAAAAAAGATAATAGGAACAATAACATGGGGCTGTCGTGGGAAGGATAACTTAAGAAAGCCAATGGAAGGATTCTGCACAACGGTCGTGTTGAGAAACCTGTTGGATAGTCGTGGGAAGGATCCTATAGGATGGCTGTAAAATAGTCGTAGGATCCTGTAGGATGGCTGTAAGATTAAGACAACTGTAGGAAGATGTTAGATAGTCGTATAAAGCATCCTACGGAATGGTCGTAGGATCACGTAGGATTTTCGTAGAAAAGGATCCTGTAGGATGGTCGTGAAAAGAATCATGTAGGATGGTCGTGAGAAACATCATTTAGGATGGTCGTGGGAAGGACCATGTTTCTGATATTCCTTTGAGAAGTTTAGAGTTTTTCTACTCCCGGAGGCAGTCTTGTCTGGTCCTTGCCTGATCAACCAGACAGCTACGGTAGGCGGCACACTGGCCCACATATTTATCACAGCCTGGTTGTTCTGGCACTTGGAGATACTTGTCCAATTTTTCTCTTGAAGACTTTTTCACTTATCCCAGCAGTATTTCTGATATATTTTGGGAAGATGTTAAACAATCTGGGACCACGGATGTTGATACAATGTTCTCTTGTTGTGCCCACGGCCTCGCTGCCCTTCACTGGGTTTATCTTACACTTCCTCCCATATCTCTTACTCCGGTATGTTATTATGGCAGTGTGCAGATTTAGCCCCAGACCTTGAAGTACATTTTACGTATGTTATGTATTTCTCTCTCCTTATTTCCAGCGAGTACATGTTTAAGAATTTGAAACGGTCTCGGTAATTTAAATGCTCCATTGAACAATACTTTAAACAAGAGAGAACAAGTGATTTGAATAGTGCCACTATTGGCACAATTTCCTTGTTTTGAAAGTTCTCATTATCTACCCTGTCATCTTCCTGGGTGTCGTGACAGTTGCCTTGTGCTCTTTGAAAGCAATATCAAGTGACATGATTACTCCAGGTCTTTCACGTTTACCTTTCGTTCTATTTGATGGTTCTCTTGGATTTTGTATACAGTATCCTGTTAACTTCTTCATTCTTTCTATATGTTTTCCACTGTCCACTGGCAAACCCTGCTTATATCTTTCTGCATTTTTTCGTGTCTTCTACCGAAGTGCCTTTCATGTTTATTATGGTATCATCCGCAAATGATACAAAGCTGTGGTGTTTTATTTTTATATCTATGTTTGCTATGAGGATAAAAACAACAACAGAGGCGCCAGGATACGTGGACACGTGCTGAGCATTTTACCTCACTAACGCATTTTGCTGTTTACTACCACCCTTTGTGTTCTGTCAGAAAGTTGAATATCTATCTACCTTCCCCGTTATGCCTATATCATGAGGTGATTGCATTTTGACAAATGCAATCACGCCTTTCCAAAATTCGTGTATACATCTGTGTTTTGGGTTCCTTCCAACGTCTCCGTAATTCTGTCATAGTGGTTTAGCAGTTTGGACAAGCATGATCTAACAGTTCTAAAACCATGCTGGTTTGGGTTGTGCAGATTGTGTTGTACCATAAATTGGGAATCTGGCGTCTCCTCACTCTTCCGGAAACTTTTATGATGTGGGATGTGAGGGCTACTGGTCAATTTTTCGCTAGCGATCTGCTGCCTCCCTATTCAAAGAAACTATGTCTACACTCTTTAAAGTGAGAAGGATCATTTAAGACGATCGTGGGCTCATATAGGATGGTCATGGAAAAGAGTTTGTAGGATGGTAGTTAGAAAGATAATATATGATGGTTATGGGAAGGATCATGTAGGATTATGATGGGACGGAAGAGGTGGGATGCTGAGGTGCAGTGAGAGTGGGTAGGTGGGTCAGCTGGGGCCTCACCCCACCCCAGGAGCGACGGCATGCCCAGCCTCGTCCTCCTCTCATGTGTCACTCACTACACGTCTTACCTGGAGGCTGAGAAGTGTGGTATAGCCGGGAAGACAACGTGTGTTGAGGCAGTGTTTTACCCGCTGCGGCGTGATGCACTTCGCGCCAGCCACTTCATAAATATTGATCGGCTATAAACATGCAGCGTCAGTCCCAGCTACACGCCACGTGGTCCCTAGTATTTAGTCTTCACACAGGCAAGCCTCACCGTGGGAACTTTGTTCACCTTCTCTATGTCCTCCCTTGGGATCCCTAATAGTAAACCGTCCTCACATACTACTTAAAAAACGTGCTGTTGCCAACTATTTAGCGCCTGTAGCGTCAACCTTGCTGCAAGATATTTTGCCGTTTCATCACCTGCAACCCTTTACCTCAGTCTCGATATAATGTTTGCATGTAAATATTTTTTTCCTATAACCTGTTGCCACAAGGTTCACAAGGCAGGAGAAAGAGAGAGAACTGAGTACTCCGACACACGGCAGACTTTCACATGTACCCATCCGTAGCGGCGGTTCTGCTTGTCTACCCACAACTACGTCAAAGCCAGAGATAGACATAGACTTGACCGCTAAGATACACCATCACTAACGTACACCACCCACACAGTGTACAACACTACTCACACACAAGTGTACCACAGTATAAATTATCTGGTATACAACAATATTGGTACACTCAATAGAATCTTACGTCATGCGTAATAAAAAAAATCATTAACATATCACACAGGTAAGCCATAGATGCATCTGGCTCACACTATATTTAACGCAATCACACTTACACAGTAAAAAAAAAAATATCTTTATATATAACCTCTTTGATCTCACGAAGGTAAGAAAAATGATAGGCTAAATTGTGAGAACGTTTAAAAAAACATTAATTATGGAATTCTTCAATCACTTGTTATCTCACGTCTGGAGAAGGCATTCACAGTTTATCTTAAGGCGAGAATAATATCACTAATGTATATATACACACACGCGCACACGTGTAAAAATACACGTTCTGGTCCGCTATCTTCACACTGCCATATAGTATCGGGAGTGAGAGATGGGAAAAGATGTATAAAATAAACCCAATGGAAAGCAGGAGCGCCATAGGTACCATTAGAGAACATTGTGCCAACATCCGTATTCCAAGACTCTTCATCTTGCTATCAGCAGATATAAGTAATATTACTGGAACAAAGGTAAAAGTTTTCAAGAGGAAACTGGACCAGTACTTTCAGAAGGTGCCTGATTAGCCAGGTCTGTGGGTCACTGGAAGCAACAGCTGAAATGTGACCTCGGGCCGGGCTTGGAAAGTAAAAGAATTCTCGGAACTGGTCATAGGTAACACCTTTTATCAGAGTTAAATCACTGAATACCTATCAAGGCTAAGAGATTTAACACAAAATTCTCTCTCCACTTCTTCCACTGTCTCCAATATAATAGTTACCTCTGTTTTAGAATGAAGAAACCTGTTACATAGGCGAAATTTAGAGAATTTAAATGCTTAAAATACAGCATTACATAATACTTAAAACCCGAAAACGTAAAGACATTCCTCTTCGAAGGTGGCAATAAAGTGCAAAATACCCGAGAACACAACCCAGGGCATGTGTGCCCCTAGGGAACAGCACAAACATTAAAAAAAACACTTTGTGAATTTTAAAATGTCGAGAAGTCATGATGTTTGCACTAGCAATCATTCTAACCAATTACACACATACTATTAAACTCTTAATATTTACCTGCATGTAAAAAAATACCACAACTAGCACATAACATACTGGGAGCCACTCGAAATACTCACCCTGAAAACAGACGCAACAATACTGCAAATATTTCGATCCCTTCTCCAGGATCCTTCTCAAGACGAAATAATTTCGTGCTGAGGAAGATCCCAGAAGGATCAAGAAATAAACTGTGTCGTTTCTTATTTATTTTCATAATGTAGTAAGCTTTGATGACAGAACTGCATCCCATTTATATGTAAAACCCACATATTACCAATCGTGCCACGGACAGGTAAAAGTATTGGAACCTGTTGTTCTATTGTATCAAGTGTATTGCGATAGTGTTTAACTGGTGCCACAGCCACGTTTTTACTCAATACCCCGGTCACTTAGGTGTCTGGAAACATGAGTCTCGTATATTCACAAACAAGATACATTTGCATACCTGGGTATCTTCACTGCCGAAACGTTTCGTTGGTACAAGCACCTCCGGTCGGATACAGAGTTTTTGTACTGGAAACACTAATACTGACGTAACCAGTCGGTTACCCACAAAGCGTAGGCTTCGTCTGACTTTTACTTCTACTGCTTCTAGTGATGTATTCACCTGCATCCGACTGAAGAAGTGTTGTGCAACGAAACTTGTCATCAATAAAGACATCCAAGCGTAGTAAGTGTGTCTTATTCATCAACATTTCGGTATTGCATGCCATCAATATGATATTCGCCTACACACTAAATTGTCAGTTTTCTTTCTTCATAATTTGAGCAGATGTAAGAAAGTAGATGAAGCAGTCCAGGATACTAAAGAGAAGATTAAATGTACGACACACAAAACAAATATGAGAAATTATACGCTATAGAAGGTATATAGAAGGTGGTGTGAAACCAACAATGTCAGATTGTCTTGATGGAGAAGTGCAACAGAAAATTGAGGGGTGTTAATGGGATCAGGTAAGACACCACGTTAATAAGGAATCTCTGTCTCAATAGTTAATGTTTATCCTGGAAACAGTGATGACAATGCTACATATTGAGTCTGTACATCAAATGTTATTCCTAAGGAGTATTATACCTGAGCACTGATTGGACACCACGCCATGGTCTCCAATCATGGCATGTTCATAAGCTTGGTTTACAACGCACTCAGCTCACACACTAAGTCTCCGTGGTTCGATCCTCTGTACGGGTGGAAACATTGGGTGTGTTTCCTTATACCTGCTGTCCCTGTTAACCTAGCAATAAGTATTTACCTGGGTGTTAGTCAACTGATGTGGGTCGAACCCTGGGGGGGGGGTAGTATACTTCAGATTGGGATGGGCTTTGAAATGAGCTGAGGTACGATTACAACTCTTACCCTGTAAAATTGACTTGTGTAAAAAAAATAAAATACAGAGCCTTCATGTTGGGACACTTAATTAAGTTAGTATAGTCCTTATGAAACACTACCGCTGTTTAGGTCGCGCCCGCGCGACACACACAGGGAACTATGACTCGACTCCTGCAACCACAATTAGGTGAGTACACACACACGGAAAAAAAATACAAGAGCGTGAAAATCTATACAAAGCTAAGGACAGACAAGAACAGAAAAGTGAGCTGAAGAGCCAGTGGAAAGTTAGACAAGCCTGGCCCATGGCCGGGCTCCGAGAGTAGTCAAACTCTCGAAGCTCTTCAAAGGTAAAGGTATACAGACTCAAGATGTCAGGAAGTGGAATGACCTGGACGATGGGGTGCAGGTAGGCTCCATACATCAATTTTACAGTAGATATGACATGACCCATGAGGCAAAGAAGTGAATCTGGCAAGTGGCAGGTTGAGAGGCTGGGCCAGGAGCTAAGATACCACCCTCATAACCACTACTGATGAGGCCTACCTAATTTAATTAAATCTGAATACAAAAAGTGAACTGGGCTACCATATCATATATGAGTGATAGTGTGTGTGGAAACGAAAGTCAGCTGTTTCACTGACATATTCCATCACACAAGAATGGTCTCGTAAGTGAGGTGATGAAATGTGAGGTGGGAAATTTGGGTAGGGTGATGAAGATCTCGTCAAACGTCACACTATGGACTCAGTCGTTAAGGACTGCTGCCCAACTGCGAGAGGACGGAGGTGCTTCTTTCTTTTATTTGTAAAGCAATAAGTTGTTCGGTTATTCGGTGCTTTTAAACATATTACATTATTAACACTATCAAATTTACCCTGTCATTGACAACTTGCTAATTTCTCCACAGACCTGTGCTGCCGCCTGGTGAGCTGGCATAGGCCTCACTCACCTATCAGGCTGGGGCTTGGTCCTAGGGCAGCCTAGACACACTACATGTATCAGAACTCACATAAAGCCAAGGCTCACCTCCGAAGAAATATAATTTACCCTCACCAAGAAAATCCTTCGTTATATTCACTCTTATATTACAAAAGTTATAATTACAACAAATGTAAAATTATTCAAATTATTTTTCACGTTCCATAATCAATATTCATAATTTGTTGTGTCACCGGTTATGTCAGCAAATTTAGACGAAAGAGGAAATATCCCCATCATTTATGACGAATGAGATGCTGAGTTCTTAGGGTAGCTCGATCCTACTCGGCCACCACGTTAGTAGGGTGACCTAGCGTCAGGGAGAGGAACGGGAGGGTGAGGGGGGGCCAAGTTGGTTAGAGTAGGGTCGATAACACTGAAGGGTGAACCATAGGTTGATGTGTGAGGCTGGTATCAATTCCCAGCCCTCACCCAGCCACTGGTGTCAACATTGTACCCCAGCCCTCACCCAGCCACTGGTGTCAAAATTGTACCCCAGCCCTCACCAGCCAGTTAGTAGCTGAGCCCAAAGGCACTTTACGCACCGTTGGTTCACTATCACACAGTGTGAGCGACGCGCGCAATATTCTTTTCGCTACAACGATTACTGTACTATTGTGCACTGTTGAAGGTGGGGCACAGTGTTGAAGGTGGGACACAGTGCTGAAGGTGAGGCACAGTGTTGAAGGTGGGGCACAGTGTTGAAGGTGGGGCACAGTGTTGAAGGTGGGGCACAGTGTTGAAGGTGGGGCACAGTGTTGAAGGTGGGGCAGTGTTGAAGGTGGGGCATAGTGCTGAAGGTGGGGGGGAGTGTTGAAGGTGAGGCACAGTGTTGAAGGTGAGGCACAGTGTTGAAGGTGGGGCACAGTGTTGAAGGTGGGGCACAGTGTTGAAGGTGGGGCACAGTGTTGAAGGTGGGGCATAGTGCTGAAGGTGGGGGGGAGTGTTGAAGGTGAGGCACAGTGTTGAAGGTGGGGCACAGTGCTAAAGGTGGGGCACAGTGTTGAAGGTGAGGCACAGTGTTGAAGGTGAGGCACAGTGTTGAAGGTGAGGCACAGTGTTGAAGGTGAGGCACAGTGTTGAAGGTGGGGCACAGTGTTGAAGGTGAGGCACAGTGTTGAAGGTGGGGCACAGTGTTGAAGGTGGGGTACAGTGTTGAAGGTGAAGCACAGTGTTGAAGGTGGGGGCAAGAGACACAGTAATAGCCAACAAAGTAAAATCAGAGGCTGCCAGAGTGGAAAGGTGTATACGTCAAGGCGCGGTACTCGGCCCAATCATCTTTCCCATCCTCATATCTGACGCAGTGCAACACACTGCAGAAGATACTAGTATTTACATGAGTGAAACACCTGGTTTACTTTCACATTCCGGCCTAAGGACAGACTTCATTGTTAATCGCCTTGTCAACAAGGCTGTTAGGGCCAGCAACGAACTGGTTAATAGTCCAAGTCGGACCGAAACGTCGTCATAAGTTTCTCCTTTGTGCGGGTTATTTGTGTATTGTTCCAGTCACGATATTGTGCCTTTTTGTTCATTTTCTTGGCCAACATAAACATCATATGTGGCTGATCAAGCACATCATAACCTGGCTGATCAGGCACATCATAACCTGGCTGATCAGGCACATCATAACCTGGCTGATCAGGCACATCGTAACCTGGCTGATCAGGCACATCGTAACCTGGCTGATCAGGCACATCGTAACCTGGCTGATCAGGTACATCATAACCTGGCTGATCAGGCACATCATAACCTGGCTGATCAGGCACATCATAACCTGGCTGATCAGGCACATCATAACCTGGCTGATAAGGCACATCATAACCTGGCTGATCAGGCACATCATAACCTGGCTGATCAGGCACATCATAACCTGGCTGATCAGGCACATCATAACCTGGCTGATCAGGCACATCATAACCTGGCTTATCAGGCACAAGCAGCAGGTACAATACATGTTTCCTAGCGGGATGTTAGGTCGCCATTACATATTACCTCACTTAAAGGTATTATGGTACTAGAACTTTTCATCACCCACCCCTCGTATACACATTCTAGAATTTTTAATAAATTCCCTTTATATATAAATTAAATTTAGGTAAATGGACACATTTTTAAATTTGGATAGTTCATTTAGGCTACGTTTCGCTTTGTGAGAGCTTTATCAGCTTTTAATCAGCTAGCCTGTGGTGTTCAAGTTGTAATGAGTGGAGATAACACCAACAGCCTGAGTGACCAAAGAATGCACCACGGTGCCTGGTCCGAGACAGGGCCGTGGGTTGGATGATCTTCGATACCATCACGAGGTACGCAGCAGGAGATCAGACGTTACAATAACTACACAAACGCTCCTCCTACGGTCAAATAATTAAGAGCTAACTAAATAAACAATGGGTCTGAGGCATTACAACATCCTCTCTCAAATTACAAGGAGAACTTACAAGAAATCTTAACTGTCATCAAAAAGCAATTTGACAAGTTTCTGCAAACTGATCTTGATCAGTTGGGTTGTGGCGCCCTCGTCGGACTACATGCCGCAAGCACCAACAACATAACTGGTAGACAGATAATAGCAAAAGCCGACAATTGGCAACAGAGAATCCGTTTAATACTCGATAAAGCCCAGCTTTGAGCAAAATGTATTAAAATGGACTCTCTGCTATCACTTATGTAGTCCTTGGCGAAACGTCGTATTAAAATGGATTATCTGCTACCACTTATGTTTATTTCCAACAGCCTAACTGACCAGGCAGTCAGCCAAGAAACTGGGTCAGTGACCGAGCCATGGAGGGGGGAGGGAAGGAGGAGATGGGCGATGATCCTCGGAACCATCGCCACGTTGGCAGAAAAAAAAGATGCAGCACCAACCTGTTTTTATTTCTCAGTGGCACATAATCTGAAAAGAACTCTTGTGCCTTGTACACACACGCACGCATCCACACACAGACCCAATCCAGGAAGACCAACAGAAAACAAATTAGTCAATCAAATGGCATCTCGAGTTCAACCCGAGCAAATGCAAGGTGAGGGAGGCTTGGGCAGACCGGGCACAGAGTACAGCATGGGCAGAGAGAAGCTGGGGTGAATATAACACCAAGCATATCGCTAGAAATGCGCATAAGCCGTAAAACGGTCAGTAGCATGTGCCTGATTAGCGAACCTCAGAATAGTGTTCCGCATCTTGAATAAAGAATCCTTCACGATGTATGTTACGCGTCTCCAGCGTGGAGTCCACACCCGGGACAGCACCTGCAGAAACCCGTAAAGTCCAATGGTTTGCAACCAGACTAGTACCAGAACTGAGAAAAGGTTGAAGGAACTGAACCTGACGACACCGGCGGAGAGAAGAACAAGAGGTACATACAACATCCTACAAGGAATTAATAGAGCAAATACGGACAAAATGTTTGAAATAAGAGAGCCAGGATCAAGGGAACACAGATGGAAGCCAAAGACACAGATGAACCATAGGAATATAAGGAAATTTTTATTTAGTCTTAGGATAGTTGAAAAGTGGAATGACATGGATGAGGCAGTGACTGAGGCAAACTTTATATATAACATCAAAAATAGATATTATAAAGCCCAAGAAATCAGTGATGCTGATCAAAGTGTTCTAGGAGGCTGGACCAGGAGATGACTTTAGGTTAACCCCAGCAAACACACACACACATACACCTTGCCTTTTCGTGTCTTAAAACACTTCCGAGGGAAGTAGAGGGAGAGGGAAAGGGAGAGATGGCAAGCTGACACAAAAGGAAAACTGACATCAGGTAGTGCGGCCTCCAAAACCTGGTAGTCTTTGGCCAAGCATCGACAAGGTTATTCACACGACGAAATTATCCCACCTCTAAATCAACAGGATGGGATTGTCTCCATTAGCAGTCAGGAGAAAGCTGACCTCTTTGCTGAACACTTTGCTGCCACGCTGTAAGTTCCTGATCCAACAAAGAAACTTTTGCTAGCGGCCAGAACTGTGTCAAAGTTGTCAGAGGTGACATTAAGGCAGAATGAAGTGTATTTTCTTAAATCCCTGGAACAAAATAAATAAATAAAAAGGCTGTGGGCCCAGACAAGGTGAGACCAAGATTGATCAGTAGATGTGCTGACCAGCTAGCATCACCTCTAACTCGCATCTATCAGCACTAACTAGCACAGTGCAGAGAGGAAATCAGCAACTACAGACCAGTCTCACTCCTATCAATCACTAACAATTTTCTTGAGACAATAATCTAACCGCAAATGACAGCGTTTCTCGACTAACACTGGCTTCTTTGTGATCGTCAATATGGCTTCAGAAAAGGTCACTCTGCTGCTGATCTGCTGTTAAACCTCTTTACTATGTAACCCCAGTCGCGGGACGAATCCAAGATCAGCTGTGTAGTAGCACTGGACATTGCTGGCACTTTCAACCGAGGACCCCATTGGAAATAAGTCACTCTGTCTGACTTTTTTGGGTTATCCTAGGTTCTCTACACATATGCTGCTATGTATGATAATGTATGTAAATGTATTTGTGTATACCTGAATAAAATTACTTACTTATGGCACCAGGGACTCTTGTCACTAGAAGTCCCCGGTTCTGCACTATGCCTCCTTAGTGATAACCGAAACTGGAACATGTTTACACAGTATAATGACATCGACATCAATGAAATATAGTCAGTTCACCAAATGAAATCGCTGGCCCACACATGACTCCAACTTCATCCTAATCTCTACTGATATGTCTCATAACAATAACGAGGCTTTCAAATGAGCTGAGATAGGTAACAGCTTTTAGCTTGTAAATAAAGGCAGGAACTCATAACCCAACCCTGTAAAACCATGGTGTAAAAGAGAGAGAAAGGGAGGGAGGGGGGTTGTATGATTTTTTTCAAAAGCTAATTTGTTTGTTAACTCGTTTCAATATACATATCAATTTTGTGAGTGTGACGCCTAGGGCAAAATGGATGGTGGGTGGGGTGGGGATGAGGATAGGAGAGGGACGGGCTCTGTGGCTGAGGCGATGGTGTGTGGGTGGATCTGGGTATATATGGCTACCAACCTAGTTATACTTACAGGGGTTGAGCTCCTGGTCTCGACTCTTATGTCTTATCGACCAATTTCAATGATTCCTGACCACCAGGGCCCAATCATACATAATTTTGAAACTGTGTAGTGTTTGCTTGTTAAGAGACCGGGTTGCAGGGGGGGGGGGTGACCCCCGAAATCATCTTCAGGTAACTTTCAGGTATGAACTCTTCGTTTTGAGTTCCATTATACGAAAAAAGTACTTACTAACGTCCCTGTGGTTTAGTTTCGCTTTTAGCTATCATTTATGCCCCGTAGCACCACTACACATTTCAAAAAGCAAAGCTTTATCAGTTTCGTTTAATCTATTAATTATTTTGTAAGTCATCATTACATTTGCTTGGTCTTTTTCTCTTAAAGCAATATTAGCTGGAGTTCTTTTCAATCTCTTCTCGTAGTCCATTTCCCTCACTTTTGGGAAGTTCTTGCGCCAATCTCGTTGCAGATCTTTGAATCTCCTCTGTTTTCATTATATGCTTGACCAACTGCGGGTTCCATGCTAGCAATGCAAACTACAAATTAGTCTTCATTACGGTTCCTGAATGACGCTGTTAAGCTAGTTGAACATACGACACTGAAGTAATATGGTTGCTCCGTAACCAATCCCCTCACTCCCTCTTGATATAATCATTATTTGATACTTTTCAGGATTAACGTCTAACTTATCCCCATTCTCTCCCGTTGTGATCTTTATTAATGTCTTATCATCAGCAAACAATGAAACAGAATTCGATTTCCTTGGGCAGGTAATTTATGCATATCAGGAACACCAAGAGTTCAAACACCGATCCTTAGAGAATCCACTTGTCATGTCCACTCAAACATCTGTTTTCTTACAAAATACCTTACTTCTTCCTTCTATTATCCAGGTCTTACTGTACCCACTTGAACACTCTCCCTACTACCACCGCTTACTCTTCCAGTTTATATAGCAGCTTCCTGTGTGCTGCTGTGGCACATGTTTTCTTAAGAGTCGAGGAGGATCTGGTCTGGCCAACCCTCTCTCGTCTATCCAACCCTCTCTCGTCTACCCAACCCTCTCTCGTCTATCCAACCCTCTCTCGTCTACCCAACCCTTTCGTCTGTTCAACCCACTTTCGTCTACCCAACTCTCTCTCTCTCATCTATCCAACCCTCCCCTTTCTATTTTATTTGTTAAATGAAAATGTATATTAAAAGCCATGATGGCTGTCCCTTAGAAGCCCATGTCTTCAAAGTGTTCTACTGTCCCATGTTCTAATAGGTTACTCTTCAACACTGATCTATACTTTAGTGATTCCTGTCTATTTCTCTCGTATACTGGAGTCACATTTGCAGTTTTCCAGCTGTAGACGTGGTGTGGATGAGGATGAGTTGGGTATGAACGGGGGTGTTGATAAGGGTAGAAAAAGGGGTGGGGAAGGGTTATGAATTGGGATAAGGGTGCAGGTAGAGAAAGGGGTGTAAGTAGGGAAAAGGGTGTGGGTAGGGAAAAGGGTTCGAGTAGTGCAAGGGGAGCCGGTAGGGGCGGGAGTGCTTGCGGGAACGAGGGTGCGGGCGGGGGCTTGGCTGCGGGCGGGGGCGGGGGTTATGGAAGGGAGTGGGGAGGGGTGCTGAACAAGGTGGATGCTGCAGGGGAAGGAGGGGGAGGTCGGGAAGCAGCCAAGCGGCACTGGACGGCCTCTGGTGTGACCCCGATACAGGTCACCGCTAACGCTAACTACCGACGTCTTGCTCGCTCAAACCTCAACATCATTCCAGGTATTTCATTAACATTCAGACAAGAACTTGCTGCCACGGAGCAGCAGACTACATCCTCAGGCGAGTACCTAACACCGCCAGAAGTGAGCAAGTGTATTGTTCATCCTGTCATACTTCAACCACTGCTCGTACACTCGCATTATGGCATGTACCAACCCTCGGCTTAACTGTATGGGAATATCTTATTTCTGTGAGATGGTGGCTGGGTCAGTCGTGCCTGTGACAGGCTTCAGGAAATCGACTGACGCACCTCAATCTGTGGCCAAACTTCCCCGTCGTCCGCCTGGTCAGCTAGGCTATTGCTACACGTAGCCTATATTTGCCTGCGTCCATAGTTCATTTCAAATACTAATCTGTAGCACCACATCAGAGTGACGCTGCCTTAACATTTAACAACAAGACAAAAAGCAAAATCTATAAATTGGCGTCACTAACAATTTACAAACTCTTAACCTAAATCATTGAAGAATTGCAATTACTAAAACTATTTCCCACCTTGAGTGTTCAGAGGGTCAACGACCTCGCGGCCCGGTCCCAGACCAATACTTCCAGTGGATGGCCTGATCAACCAACCTGTTGGGGCTAATCGCGTAAAGTCTAACATAAGCACCACACCCGGCTGATCAGGGGCTGGCTTGAGTAACCTGACCAAGGGGTGCCCACTGCACCCTTGCTTTTCATTGGGTTTATTTTGCACTTCCTCACATATCTCTTGCTCCAGTATGTTCTTGTGGCAGTGTGCAGATTTGGGACAAGGTTCTCCAGCAGCAACAGCCTGGTTGACCAGGCATGCACCAGACGAGCCTGGCCCATGGCCGGGCTCCGATAGTGAAACTCTCGAAACTTTTCAAAGGTATCTCTCTCCTCCACGTCACTGAGAATATATTTAGGACTTTCAGGCGTTTCCAGTAATTCCCCATATATTACATTCACGGTATGTCATCTCCCTAACATTCCTGCCCATCCATTACAAGAGGCTCTTCTTTCATTCAACACAATCTAACTAACAAACAGTTATACCTACCTCTCACAACACACCCAGACCATCAGCAACTACCTTACTGCCCTCAAGCATACGACGCGCGACCCTCACAACAAAAGTGCTCTCAGTGCACTTGCATACCCTTTCCTTGCCAGCATTTCATCTCTGTACCTCTGTTGTTTAACACCCCATCTTCCGCCTACCACTTCACCTCTACTTTCAAGTCTTAATTTATTGGTAAGTTATTCAATATTACCAGTTACTGTACTATACAATGTAAATATGACGTATTCCTGTCTCGTCCTTGCATCAACAGAGCACCAGCAATAACAGCAGCAAAAACAGTAGTAGCAGCAATTACAGTAGCAGCAGCAAGAATAGTAGTAGCTGCAACAACAGTAGTAGCAGCAATAACAGTAGAAGCAGCAACAACAGTATCAGCAGCAACAACAGTAGTAGCAGCAATAACAGTAGAAGCAGCAACAACAGTAGTAGCCGCAACAATAGTAGTACCAACAAGAACAGAACGGCAGTAGCAGCAAGAACAGTAGTAGCCGCAACAGTGATACCGGCGGAATCAAAATATAAAATAAACATTTTAGATTTTGCCAGGAGGGGCGAGTTTATTGGGCAGCGAAAATAAGAACAAAAACAACAGAGGAATACGTAGAAGAAAAGGGATGAGGAGGAGATTGTCGGTGCGGTCGATCCTGGGGAAAGGGAGAGGAGGGGTAGGGGTGGAAAACGTGGTGGCTGAGAATCTTTCAAAATAAGATGCAGATAACGTCCTGATAAGTCTCCCCTGGGAAGAGGGAGAAAAGGAGAACCTGGGGAGAAAGCCACACGGCTTCCCACAACAACACGAACTACGACGAGAGTTAAAGAAAGGTAGACCTATAATCATGGAAGTTAAAAGTAGACCCCTCAAGCTACGAAGGTTAAAGGTAGATTCACAAACTACGAAGGTTAAAGATAGACCCACAAACTACGAAGGTTAAAGGTAGATTCACAAACTACGAAAGTTAAAGGTAGACCCACAAACTACGAAGGTTAAAGGTAGACCCACAAACTACGAAGGTTAAAGGTAGACCCAGAAATACGAAGGTCAGAGAAAGGTAGACTCACTACGCTTTAAGACAGACAAAGTAAGAAAATAAATTCTCTTTTCATTGGTGAAAGTGGCCTTTCACTCGTTCTGTAACACGTTCATAACCGCACGTTTAAGGTGCAGTAACTCACCATTTTGCAATTGTACTCTTGCTACTTTATGCACCTCAAGAAACTATCCAGTTTCAGAGCAAGCTCTCGCGATGTTTCTCCCGTATAGAGCGTTATTACTTTACACAAACTGAAATATTTTCACAACCAAAGTCTGCACAGAACCTGTGTACCGCCACCACCCACGGCAATACGCCTTTGTATATAGTTTAAGAACTTAACGTAGCTTCCACATCTGTATGTAGTTTAAAGACCTGTCGTAGTTTTTTTTTTTAACTGTACTTAAAGGACCCATGGTAGCTTTTATCTTCGTAGTTTAAATACCTATCGTAGCTTTCACCTATGTAGTTTAAAGACCTATCACTGCTTTCACCTTTATCTTGCTACTGAAATTTCTGAGATTGGATTGACTTTAATCTTACGAATAACTCTCCTTTTGATTTCTCGTTTAACATAAAGAGAAAGAAAGAGAAATATAACAATGTTGTATGTCTCTTGCTTTCTCTGTAACCAAATACTGCGAGCTTGCTCTCTCTCAAACCATATACTGCGACGTTGCTTTCTCTAACCACATAATATGAGCTTGCTTTCTCTAGCCATATACTGCGAGCTTGCTTTCTCTACTAATTTACGAGTTCTCTTTCTCTATATAAAGTGAGCTTGCTTTCTATATACTGTGAGCTCACTTTATGTAATTAAATACTGTGAGCTTGCTTTCTCTCATTAACCCTATACAACAAGTTTGCTCTCTCCTGAAACTCTGAACAGTGAACTTGCTTTCTCTGTAACCGTTTACAGTTTTTCTCTCTAGCCGTTTACAGCTTGCTTTCTCTGTTTACACTGAGCTTTCTCCTCACAGTTTCCTCTCATTTTAAGTATTCTAGTTGGTTGTTGTTGATTCCGAGAAACATCAGCACCGCGGCCCATTCCCAGACCAGACCTCCTAGTTGATGGCCTGATTAGTTAGGCTATTGGTGCTAGCAGCAGTCCAACGTATACCAGTGATATACTTGTAACCGGGTTGAGTTTTTCTTCCCTCGCAACCCAGCCTGAGGCCAGGCTTTTCTGTTGACATCCTGCTCAACTAGGCAACCTATTAGCGTTCCGCTGGCCCACAGCCTGGTGGATCTGTCAATAATAATAATAATAATACTAATAATAATAATAATCTTCATTTCTACAAGTACATGATACAACTTATACAGACCATAGCTGACATCAGTTACATACTATAGAGAAAGCCCATTTTTATGCAGAGCATTTAGGGCAAATTTGATTAATTTTGTCCCCAGGATGCGAGCCACACCAGTAGGCTAACACCCAGTTAGTCCCTGCTAGGTGAGCAGGGACAACAGACGTCTTAAGGAAACACCCCTCCCCAATGTTTCCACCCATACCGGGGATCGAACCACGGTCCTCAATGTGTGATCTGAGTGCTCTAGCAACCGAATTACGAGATTAAGAAATCCAGTTTTCTCTTGAAGACTTCCACACTTGTTCCGGCAATGTTTCTGATATCTGCTGGTAGCAAGATGGCCTCCTGGGCCACTGATGTCGACACAATGTTGTCTTATTGTGTTTCTGGAACCCATATTTTTCACTGCATCTATTAACACTTTCTTTGATATCTCTCACTCCAGTCTACCTGGACTCTACCTTGAGAGTGTTCCGAAGGTCAACGCCCCCGTTGCCCTGTCCCAGACCAGGCCTCCAGGTGTATCAGGGCCTGATTAATCAGGCTGTTACTACTGGGCGCATGCGGTCCGACGTATGAACCACAGCCAGGTTGATCAGGAAGTGACTTTAGAAACATATCCAGTACCCTCTTGAAGACAAAAAAGGTTCTATTAGTAATCCTCTTCTTTTCATTGGGGGTATTTGGCAACGTCTGCCGAGTCTCCCAGTCCCTCTAGGATTTACCTGCCGAAAATTATGATGCATCTTTCTTGCCTTCGATCCAAGGAGTACAGGTCAATAAAATTAAGACGTTCCCAGTTACTTAGGTGCTTGACTGAACTTGTATGTACAGTAACGGTTGTTTGTACATTTTCTAGATCTGCGATTTCTCCTGCCTTAAACAGGGCTGTTAGTGTAAAGCAGTATACCAACCTAAGGAGAACAAGTGACTTAAACGAGGACTATCACTGGCTTGGTATCCCTCGCTTTGAAGGTTCTCATTATGACTCCCATCATTTTACTTGCGGTTGTGATGATGACACTGTTGTGATCTCTTAAAGTAAGATCTTCTCACATTATAAGGTCCCATATGTCTGTTTTTCTCTCTATTAAGAGGTTAGTACATATTGTTTAATACTCCGTTTTATCTTTTGTCTCGATTTTTCCATAACGTAGTAACTGAAATCTGTCCTCACTGAACATCACACTCTTTTCTACGGCCCACTGGAAGAATTTGTTTATACCAGCTTGGCGATTTGCTGTGTCCTCGATGGATGGCACTCTCATGCAAGTTCTATTATCGTCTGCCAAGGACGATATTGTGCTGTGATTAATATCACTGTCTCCGTCAGATATGAGGATGAGGAAAAGGATAAAGGAAGAGAGATTTTCAGTAAGAAAGCCTTTAACTTAACTCTGTTGACAATTACACTTTCCCTGATTTTTGTTAGAAAGTTGAAAATCCACCTGTCAACTTTTGCATGCATTTTGTGCGCTACTACATAATGGTCGCTCTTGTCGATTCTGCAAGGTCTGTATATGCTACATCCGCATTTTGAGTGGTCCAGTAGTTGCGAGAGGCAGGAGTGACCTGATCTACACCCACGCTGCCCTGGATTGTGCAATTACGTTGGAATTTCTCTATTGTTTCACTGTGATTATTTTGCATATTGTGATATCACCTGTTTACTGTTATCTTATTGCATATTACTAGGTATCTTACTCTTCGTTTCAGAGAATACATTTCCAGTACTTTATAGCACTTTCAGTAATTTAAAATGCTATATTGACTCTAGACAGGCAGTAACTATCTCTGCCAATTTTCAGCTCCGACACCTTGAAGAAAGCCGTCAATACCATACAATATTCTAAACGAGGAAGCACATTTGAATAGTGTCACTCCTGGCATTAATTCTCTTGTTCGGGATGTTCTTTTGTTCTATGTAATCGTCCTCCCGTGTTTTGTACCCAGTACTTCTTTTGAGCGCTTCACTGCTTCGTAAGCACCTCAGCTGATAAGGAACTGACTTCAGAACTTACGGTACTTATCGATAATTTGTCGGAAAAAAAGAATCAGCTGAGGCGTCTTACCAACATGACAACCCATTCTCTCACCACCAGCAGTAATCGTGCTTATTCCGACGTTTCCTGCTTACCCTCAGCCACCGTGTTGCCAGACGTGTCGAGAACGTGTTTTGTTCAACGTACGCTGTCTAGGTTTATGTAACCTAACCTAATCTAAGTGAGCCTAAAATAAAGAAAGTAGCATTGGCAAGCATATAAACAAAAACTTTACGAAATTGAGGAGCAGATCTTGGTATGAAAATTACCATAGTCAAATGATGGATGACTCAATGTCACATTAATACCAAGCTTAAAAATTGTATCAATGCTTGAGAATTAATATATTCATAGTAGAGAGAGAGAGAGAGAGAGAGAGAGAGAGAGAGAGAGAGAGAGAGAGAGAGAGAGAGAGAGAGAGAGAGAGAGCAGTGATGGGTCACGCATCAGTGCCGCCAGCGTCACGCCTGCGCTACCACAACCACTTTTCTTTTCCATTCATTTCCATTTCAGTAAATTTAACGTTGAACGGTTGCAACATTATCTCTTTACTCATGTACACCAAGAGGGAGGGAGACAGGAGGGACGGAGGGAGCAAGAGGGAGGGAGACAGGGACGGAGGGAGCAAGAGAGAGGGGAAAGGGTGTTGAGGTAGGAGGGAAGAAAATATGGATAAAGAGATGGAATGAAGGAGAATTAATAAGAGGAAGGAGTAGAGGGGAAAGAAGAGAGGGGAGAAAAGAGAGGGGAGAAAGGAGAGTAGGACACACTACTGACCATTACACTAACAATGTTACTCACTAAACACCGCCACTACATTACCAACACTGATACCCACTATACCATACAACTACACAAAGAAGCATCAACACAAACAAGGTAGGCAACACAAACAAGCAACAGCTCCGACCACCACACAGCAGCATCATTACTGGGGAAACAACAAGAAGTAAAGTCTTGCAAGTAATAGCAGCGTCTCCGTGGTCCAGTACACAAGAAACCGACTTATTCACCAAGTTGTTCGACGTGCACCCATTACCACCCCCGTCAACCAGACCCAACACACTGCAGGGAAAACCTTACACTCTGCAGGAAGGAGGGAGAGAAAGGGGAGGAAAGCAGATGAGAGAGAGAGAGAGACTGTAAATGACACAACCTTAAATAGCTGATAGGTTAGAGAAAGGGGGTATTAAGTGATATATATGATAAAAGAAGACGAGGAGATACGAAAATAAGACACGAAAAAAAACCTGATGGGGACTAAGACAAAAGAAAGATTAGGATTGAGACTAAATGGTCAAGGTATATGATGGCTACCTGAACAAGATTAACTTGGGCCCTTTGACAATGCTTTTCACTGGAGGTATTTTGTATCGTCTGTCAAGCCTCTTGCTCTCGTAAGAAGTAATTTCTGTGTGCAGATTTGGAACCAATCCCTACAGAATTTTCCAGGTTCAAATGATGACGTGTCTTCTTCCCTTACATTCCAGGGAGTTTCCAATAATTTAGGTTCTTGATTGAATTTATACGGGCAGTGAAGGTTCTCTGTACATTCTCCAGTTTTGCAATTTCACCTGCCTTAAAAGTAAGTGTGCAGAAATATTAAAGTCTAGAGAAAGCAAATGATTTGAAATGTTATCATCACTGGCCTGTCATCTCGTTTGAAATTTCTAGTTAACCAGAACGTAAGATTTGACATTATTACTCCAAGGTCCTTCCCATTCCTCATCCGCTAAGCTGAATGGTTTGAGTTTATTTTATACTGTTTTCTAGTTTTAATTGTTCATTTTTTTCCATAGACGAGTAACTGAAAATTTGCCCTCATTGTTTTTTTGTGGCCCACTAGAAGAGCTGGTTAACAGCTTGGAGGCGTGCTGTATCCTTGCTGGATGTCATTCTATGCACATTCCAGCATATGATGATATAATGTTAAGTAAAAGGACACAAATGCAACTAATGTGACATTTTATTGTGGCAACGTTTCGCTCTCCAGGAGCTTTGCCACGATAAAATGTCACATTAGTTGCATTATAAAATGCATTATAAAATGTCACATTAGTAGCATTATATGATGATATAATGCTATGACTTATGTCTCTGTCTATGCTGAATATGAGAATGATTAGGGCGAGTACTGTACACTGAAGAAATAGAAACAGATTTTTTCACTGTGTCAGACTAGTTTTAATTTGTTGACTACTATTCTTTGGGTTAGAATTTAGAAAATTTAAAATTCATCTACCCACGTTTCTAGTTATTTTTTTTAAGCACTAGTAGAAGGTTTTATCGAATAAGTAATAATAAAGGAGTGGTCTTTGCTAGCTAAGATAGACCAGATACAGATGTCTTTTTATTTCGAAAAGAGTTAAGTTTGAAGATCCATCGCCTCGCACATCAAATACCATCCATTGTTATGATCCCCAATCTGATACTAATTGTTGTCCGTAGATGTTTGGTAATGGGAGGGGTAGAGGAAGTTACCAGGTCACTCGCCACCTCCAGTAATGCTCACACTCGACAATACACACTAACAATGGCTAAGACAACTTCCTAATATCACTTCTGAGAAGTCCCAAATGGTCATTTGCTGACACTTTTAAAAGATTTACCGCAAACTATCACCCTATTTCCTCAGTATTTTATATTCCTTGCAAGCTAATGCTAGCAATTTGGATAGAGATAATTACCGGCTGGAAAAGTACATAATGTATACCGAGGCTAACAACAGTGGTTCATAATTGCACAATTAGTCTGTGTGCGGGTGTACACTGTACATATTGTGTCCGACGCTAGGTGAGATAATCAAGTCTAGACCGATTATGTACTCACCTCCCTGTATTTGCAGAGGTCAATTCATAGGTACTGAGTGCGCCGCTCGACCAAGATTAAGCAGATATTTGGCATCTAGGGTTCTATCATACCTATTCTTAAAACTGTGTATGGTATTTGTGTAGAGAGAGAGATTTAGCATGGAATATGAGAATGTGATTGTGCATACAGTGTGAGAACAATCATTTGTTTATGGTATACATGTGACATACTTTTGTCGCGTTTCGCGAGTTTTCCTACCCCTACAACCCTGTCTTGGGCCAGGCTTCTCTAGTGTTTGTTTGGTCAACCAGGCTGTTGCTGCTGGTGGCCCACTGAAAGTGACGTTTGGTGGTTACTGGGAAGCATAACTACACCATGATCTTCCAGAGGCTGGAGAAACAGATAAAGCAGTTGACATTCTTGCCACCCACTCGCACTGACGTGGAGGCGGCGTGGTGTTGCTAGACTTAACTATACTAGTTACAAAATACGTCCACGAGGCTGCCGTAATTAATGGTGCGTATAAATACCAAGAGGTTATTGCAAGCCTAGCTCTGGTGCACTTGCATAACCCTCGCTGCCTCTTCCTCCTCTATGGTGAAAGCAACACCATCTTGTAATGCTAGTTCGACAATTCACGTTAAAATTGTGATCTGATTAATAGCTTACAAACTACAGCGGGCGCTCTACCAAGCTCTACAATAATATCCACCACAGTTACAGCAGCAAGCTCTACAATAATATCTACCACAGTCACAGTACCAAGCTCTACAATAATATCCACCACAGTTACAGTACCAAGCTCTACAATAATATCCACCACAGTTACAGTACCAAACTCTAAAATAATATCCACCACAGTCACAGTACCAAGCTCTACAATAATATCCACCTCAATTACAGTACCAAACTCTACAATATCCACCACAGTTACAGTACCAAGCTCTACAATAATATCCACCACAGTTACAGTACCAAACTCTACAATAATATCAAGAAGTATAAACAGGAATCCAGAGGTTATACTACAGCTCTACACAACAGTAGTAACAGCCTGGTTGATCCACCATGAGGCCTAGTCTCAGATCGAGCCGCGGGGGCGTTAACCCCCGAAACCCTCTCCACGTAAACATTAGTAAGACCTCACTTAGATTATGCAGCTCAGTTCTGGTCTCCATATCACATAATGGATATAAATTCGTTAGAAAACATTAAGAGAAGAATGACAAAATTAATCCATTGCATAAGAAATCTTCTTTGCGAAGAAAGATTGAAATCCATTAAACTACATTCTCTTGTAAGACGAAGAATGAGGGAAGACATGAATGAAGTGTATAAGTGGAAGATGGGCATAAACAAGGGAGATATAAATAAGGTCCTGAGGATATTCCCCCAAGAAAGAACTCGAAATAATGGATTCAAATTGGATAAGTTTAGATTTAGAAAGGATATAAGAAAATATTTGTTTGGAAATATAGTCGATGAGTGGAACAGGCTGCCTAGTAGTTATCGAAGCTAAAACCTTGGGTAGCTTCAAATTTAGGTTAGATAAATACATGGGTGAGAGGGGTTGGATTTGAGTGGGACTTGGACATGAGCTAATAGGGTTATCAAAGCTTATTCCTTGGTTACCATTGAAAATGGGTTGGGCCAATATTTTGGTTAGTGAGTTTGAGTTTGACAAGGGCTTGCTAAGTACTGGATAGTAGGCCTTCTGCTGTGTTCCACCTCCTCCTCCTCTCTTATGTTCTTAAATACACTAAGAGATAACAAGTGAATATGGACCACGGCAGTTCAACATCCTCCTTTTACACGTGGAAAATGACTAACAGACATCTAGCTCTCTTCCAGAAGGAACTGAATTAGTTTCATTACATAAATAACCCGCACACAGGAGACAAAGAACATTTATGGCGACGTTTCGGTCCGACTTCGACCATTAACTAGTGTCAAGTCAGTTCCTGAGGAGCCGGGCTGATCAGGAACAGTGCGCAGGAACCTAGGAAATTCTGGTTCACCAGTTCTCTCTCCTTTGATATACCTATACCTTTGATGAGTTTCGAGAGTTTTACTACTCTCGGAGCCCGGCCATGGGTCAAGCTCGTCTGGTGTTTGCCTGATCAACCAGGTTTTTGCTGCTGCTGCTCTCTATCTCGCTATCTCTCATCCACCGACGCCTTACACAGTCAACTAGGTGTCCTACTCTTTATTGTCCCCAGCTTGCATCTTTTACTTTCCCTTGCACTAATCAGAGTTTATCCTTCCTTACGATACCATCCTCCTCTTTCCACTTCAACCCAACTATTCACAGCCCTGCCCCACCTTTCCAAGCCCACTCCACACCCTCCTCCTCGTGCCCTTGCCCCCGCCGTGGAGATACTGCACAACATGCCTTCAGTGCTCAGTCTGTGTCCTCATGGTGGAGGCTTAATACTTGGGTCTGGTGCGCTGGTGATTGTAATTAACCACATTTATCATTTAGACATACCCACTTAGAGTGGCGGGCCTTTGTTGTGGCCAGACCTCCTCCCCAGGCCACTGAGGGGGGGGGGGGTGAGGGAAAGAAGGAACCCGCCGTCTCGCCGCTATTTCGAGCTCAAAACCTCACAGGATAGCCCAGGCAAATATTCCTACATCTTCAACATCAGTATTTACATTTCCGCGCACTATTTAAAAAAAAAATTAAGTATTAACAAAACGTGTTGAACCCTTTTATGTATAATAAATTATACCATAGTACCGATTTATATACAAAATAAGGAATTGAGTCTTATATGTTATTATTATTATTATTTTTTTTTTTTTTTACAGAGTGGGGCTGCAGCATTAGTTGACAAGGTTAAGGACCCAGGGTTGTCTAGCAAGTAGTGTACACTGCTAGTGGCAGAAATATCATCTGGCTGGCATCCATTCATTGTGTTCACATCTCAGGCAGCCAGTCGCTGGGAATTAAGGATATTTTATCAGATAGGACTGAGTGGACGAGTGGCTCATCACTTTAAGTAACCCCTGAACACAGACTTTTATGTTCATACGATGTGATAAAGACAACACTTCAATCACAGTGGCGATTTTTTTTTTGTAAGAGCAAACGTGCTTTGGTTGATAATTAGACTGTATTGGGCTAGGAAGAAGGCATTAAGGAAAGTGTGTTAGAGTGACGTAAAATGGGAGAGGCCTCTTCTTATTACAGTTCTAACAAAACTATAATAGCTATTCTGGTGAGCACAATATTTGGTCCAGCCTTATACAACTACTGCAAGCTTAAAAAATATATTACAGTTTAAACACTAAATACTGTGAAAATAGTTCTGCTTCATACACACTGTTACAATTTTATATGATATAGAATAAAAGGCCAAGAAATCAGTGAGGAATGTTGACGAAACTTAAAAGGTTGGGTCAGAAACCAAGACTCGACTCCAGTAAATACAATTAGTGAGGAACGAAACGGAATTAGCTTACATAAAACTACAAAACGACCTTAAAGGTCTACATAATTTTTCAAGCAAATGGTTACTAGAATTCGACCCCAATACACGTGAAGTGCAATGTAATGAAAAAGTTCCAGTGATGTAGAGTGAAGAAAAAGTACCATCATATAAAACAACTAATGAAATACACTGAAAACGACTTGGTAGTATATATTTTATCCAACCTGTCGACTGAAGAGGACATAAACAGAGTAACATCCGTGATATTTGCTAGTTTGATACATGCAAGTATGCCTTTCAAAAAATGTAAACAAAAATTCTTTCAAGGGTTGCAATGAGTACATTAGACATACATGAAAGGGATTACCAACAGACTACTAGGCTGTCTTTAAGAAAGAACTGGACAAGTTTCTAAAGTCAGTGCCTGATCAGCCGAGTTGTGGTGATTATGTCTGACCACTAGCTTGGTTTATCAGGTTATCCACCGAGAGGCCTGGTCTAGGACCGGGCAATGGGAGTGTTGACCCTAGGAACACTCTCCAGGTACACACACACACACACACACACACACACACACACACACACACACACACACACACACACACACACACACACACACACAAGTTGCCGTTCGTTTCTCGCAAAATCGTATATTAGTACAGACACTTCGTGAGTAATCATATTATAGCCCTGAAGGTACGCATGTACCAATGAGTTATAATTAAGGGGTGCTTTGCTTGCACTAAGGTAAAGGACCCCAATGGAAATAAGTCACTCTGTCTGACTTTTTTGGGTTATCCTAGGTTCTCTACACATATGCTACAATGTATGATAATCTATGTAACTATTTGTGTATACCTGAATAAACGTACTTTCTTCCACAAAGTATTTCC
Organism: Cherax destructor; assembly: GCA_009830355.1. Classification (NCBI taxonomy): domain Eukaryota; kingdom Metazoa; phylum Arthropoda; class Malacostraca; order Decapoda; family Parastacidae; genus Cherax; species Cherax destructor. The sequence goes on along the minus strand of WNWK01000333.1, from coordinate 434,314 downwards.
GTCCATTAACCCTTCTTGTATTTGGACCACAAGACTTGTTTCCCGTCATCTCTGTCTTAGAGATAGACGCTGTCTGGCTAATAGACAACACTATGCCTCACTCCTCCACACTTTCCTCAATGCCTGGCTCCTACCTCATTATACACCAATTATCAAAATAAAATGTGTCTGCACATGAGGTGCAATTCTCCTGTCTGTGTGTGAAATGTTTTCTTGATCACCTGGTATGAACACACAAGTCTGTGCTCACAAGTCACTTAAAAGTGATGAGGCACTCGTTCACTCTCTCCTATCTAGTAATATAACCGTAATTTCCAGCCACTTACTGCCTGAGTGTCTAACATAATGAATGAGCTGGCATTCCCACTTTGCCAAACACAAATAGTTAGAATTTTAAAAGATGTTTTGGAAAATAAAAAAAATAAAAAATGTAGTTCGCTGCAATGGAAGTATAATCAACTATGGAAATAGCTCTTAAAAATGAAGAAAATCAACACAAACACTAAAATCTTTTTACTTGAAACAGAAACAGCGAGACTCAATTAGGCCACCAGTGAGAAGTTACCTCAGGAACGACCAGTTTAAAGATCTACATGTATTCTACGAACACGTAATCTATTCCGGTTCCAGACTAGACCTCCTGACTAATGGCCTGATCAATCGGCTCTTTGTGCTAGCTGTACTTGGTCCAACGGAAGCATCTAAGCCCGGCCGCTTAGGAATCATTTACAGAAATTTATCAACTAGGAAGGTCATTTTGACAGTAAGAGTTCTTATGGAAATTTCCCTTACATATACTGGAGGATGTTGAAAAACCTTGTACCCTTTATGCTTCTTTAGTTATCCCTTAAGTGTTCGTATACACTACTGCTTCTCACTGGGAGAATTTTTGTAGCCTTCTCTGCCTCTAGCTCTCTGAAGGAGAATCAACGTTAACGTGGCATAATAGGCACCTTGTATAAAACAGTAGCAATAAAACTTTATTACACACACAGTGTGGACGACTACAAGGCTACTGAACTCGACGATGGTGTCAGCCTCAAACTAAATTGCTCTGCCTCGTAAAAAAAAAAGTTAACCACATGTCAATATTTCTTTAAGATGGAAAAATAGCCCAGCAAATTGCAACCAAGTTTAACATAATTTACCCTGGAGTTTTAACCCCTGGGTAACTTTATTATGGAGACGTTTCACCAACCAGTGGCTTTATCAATGCATTGATAATAAACTACCATGGGGAGGAGAGGGTCACTTTTCTATGGGGTTAGTTTTTAAACGAGACCAGGTGTGACTCACCTGGGAGGTGTGACTCACCTGGGAGGTGTGACTCACCTGGGAGGTGCAGGGCAGCACTGAGATGTCTTGGTGGAAGAGAGGCGAAGAAAATGTACAAGGTAGAGAACAAGATGCACCTCACAGAACAAGACAAGGACAGCAATAACTTACTGAGCAAGACGACGCTGCATATGAGGAAGATGAAGAGGAGGGCTATAAATATGAGGTTTATAGGAGAGGAAGAGAGAAAGGAATAAAAGGAGGAAGAAATAAAGAGGCAAGATCAGAATCTACAAAAGAACCACACCCCCATCACCACCCTCCAAGGCAACACTACCACCACCCTGGCAGACAGCAGCATCATCCTGGCAGACAACAGCATCACCCTAGCAGACACCAGCAGCATCACCCTAGCAGAGAGCAGCAGCATCACCCTAACAGACAACAGCAGCAGCATCACTCTAGCAGACAGTAGCAGCAACATCACCCTGGTATACAGATGCTGCAACATCACCCTAGCAGTCAACAGCAGCATCACCCTAGCAGACAGCAGCATCACAGCAAAGGTGTAGACGAAGGAGCAGGAATCCTGACCACGTCATTAAAACTCCATCACGCCTCCACCAAAACTTTCTCTCCGTCATTATCATTATCAACGCGGGTTTTTCTTACTCGCTCAGTATTGACTCTTTGAAATTAGTCCGGCCTACTACCACCCACCCCTATCAACCTCTACCACCCTCCTGCCGCCCACGTGTCAACCACCCCCATATCAACTACTAACCCCCGCAGTCAACCACCACTCCACGCCCTTCCGTGCATATTAACTTCCCACCGCCCATTAGTGTCGTTGATTCTGACACGACAACTACTGGGTTAGTGCTGTGCTCCACACTGATCCACGGTGGAGGTAAACCCTTGTCATTTCTTACCATTCCCCTTCTCTTACTACAACGCTCTCGAACCTGGATTGTTGTAACTATCGTGGTCACTTAAATGATCACGTGGCTTGACTCACCTGGTGTGTGTCATGTAAAATCAATGAAATCTGCGTCCATAACATTGGAAACATTTACATATGAACCACATGCTTTAATGACGAGCTCACGGATTTTTTTGGATGGTCGCATCTGTGTTACATTCATGCCCGAGGTGCAGACACCTCGGGCATTATATCAACACACTTGGACTGTGTTTTTGGCTGTGATTCAAGAAAGTTTCCTTGACAACTGTTTCATGGGATTCTGTGTCGAAAACTGGGGCCGCCCTTAATTGTGGCTGATGTTAATTTGCCAGGAAAAATCCGCCGTGTCTTAATTATAGTATGACAAGCTCATTGGCTTATTAAGAGCTTCTTTAAACCTGTGGCAATACTTAAATTGTTGCGTCCTTAACTCAAGGTCACATATTCCGTCCGCGGTATAGCATTTGGCTTTCTCTGACCCCTTGATGTTTGGCTAGTTAGGTAGTAGAAAAAGTGTGTGTCAGTGAGGATACGCTGAGAGTTACCTTTTATTCCTATTTTGGGAAGCGAAGTACCCAAAGCGGAAAGAAATAGACAGCAACCAACCAGAGGAATACCGCAAGAACGTTTCCGGTCCCAAACCAACAGTAACATCCTGGAGGATCAAGGCCTGATCAACCAGGATGTTACTGCTGGCCGCATGTAGTCCAAATTGTGAACCACAGAAGCTGATTTGACGAACTTGTCCTTCCCTCTTGAAGACCGCTAGAGATTTGTTGGTAATTCTCTATATGCACGGAAAGAGGGAGTTGAATAGTCGGAGACCTCTGACACTCATCGAGTTCTTAAGTGTACTTGTCACCCCCCTGCTTTTTAGTGGAGGTGTTTTGCATCATCTGCCAAGTATTTTTGTCATACGGAGTGATTTCGGTGTTCAATTTTAGGAACAGTCTCTTCAGAACTTTCCAGGTGTATATTGTTATGTACCTTCCTCACCTACGGTTCAAAAATACAGTTGAAGGAACTTCAAACGTTCCCAGAAATTTATATGTTTGACTGAATGCTTACGAGCAGTAAAGGTTGTCTGCACGTTTTCCAGATCAGCAATCTCGCCTGCCTTGAAGGGACGTCAGTATACAGCAGTATTCCAGCCTGGAGAGAGCAAGTGACTTAAAGACTACCATTGGCTCAGCATCTCTTGTCTTGAAAGTTCTAGTTATCCAGCCTATCATTTTCTTCGCAGAAGCAATGACAACACTGTGATACTCGAAAATGAGATCTTCCGACATCATTACTCCTAAGTCTCGCACATGGGACTTACGGTCTATTAAATGATTTGCGTTTACCTATACGCCATTAGAGTTTTTATTTCCTCTATTCTTCCACAGTGTAGCAACTCGTTGCCTGAGGTCCACTGAAAGACTATTTATATCCACCTGAAGATTCGCTGTGTCTTCGACGGATGCCATGCTCAGAGATTATTGTGTTATCAGCAAAGGATGTTGCAGTGCTATGGTTTGTCTTTGTCAATGTCGGATATAAGAATGAGAAACAGAAGTGGGGTAAGTATCATGCCTTAAGGAACGAAGCTTTTCACTATGTCAGCCTCCGACTTCACTCTGTTTACTACTACTAATCTGGAATCTGTTTGTATATATGTTAAATATCCATCTGCCCGCTTTTCCAGTTACTCCTTTTGCACGCATTTTGTGTGCAATCATACCATGGCCACACTTTTCGAACACTTGTAAAATCAGCGTACACTACATCAGCATTTACCTTTGTTCCAGAGCATCCAGAACCACATCGTAATGATCTAGCAGTTGTTAAAGGCAGAAGCGACTCCCAAAACCCATGTTGCCCTAGACTATTGGTCTATAGATTCTTGCAATTGCTTTACTGCCGCCTTTGTGAAGTGGGGAAATATTAGTGGGTTTCAATGATTGTGGGATGACACCTGTGTCCAGGTTCCTCCATAAAATAATTGTGGTTTCTTACAATTTTTGATAAGTATGGGATTCCACAAGTCTGGGCCTAGACCAGAATGCATGGGCATGCCGTCAAAGTCAATGGCTACTTCAAAGTCAACTTGGGAGAGGGCTACATCAGAAATTGTAGAGATGTTAGAATGGTTTTGAGCCTCATTCATAAAAACTCGTTTGGGTCATCGATCTGTAGACTGATGAGTGGTGCACTGAATACAGAGTCACACTGTGACTTTATTATTTCACTCATTTCCTTACTGCCACCAGCGTACATTCTGTCCCCTTTAAGCAAAGGTCCTTTACTAGATGTGGTTTCTGCCCTGTATTTTGCACAGAAGAAATATCTGGGATTTCTTCTAATTTCATTTATGGCTCTTTGCTCCCACTGTTTACCCTGGGCTCTATATGATGCAGTGTGCGCTCGATGCTCTTCATTTTTCTCACCAGAGTTTCCCTTCGTGCTTCAGAGCTTCTGCTGCTTTGGAAAGATCTGTTAACCGTTGTTTTCGAGTTAGTATTTTCTTGTCACCAAAGAGCTCATTCTCCCAAGGAAGTGGCATCTTGAGGGGTCATGTCATCATCCCAGAGTATCTCGCCAAGTTTTATTTGATCTCAGATGAAGATTTTTATTGGTGATGATGAATCTGTTGAACTAGCCTTCATGATCGACTGTTTCTCTGTCTCAGATCACTGTACACACAGGTGTGTACCTCGATTATGTTGTGGACTGAGATTGCAATCTTTGACACCGTTATGCCCAAGACTAGGTTCTCAATGCTCGTAAATGTAATGTCTAATGTATTTCCCAGTCTGGTCGGTTGATCAATCTGCTGCTTAAAGCAAATTTATCGCAGAGGTTTAATAATTCTGTTGTGTGGGACTGTTCATCCAAGCTAGCTACAGTAACTCTCTGGACTTGCTAAAGTCTTCCGTTTAAGATGTCTCAAATTGAATTCTCCAAACAGCAGGACATTTGGGGCTGGGTGTGATAGGTTATCAAGATATTGTTCTATCTCCAGTAATTGGTCATGAACTGCTGGGAGATTGTATCTGGTGGTTTATACACAAGCACAACAACCAGGTTCTGGTTTTCGATTTTAACCGATAGAACTTCGACATACCTTTGATATACCTTTGAAGAGTTTCGAGAGTATCTACTCTCTGAGCCCGGCCATGGGCCAGGCTCGTCTGGTGCTTGCCTGGTCAACCAGGCTGTTGCTGCTGATGTTCAGCGCAACTCTAACATACAGGCCGATCCATCCCTTGTCTGTTTGTTTCACTGTGAAGGCTGGAAACACTGCATGCGACTCCGTGAGACCATTGATAAACGGTATTTTATTGTTCTTCCTCGGTTTGAGATCTTATTTATTTGTACAAACAAAAGATGATATACTGCTGGTTGCTGTGCTGGGGGAGGAGGGAATAAACCAAAGTAAATGCGATAGTAATTATGGGCAAGGTAGATTATAGTGGAAAAATGAACATGTTATTAGAAGACGGGAGAACTTACGTGCCCCTTAAACAGTGATTATCTGACATTTTTTCAAGTGCCCACGGTGGGTTCCAGTCTTCTGTTTGCGCCTCACAACTTTTTCTCACTTTTATCTTGAATTTCATTTATTGTCGTAGTGGTATGTTATAACTGGGTAATATTTATTAACAGACCACCAATTAGGCCTAACTAAACCTAACTTAATCTACATAACGTAAATCGAGAAATTTGCTGCAAACCGTAGGCTAGAAATTCACACAGAATTTACAAGATGTGTTGGCGTGAGAGCTCAGCAACAGTGTTACCTGCCGGTCCCCTCCACTCATCTCGCGGAGCGAGGGAGAAGAACCAGGAAAAATAAACACAAGCGCAACGTCCCAGTTTAACGAGGAGGGTGAGGAAGAAGAGGGGTTGGGAGAGGGTGGGAGGGGGTGAGGATGTGAAGGGGTTGGGAGGGTGATGAAGGGATAGGGGAGGATATCGAGGGGGGTAGGGAAAGGGATAGTGTCCACGTGCAAGGGTTCAGCACGTGTCGACCAGTACCAAAACAAAGGATTTGACAGATCTTCCTGCCCGCTGCTCGGTGATGCCTTCACACACATTCCACTACAAACTTTGGGTCAGTTTTTTATATACATATATACGGGACGCCGCTGCATTTCCGGCGGTACGGCGGACGTTCCCTGGGCGTGACATCACGTTCACTTTTACACAGTCATCACGGTCACACAGCAGGCGTGATGCTGCTATCACCAGTGTCATATACCAGGTGTGATGCTCCCACCACTGCTGTCACAACAGTGGTAGGAGCATCACACCTGCTGCTACTACTACCAGTGTCATATACCAAGAGTTATACTGTCACCACTACTGTCATATACCAGGTGTAGTGTTGCCACCACTACTGTCATATACCAGGTGTAGTGTTGCCACCACTACTGTCATATACCAGGTGTAGTGTTGCCACCACTACTGTCATATACCAGGTGTAGTGTTGCCACCACTACTGTCACAGCAGGAGTGATACTGCAACCATCACTGACCACTACTGTCACAGCAGGAGTGATTCTGATACCACCAGTGACCACCACTGTCCGTTAAATTCAATATACAGATTTAAGTATAATGAGATGTAAAAAGCCAGGGACCAGTGATGTCCATTAAAGTAGTCAACGAGATGAGTCAGGAAATTATTGTGCACACTATGAGTGTTGGAGGGCATCACCACAGCACAGAGTACGACCTGAAAACCACCCAGCGCATGATGGCTGGTTCTATGCTAATACTTTTTTGCTGTAACCTTGTAAAAATATTTTGTGGATCAATGTTGACACACACATTGCTACCATTTTTTTTAACACACGGGCCGTCTCCCACCAAAGTAGGGTGACCCCCAAAAAAGAAGAAACACTTTCACTATCACTCAATCCACTCAATCACTGTCTTGCCAGAGGGGCGACGATCCTACAGTTCAAAACAGCAAATATTCCCACCCTTACCAATTTTTATTTTGGTTAAAAAAAAAAAACTGGCACTGTACACCATTATTGTGTCAAACACCACACATCAGGCAGGATAAAATACAATAGCAGACAGGCGATCTTAACAAAGCAAGACAAGCCACGGGGGATGGAAATCTTCACCTCAAGTACTTTCACACGTCTCCGTGCGTCATCAGAAGCTATGCAATTCTGCAAGAGGGGAAGCTTCCCCTCACTCCTGTTGCTACTCATGCAACATTGCATAGCTCCTTATGACGCACGGAGACGTGTGGAAGTACTTGAGGTGAAGATTTCCATCCCCGTGGCTTGTCTTGCATCAGTACGTAAATATTTATTGGTACTGAGTACCCCGCACTACCACCATGACACTCACCACGGGGTAGGCATTGTGTGACATAACTTTTGCTTTATACTGGTCAGCAACTGGACAAATAGATCACTAAAAACAGCCATGAAAGAGTAAAGTCTTGTTTACAGTTGCTCAGGCTAACACCTTAGATGAGAACTGTGTTCGTCCTGGCCTCGTTTTGTTTCTTAGAACATAAGAACATAAGAAAGAAGGAACACTGCAGCAGGCCTACTGGCCCATGCGAGGCAGGTCCAAGTCTCCCACCGGCTTAAGCCAATGCCCCGACCCAGCCAGGTCAGGTTACATCCACTTAAGGAAGGAGCACGGCATCTGACCTAGTAGCACAAACTAGTCAGATCCAACTCACACCCACCCGCACCTACTCATATATTTATCTAGCCTATTTTTAAAACTACACAACGTTTTAGCCTCTATAACTGTACTCGGGAGTTTGTTCCACTCATCGACAACTCTATTACAAAACCAATGCTTTCCTATATCCTTCCTGAATCTGAATTTATCCAACTTAAAGCCATTGCTGCGAGTCCTGTCAATACTAGATATTTTTAGCACGCTATTTACATCACCTTTATTTATTCCTGTTTTCCATTTATACACCTCAATCATATCCCCCCTAATTCTACGTCTTTCTAGAGAGTGCAGATTCAGGGCCCTAAGTCTATCCTCGTAGGGAAGATTTCTGATACATGGAATCAACTTAGTCATCCTCCTTTGTACGTTTTCCAGAGCATTTATATCCATTCTGTAATACGGTGACCAAAACTGTGCAGCATAATCTGGATGAGGCCTAACCAAGGATATATAGAGTTGAAGAACAACCTGAGGACTCCTATTATTTATGCTTCTTGATATGAAGCCAAGGATTCTGTTCGCTTTATTGCGAACACTTATGCACTGCTGTCTTGGTTTTAGATTACTGCTAACCAGAACTCCTAAATCCTTTTCGCAATCAGTAGTATTATGATCTACATTATTTAGTTTATATGTGGCATGGTTATTGTCCTATCCAATATTTAGAACTTTGCATTTATCTATATTAAACTGCATCTGCCACTTCTCCGACCACTGCATCAGTCTATTCAAATCTTCCTGGAGTGCTCTAATGTCCTCATTTGAATGAATTGGACGGCCTATTTTGGTGTCATCGGCAAACTTGCTTATGTCGCTATTTATTCCCTCATCTATGTCGTTTATGTAGATTGTGAACAACAAGGGCCCAATACTGACCCCTGTGGAACACCGCTTGTGACACTTCCCCACTCTGATTTCTCCCCATTTATGCAAACTCTCTGCTGCCTATTTGTCAACCATGCCTCTATCCAGGAAAAAATTTCTCCTCCTATTCCGTCAACCAGGCTGTTGATACTGGCGGTTAGATGGACCACATACCCATCACAGTCTGGTTGATTCGGCACTTGGCGGAGGAAATTGTCGAGTTTTCTCTTGAAGAATTCAGTCTGGCCGGATGAATAATCCCTGCTGCCCTGGCATCTATGGCCAGTCATCTATTGTGTTCAGGATAACCTAAACCAACCAGACGACAAGAGTGACACAGGAAGTGAGGTTAATACACAGTCCTAAGGCAAAAGTTAAAGTCTGCAAACGTTTACCTTTACCTTTGATATACCTTTGAAGGGTTTCGAGAGTTTCACTATTCTCGGAGCCCGGCCATGAGCCAGGCTCGTCTGGTGCTTGCCTGGTCAACCAGGCTGTTGCTGCTGGAGGCCCGCTGCCAAACATATCCGTCACAGTCTGGTTGATCTGTCACCTGGTGCCAATCAAAAAAGAATATCCCAAGCCAATTATAATACGTTTCAAGTAATTTGCTCTCTCTCTTCGCTGGAATATTGCTGTATACTAACAGCTCCATTCAAGGCAGGTGGAACTGCAGAAAACCTCACTGCCTTTATAAATTAAGTCAGAAACTTGAATTACCCATAACACTTAAAGTCCTTCGAACTGTACTTCTTGAAATGTAGGCGTGGAGAACTCTGGAGCGACTGATCCCTAACCTGCACACCAAAATCAATCCTTAAGAAACAAAGAAGCTTGACACACCGTGCAGAATACTTCCAGAGAAAATGTCATAAAAGTGGTGGTGGTGGTAGTGCAGGTGAGGGTGGTAGATGGGTGGTGGTAGTGCAGGTGAGGGTGGTAGATGGGTGGTGGTAGTGCAGGTGAGGGTGGTAAAGATGGGTGGTGGTAGTGCAGGTGAGGGTGGTAGATGGGTGGTGGTAGTGCAGGTGAGGGTGGTAAAGATGGGTGGTGGTAGTGCAGGTGAGGGTGGTAGATGGATGGTGGTAGTGCAGGTGAGGGTGGTAGATGGGTGGTGGTAGTGCAGGTGAGGGTGGTAGATGGGTGGTGGTAGTGCAGGTGAGGGTGGTAGATGGGTGGTGGTAGTGCAGGTGAGGGTGGTAGATGGGTGGTGGTAGTGCAGGTGAGGGTGGTAGATGGGTGGTGGTAGTGCAGGTGAGGGTGGTAGATGGGTGGTGGTAGTGCAGGTGAGGGTGGTAAATGGGTGGTGGTAGTGCAGGTGAGGGTGGTAGATGGGTGGTGGTAGTGCAGGTGAGGGATGGAGAGATGGGTGGTGGTAGTGCAAGTGAGGGTGGGAGAGATGGGTGGTGGTAGTGCAAGTGAGGGTGGGAGAGATGGGTGGTGGTAGTGTAGGTGACGGTGGGAGAGATGGGTGGTGGTAATGCAGGTGAGGGTGGGAGAGATGGATGGTGGTAGTGCAGGTGAGGGTGGGAGATGGATGGTGGTAGTGCAAGTGAGGGTGGGAGAGATGGGTGGTGGTAGTGCAGGTGAGGGTGGGAGAGATGGGTGGTGGTAGTGCAGGTGAGGGTGGTAGAGATGGGTGGTGGTAGTGCAAGTGAGGGTGGGAGAGATGGGTGGTGGTAGTTCAGGTGAGGGTGGGAGAGATGGGTGGTGGTAGTTCAGGTGAGGGTGGGAGATGGGTGATGGTAGTGAAGGTAAGGGTGGGAGATGGGTGGTGGTAGTGCAGGTGAGGGTGGGAGAGATGGGTGGTAATAGTGGTAGTGCAGATGAGGGTGGGAGATGGGTAGTGGTAGTGTAAGTGATGGTGGGAGATGGGCGGTGATGTTGGTGGGGGTGATGGTGCAGGTGAGAGGTGAGGGTGGGAGAGGTGGGTGGTGGTGCAGGTGGGGGTGATGGTGCAGGTGAGAGGTGAGGTGGGAGAGGTGGGTGGTGATGCAGGTGAAAGGTGGGTGTTGGTGTTGGTGGGGGTGATAGTGCAGGTGGGTGGTGGTAGTGTGGGAGAGGGAAAAGGATAGATAAGAGGTAGTGGTGGTGGGAGGGAACTGTGGTTTGTACGTTGGACTGAATGTGGCCTTCAGCAACAGCCAGGTTGATCAGGCCTTGATCCACCAAGAGGACTGATCTGGGACCGGACCGCGGGGGGTACTGACCCCTGAAAACGTCCATCAGGTATCCTTCATGTACCTCACCCCGTCTGCTCAACACCCTTCCTACCTCACTCTACCCACTCACCACCCCACCTGCTCAACACCTTTCCTACCCCCTCCCACCTGTTAAACAACATCCTACCTTACCCCACCTACTCAACAATCTCCCTACCTTACCCCACCTGTCAAACACTCTCCCTACCTCTCCCACGTGTTAAACAACCTCCCTACCTCAGGTCATCTGCTCAACAACCTCCCAACCTTACATTCTCTATTTCTATATCTGCTCCAAGCTTCGCTTTTTCAGCCCCTTTCTATTCTCTCGCTTCCCATACCTTGTCCCTCTCGCCCTTAATCCTCCCTACCTCACGTCTCCTCGTCCTGGCTTGCAGATCCTCACTTTGTAGCCAAGTGAATTATTCAATGACACCACCAAAGGTCGGGTATCTTTATGTGACCGTGCCCAGCCCACCACGGACGGTGATCACGATTTATATCAGTGATAATGTCACACAAGGTAAACTTTCTACACTGTGTGTCAATGACGGGTGGTGCTGTGTAGGCAGCATTCTTGAGCTGTGATGCTGTTGATGCGAGATTCTTGACTTGTGGTCCTGAGGCTGTGAAAGCCAAATAGCTGGGACGTCCTCCTACCCTCCTCACAATACATACCACACCTACCAACGCTACACTATACCTGATACAGGCGTCAAAAGTTTTCCTACACCTCACAGCAAAGCCTGTGGCATTCTTCAACCAAGCTATTGCTGTTGGTGGTCCGCTAGCCAAAGCCACAGCCTGGTTGTTCTGGCAATTGGTGGAGGTAGTGGTCCAGTTTCCTCTTGAAAATTTATACACTTATTCTCGCAATGTTTCTGATATCCGCTGGTAGCAGATTGAATAAATTGTCTTGGATGTTGACACAATAGCTCTTTATCGTGTCCATGGCGCCCCTACTTTCCACTTTTTCCCATATCTCTCGACTACATACATACAATCATACAGGCAACACCCTCATACATACCACACACTATACATATCACACCTAACACCATACCATATATATACAACACCACGCCATACCTACAAAACCACACCTACCAATACCACACCATACATACAATGTACTTGATATCTGGAACCTTCAAAACAGAGAGATGTCAAACCAGTGACGATTCGCTTTAAGTCATTTGTTTTCTCTAGAATGGAATATTGCTTCTCACTAACAATCTCTTTTAAGGCATGCGAAGTTGTAGAACTGGAGACTGTAGAGAGAACCTTCACTGCCCGTATAAATTCAATCACCTAAATTATTGGAAATGGCTGAAATCCCTTGAACGTAGGCGATAAAGTTACATCATAATTTATACATGGAAAATTCTAGAGGATTGATACTAAATCTGAACACTGAAATTACTCCCTATGAGAGCATATGGCTCAGCAGGCGGGGCAAAATACTCTTATTGAAAAACAGGGGTGCAATGAATACACTATGAAATAACTCAATATGAATAGTGAGTCCAAGACTTTTCAACACCCCTCATTTCGTAAGGGAAATTACCAACATACACCTAGCTGTCCAAGACAACATTGGATTAAGTTCCTCAAATCAGTTTCTTACCAGATGGGTAGTGGTACACAAGTTGAACTGCGTTCAGACAGCACCAGCAGACTTGGTGATGAGGCCATCAACCTGGAGGCCTCGTCTGGGACCATGCCGCGGGGACGGTGACTGCCTGAATAGTCTTCAGGTCGCCGTCAGGTACATACCATGTCTACCAATATAACACCATACAAACACTTCTTTCTTTACCTCCCTACCTACTTAGCTGGAGAATTTAGCTATTCACAGAGCAGGGACTGGAATAGTATTTACGAGTCAATATATTCATGTGTCTGGACTCTGGAGTCACTACCCACAGACAAGAGAAATATTATCGTCATTACATTCACAAAAGAAGCTAAACCCGTATTGTGCTGCAACACCATGGAATCTTGGTACATGGAGACGGTTTTTTTGGGTCAATGCTCTATTTTCTAAGCTGTAGCTCACTTTACGGGCATGACCTACTTTCAGTGGTGGTCCCCGCCCACAGGTGACCACGTCTTCAACTGCTGCATCTCTCCAATTACTTTACAGTTCCGTTGCTGTATCTGTGACTCACTTTATGAGCCTGACCTTCTTCCACTAGTGAGTCTCATCAGTAGTGACCACGATTTAACACAGGTACATCTCGTCACCTCTTTTACTCGCTCCAGTATCAGAAAAATAAAGCGATGTGCAGGAGAAACGTCTCTCAATAAAGATACCCAGATATTGCATGTGTGTCTCATTCATCAAGTTCTATATTATATAGTGTATACAGAAGTGCTAGGCGTATATTCATACACATTGAACTGCATCTGCCAATTCTGCGACCACAGCATCAACATGCAAAGAGCAGTGCTTGCATGCACCCGTGACGTCATAAGTCGCCAGGACGTCATTAAGGTGAAGGTCGCACCTCATGTCTGCAGCTACTACGTCAGTCACCCGTTGCACCTTTCACCTTACCAGCCCACAGCATTCACCCTCCATGCTCTCCCACAACATTCACCCACCACCATGCTCTCCCACAACACTCACCCAACACCATGCTCTCCCACAACACTCACCCTACACCATGCTCTCCCACAACACTCGCCCAATACCATGCTCTCCCAAAACTCACCCACCACCATGCTCTCCCAAAACACTCACCCACCAGCTAACGCGTCGGTTCTAACCCCACCCGTGGTATGGTTTGTTTACCATGCTCTCCCACAACTGTCAGTAGTAGTACTTATGTTCAGTAGTAGTAATTGTAACTTACCAACCGTTGGGGAGTCACAAGCCTTTCACGTGATCACTGTCCGTTACTAGCCTTTCTGCTGACCAAGCCGTGTCAAGTGTCATCCTTTGAATGCCATGAACGTCCTAGCCCACTAGCGTCAGTTCAAGTCAAGAGAGTAGAGAGGAAACAGGCAAGGCGATACAGGCTCTGAGTGTTCCCCATATATATATAAGTTACCAAATCCATCGTCAAGAACCCCACACGACGCAACACTCGCCCACCCATCCCAATACCTTCTACTAAACCCGACTTCCCACTACTCTTATGGGTACTTTTTATTTTAGGAGTACAGTCAATTCAATGAGACAAATTCTGGATGATTACAGTAATTCCCAAGTAACAGTAACTTCAGCTCTGCTGGAAGGAAACCTTTGAAGCTCCCATACCTGGTGAACCTTAATGGAATACTTGATATCTGCTCATGCTGTGTAATGCAATATAACAAAGACACGGCTAGCTTTTGTTCCCACTATGTAACTGTTATACAGAATAGGGTAGCAGCAAACTGCTGATGTATCCAGTTTTGTAAAAAAAAACATAAGCAGTTCCATTACCACCATCACCTTTCCTCAAACTAACACCACCTTTCCTTCAAATACCCTCCTTTCCTTCTCACTACCCTACCTACCCCTCCCATAACACTCGCATTCCATTCCATTACCCCACCTTTCCTCCCACAGCCCCACTTCCCCTCCCACTACCCCACCTTCCCTCCCACTATCTGCTTATAATTAATCTACCATCTTTCACATCTGCCTCTGTGTATGTCTGTCAATGCCAGGCTGACTCTTTCTTTACATATTTATTGGTTCAAATATCATAATACAGACCCGAGAATTACTGGATGAGTGGTTGCAAATCTACACTCTGGAAAAGTTCCTTAAGAGAAAGGGAGACAGCAACAACCTGGTTGACCAGGCCGTCATCAACAAAGTAGAATGGCCTCAGGCCGGTTGCTAGGTTATAAGAACCCTCCAAACCGATCACAGGTACGTCACAGGTAATGCGCATACCGGACATAAGCTAGGGTACGACTGCAACAGCCTGGTAGAAGTCCGAAGTCTTGGATCCTAAAATATAACTCAAAATACATTCAAAATGCTAACTGTTATCAGGAGGACACCTAATACTATACTTAAAGAATTCCCTGAACAGTAAAGATAAGATGCCACGCTGGATTTCGAAGTGCAAAACATCAACAGCCTGGGAGATCAGGTTGGTCAACCAGAAAGCAGGTCGCGGAGGCAAGTAATCCCCGGAACTATCACTAGGCAGGCACAAGGTAAACCACATTCTTCAAGTATTGACTCACCAGCAGACGAGCATACACCTTCCTCTCCCCACATACCTGCACCAGAAAAGGGGAATTCATTAGCAAGGTTAACTAACACATTTAATAATAATAATAATAATAATAATAATAATAATAATAATTTTTGTACACAGCTGAATTTACAGGCCAGAAGTTGTTCTCTTATCACAGCTTATTTCAAATCCCAGCCCTTTTGAGAGCATGCTACCACCCCAAAAATATGACCTACAACAGTCGAATAACACCCAGGTATATATTTACTGTTTGGTGAACGGGGGGGGGGGGTAACAGATTTAAGTGAGATTCACCCGTACGTCTCAACTTGTCTAAGAACGAAACCTAACACTGAACTATGTGTATAGGTAGAGAGGGGGATATAGGCATATTGTTTATATTCATACATCATCTCATAATAATTGAGAGAAAGATATATACAGTATAATGTAATATCACCTTGAAGGCAGAGAGAATGTAGCCAACATATATAACATCCTCATCATAATTACATATCAGCTGAGCGTCCCTTAGAGCTATTAATTAACAGATGGGAGCAAACATCCACGTCAGTACAGTGCTATCAGCTGAATTTGGGATAGATTTCTTACTAAAATGATGATTAATTGCATAATTAAAATCAACATTATACTGACGTATACTGTTGATATTTATCGAAGCGATGCGTTAAGGCTTGGCAAGTGATTAATAGAATAAAGTACCTAGGATTCTGAATAATGATTACTTCATCTGCTCTCTAAGGAAAACACTGTGAACTGCTGTCTCTAAGCCAGTATAAATCAAGTGACGTATAAGGTCACTGGGAACGAGGAGACCCATGGTGTATCTCCATACTGTAGTTCCTTAGATCAATGATATCCCTACGATCGCCGTTTATCACAGGAGCCGACTACAGATACGTACGAAGACAATCACACAAACACACGCATGACATAAGCCCTGATGAACACAGCAGATGAACTTGGGTATGGAACTAGAGTACTGGGCCAAGATGGACACACAGCAGATGAACTTGGGTATGGAACTAGAGTACTGGGCCAAGATGGACACACAGCAGATGAACTTGGGTATGGAACTAGAGTACTGGGCCAAGATCTCCACGCTGACCTAATAACGTTCATACGTCTAGAACTTCGGCTCCATTTACTGGCATAAAAGTCAATAAAGACACCCTGATTAATAACCCCCACACAGTGTGTAGATGCAATGTTTGGAGTGTCTGCAGATTCCGGTAGCGTGTAAATATTAATGGGACCTGCAGATAAGATCACTCAAAGAAATGCCGTGTGCTGCTCTTTGATCGAACGATGTTGCCTTCAAAGGGCAAGTTCCACAAAGCACACACAAAGAAAATACTATGATAATTGAGTGACCTGCTCTTACATGGAAGTAGCAAAAATGGAATTTCAATATAGATTCAAAATCCTTTTTATCGAGAGCCAGAAAAAATACAAAAATGACCAGAAATTTCTAGAATGAACCACCAAATTTAGCCATGACGAGAAGAGCAAGACATAAGTGGCTGCCCCTAACGTCAACACACATTCCAGCAATAGCACAAAAAAATATATCCTTCACTGTTTGCAAACATTTAAACAAAGCAGAAGTAAAATCCATTATATAAGTCACCTTAACACAAAGTCAAAGTAAACAATGAGAGTAAACTGTTCCCACATGTGAAATTTTAAGTCATGTGACTGAAGTCAGCTGACTTAAGGGGCACGTAAGTTCCCCCCGTCTTCTAATAACATGTTCATTTTTCCACTATAATCTACCTTGTCCATAATTACTATCGCATTTGCTTTGTTTGTTTCGTAAGGTGAAGTCCAGGATCTTTCCTTAATTCATGGTATAACTTAACAAATCTGATGAGAATTGTGTTGTAGAGGCCTGAGCAAAGCTCAGACTTGATGCTTAACAATATATATTTAGGGCTGGACAACAAGACTGTGGCAGGTACCTGAGCCTGTACCACACCATCTCACCAAGATTAAAGTTAATTAACATTTTATGACGCACCCCTAAGATACCTTTTAATACCTATTTAACTTTTTATCAAGAATACATACACCGAGATGTATGTTTCTCAGTGCATACACACAGAGCTTACTTTAATCCCAATTTTAGGGATTAAAGTATTCCAGATTGGTGGTGAACAGATTATGAACAGCTTTAAACCCATGTTACCAACCAACCAATTATATGACAAAGCATAAATGCAAACATTTGCAAAGTTCGGTAGTACCCTATAACTGTCCCTCCATCTGTAACTGATGTGAAGGCTTGACGTCCCATATATCACCCACCTTAACTTACACTTGTAAGTGTTAAGCGTAACTTCAGGTGGGTGATATATGGGGCGTCAAACCTTCACATCATTTATAAGTTGAAACTGATGTGAAGTTTCACGCTCCATATATCACCCACCTGACGCACCATGTATCACCCACCTTAAGCTACACTTATAACCAATTTGTTACGCTGTGATACAACATAATCATATAGTTAACAAACAAATAAAACATAACATTTTGTAAAGAAATTATAAAATATAAATATTAAATGTTCATTACGCAGATGGCTTTATCCTCTGGTTATTATTATTTTATTCATACGGACAATAAAATGCCCGGAGAATGGTAGGTAATCAGGTTTGATACAAAGAGGAGGAGGAGGATACTTCCAAATCTTTAGTAGGTAATAATGGTTTTGCTGACTCTTAAGTCTTTCCGCCTCACGCCAGAAATTCTTTGTTTATATTTCTTGAAACCTTCAGAGAGGCTGTACAGTGTTAGGTTACATATATCATCACTACACGGATGAGCGCAACAAGCAACAACCATTGCAGAGGCTTAGATGAGAGCAATCTTCCGTGTATGCGAAGTGTGGAGGAGCCTGGTTGTTAATATTAGCAGCTTTACTTCTAACATGTTCGACAAGTTATTCCTTGGGTAACATTTTTATTCCCTAGGGAGCATTCTGTTCCTTCAGTAGCACTGAAAATGGGTTAGGTAAATATTTTTGTTAGTGGGTTTGGGTTTGAAAAGAACCTGCTTAGTAGGGGCTAGCAGGCCTGCTGTAGTGCTTCTCCTTCCTTATGCTCTTAATTAAGAGCATAGGCAAAATAAAAGTCACACAAGCTGTCTCAAGAATAAACATAGACACTGATTAGAGAAACAAACTAATTAGTTCAAAGTGAAACCGTGAAAGTAACGCAAATATCCCAAAATATTTTTTCCCAATATAAAATGGATTGCAGAAATAACGTGTAGTAATGGACCCTTCAGTAAAGATAACTTACACTGATGACGAGAAAATACTGAGGACACAGTTTGACTCAAGTGTTCAGTGAGGTATTAAATATGCTAAATGTTGACAACCCACAAAAAAATGTATATGAATGTGGCAGCAAACTCGGGAAATATTAGTGATGTAACCCTAACCCACCTGACTTTAAGGAAAGCCACTGATAGCACATGTCTTAAAACCATTGTACCTTTGATGACTTTCGAGTTTTCCTACTGCCGAAACCCGGCCCTGGACCAGGCTTGTCAAATGCTTGCCTAGTCAACCAGAATGTTGCTGCTGGCAACATATCTATCACAGCCTGGTTGGCGGAGATGGTTCTAGAGTTTTCTCTTGACGATTCCTACACTTGATCCAGCAGTGTTTCTGCCAGAGCCCATGCACTCTGCCTGAGTTACATTCTAGGAACTCCACATCTTTACCTTTAAAGAGTTCCGAGTTTTTCTACTGCCAGGCTCCGGGAATTTCTTTAGTATCTTCCTGCGTAAAAAAGTGAAAGGAAATAAGTGTTGAAGATTTTACACATTTCTTTGTCACTGACGGTAAGCTGATGTGAGCAACTTTTAAGTGGGCCTATCTTGTCCCTAACCTTACTCTTTATATACCTAAATGAAACCTTATAGGTTAATCTTCGAATCCCTTGCGACTTCAACTTCATAATCTCTTTTGGCTTGTCTTATTCGTTTATTTCTCTTTTTAATTGAATAGCAGAAGCAAATGAACATCTCTCTTCCTTCCCCTCCTCCCTTTAAAAATAAACATTACTACTGAAGGGGTGTACCAGCTTATAATTACAAAGTGTGGCTGAGAGGAGGTAGTTATAATCACTGATCAAACCTGAGGCAGATATGCATCACGTGGGTGGAGTGGAGGCGCCACGGAGCCCCGTCGGCAGGAACTGGTCATTACAACATTCATCACAGTTCCTCGTGCCAGTACTCGTCCACTACCATCATATCTACACCCAACGCTCATCTACCGCAACAAACTTCGCTCACTTCCACAATACATCCCCTTGACTGTCGTGATTATTACGCACGTCACAGCTAACTCTCAGACTAATTCTCCCTCTGTCCCCGGTCGTCACAACTTCCTCAAATTATTCACACACATCCCACGCTTGTAACAACTCCACACACGCAAGCACCCACAACTGTGCAAGTCTGTAATAAACCTATGACATAATTGTGAACGGTTGCAAGAGTTTTTCTACTGTCTTAGCTCGGCCTGGGGGTCAGGATTTTCTGTTGACTGCCTGGTAAACCAGGCTGCTTTCGGCCCGCATATCCATCACAGCCTGATTAATTGTATTGGTAAGACTATCGACAATATGTTAGGTATTTGACACATGCAACTAACAATATCTTTACTGCGGCTACGTATCGCACACCAGAAACTTTGTCATGACAGTATAAACAATTCAATACAAGATATATAAATTAAGATAACATCACAGATTGGTTAGTTAATCTGGCACTTAGCAGAAGTAGGGATTCAGTTTTATCCATGGATTCGTTGGTAATCTCCCTTGTTTATGAAAAGTCTTGATCCTTCATACTTATTGAGTTTTCCCTTAGTATACCCTCTACACCTTTGCTTTTCATTGGGAGCATTTTGTGCTGTCTGCCAAACCTCTTACTGTCATTGGGAACAATTTGTGTGTGTAGATTTGGGTCCAGTCCTTCCCGAATTTTCCAGGTGTATATCATGATGTACCACTCTCGCCTATGTAACAATGAGTACAGATCGAGGGACTTTCAAACATTCTCAGTAATTTAGTTTTGACTGTATCTATGCAAGCAGTAAAGGTATTCTGCACATGTCCAGGTATGCAAATTTATTTGCTTCGAATGGAGCCATCAGAGTACAAGAGTGCTTCACCCTGGAGAGAACAAGCGGTCTGAGTGTTACTGTCTTTCTGACATAATCACTCCCTGGTCTCTCATATTAGTTTTACGCTCTGCTGAGTGATTTGAGTTTCTTTTATACTCCCTTCCGGTCTTTATTTCTACAATCTTTCGAAAACGGAGTAACTGAAACTTGTCACTGAACGTCATATTGCTCTCAGTGGCCTACTAGGAGAGCCACTGACAACAATCTATAAAGACTAGCTTATTACCATCCACATCAGCATGAAAAGAAGTGGCGACTTCCTCTAACTAAAAAAAATATGTTGCTAGCAATACATTACTGTAGATTAAACTACTCAATATTCATATCGATTCATGTTGGTAGCCATCTTGGATATTAATGTTGATACCTCGAATATACATCATAAAATTCCAGGTTCGAATATCCTTCTACCAGACTAAAAGTCGGTCGATAGTAGTTAAGAAGTTATGAGTAGATCCCTGCAAACATAACTAGGCGATCACCAACACACACAAAAAAAAAATTATGTACTAGCCTTGCATATTTGCACGTAAACACTGACACACAAACACACCATACTCCAACTCTCACACAGTCCTGCACGTCAACAAACAAGGTGACTTACCTCAAATGTACATAGACTACCCTAACAAAACACAGTGTGTGGGGGGAAAAAATATAAAGCTCACTTTTCGCTTGCAAACGCGGGCGCATGAGATAGTAAGCAAACATATGGAGTGGAACTCCCGCATACCTGTAACGTTGAAATTTCTACTCTTAAGCGAGGAGACCCAGAGGGTGGTACATGAACATGACATACCTTTGATATACCTTTGAAGTGTTTCGAGAGTTTCTCTACTCTCTGAGCCCGGCCGTGGGCCAGGCTCGTCTGGGGACTAAAAAACAGAGGACATAGACAGGCTGTTCAAATAAGGAAAATATATGTTTAGTAAAAAAACACAAGTGCAATTAATGTGACATTTTATTGTGGCAACGTTTCGCTCTCCAGGAGCTTTGTCAACGGCTTGACAAAGCTCCTGGAGAGCGGTATTGTTGGTAATTTTACCAACATTAATACAAGAAAAATATAATCAAAATATATATAGATGTCAGCTAAAGACGCAGATGACACATAGGGAGAATAGGTAAGTTTTTCAGTCTTAGGTTGATAAGTGGTGACAGACTGTGGTGGAGGCAAACACCACACACAGTCTCAGGAGTAGATACAACCGGGTTCTGGATGCCAGGAATCCGTAAAATTGGTTCGAGTTAAAAGGAAGGGCTCGGAGCTATGCCTTGACCCCTGCAAACAGAATAAGCAAGTACACACACAATACTCATTTACAAAGCGAAAACACTGAAAAGCACAATCCACAACGTAAGCAGCACCAGTGAGTTGTGTGTTTTTGTTGACGTGGCTATCACCATCGCTGCTCATGGGGAGTTTGGTTGTAATCCTGAGTATCTGAAACAGGATCAGCGTAAACCGTAAAGTGTAATTACTTGACGCTGGATGGTGAAGGACACAACGCAATGTCAAATTGGGTGCATACTGACGTGTAACAAGCTTTGTATATCGCTAACGACAGTGCATACTGTAGTTACACATCTAGTGATGCTGACTAAGTAAGTTAGGGGTGAGGGGATGTAAGATGTGTATTGTACTGACGAACGTAGGTGTTGAATACATAACGTAGCTGAAACAGCCTGTAGATTACCTGCGGACAGTTTTGGAGGTCATAACCATTGACCAGGTTCCAAACCAGGCCTCTCAGTGACGGCCTGATCCACCAGGCTGTTGGTGCTAGCCGCACTCAGACCAATGTATGTATGCTGATCAAGAACTAACTTGAGGAGCTTATCAATATTCATCTTGAAGACGCCTAGGGGCTTGTTGGTAATTCCCTTTATATATAAAAGTAGTGTGTTAAGAGTTTTAGTTCACTTACACTTGCTGGGTTATCTCTTACAGTACGCTCAATGTGCCGCTGTTTTTCAGTGGACGTATTTTGCATTGCTTGCCAGATTTGGGATCAAGCCCACCAGAATTATCCTCGTAAATTATGATGGATCTTTCTCTCCTACTTTCCATGGGATGGAGTTCCAGTGACTTCAAGACCTCATAGTAATTTAAGTGCTCGACTGAGTTTATACGACCTGTGAAGGTTCTCTCTACATTCTCCAGACATACTTCAGCTTTGAGACAACAAATCACTTAAAGAGTATCAACAATGACTTGGTTTCTCTTGTTTTGAATAATATAAGAATAGTGAGAATGATACATAGCCTATACTGAATCCTTAATAGATTATACTGCGCTCATGTTAATGTTAGCTAAAGAAAATTCATGGTACATTATTATTATTATTATAATCAAATAGAAGCGCTAAACCACAGGGGTTAATTCATGGTACAGGGAAGCCCATAAACGTGGTACGTATTTTCCTAGTTGTGATTCTGATGGAGGGAAGGGGAGTCAAGACTCAGTTCCTGGCCTCGCTTCTTTACTACAAGTGACCCGGTTGAGTTCCTGCTTTGCAAGCCTCATCATACCTATTTTTAAAGCTATTTGTATTATGTATTCACTTTTGCTTTGTGGGATCGAGCTCTATCTCCTGTGATTCACCTCTTAACCATCAACCAAACTGCGTTATGTATCTTCCATCCCTTCAAAACTATCTCACCCGCATGGGCACTCTGGTATAGTGGTATTTTGCGTTTAAATTCATATATGGAATATGCCACCACTGGCTCATCACACAAACTAGCATTTCACAATCGGTGGACCGCAAAATGGCACAGAGTGGACCGCGACTAGGTCACGTGAAAATTATTTCTCTTGGAAGTGGGTGCCCTGTGCCTCACTTTGTATTAGCCAGTAATTACCTATTAATACTGTTTTAATTAAGGCGTAACTGATATATAATATTGTGTAGTGACTGTAGTTTGTAGTTAGATATATGAGAGTTATTCTGTAATAATATGTAGTTTAAGAAAAAGTACAACCGAAAGAAATAATGAAAGATATCTACAGTAATGCTACATGAATGGTGATAAAAGTTATGTTACTTTCATGTTATTGATATTTTAAAGATAAAATAGATTCATTTGTGAGAGAAATATGAAATTTTCGTTATTCATTGTTTTGTCTTTCTCATACCTTTAGGGTTTGAATTGTGCCTAATCAACAATTATAATAAAGGTGATTTTATATCGAGCTAAACTGAAGTATCATATTAAATTTGTGGTGGCCCTTCACCATGTTGAGAATGATCTAGATGGGCCATGAGATGCAAAAGGCTGGGAACTCCTGAGAGTATGGCACTAGCCCCCAGCCCACGATCGTCTCTCGTTCTTTCCTTTTTAGTAATTAAATTACATTTCCGCCTCTTCATCCTAGTGTCACTCCTGTATCCACCTAGTCGATATATATCTGTACCTACTCTGGCCATCGTTCCTCTACGGTTACATATTTTTTTGTTATAGTCTCTACACATATATAGATACTATGCACAGATGACTCACAAAATCGTAATGACACGATTGCAAATAAACCATACCACGGGTGGGGTTAGAACCCGCGATCAGAGAGTCTCAAAACTCCAGACCGTCGCGTAAGCCGAGGGCCCAAACGCGACGGTCTGGAGTTTTGAGACTCTCTGATAGCGGGTTCTAACCCCACCCGTGGTATGGTTTACTATGCACAGATACCAGCCTGTTGGAAAAACTCTGAAATTTCTCCAGCTTTCTCACACGTCTTAAGAGGTCTGGATTTCACGCTGGTGATGCATACTCCAATATTGATTTTACACAGGTTTATATTATCCTAAAGGCGTATTTGCTGAAGTTCCCGAAACCTATTCTTGTGTTCGCCAAAGCGGCACACACGCTAACACTGCTCTATTTATGTAAGCCTCTACCAATATTTATGTACACCCACAAATCCTTTTTTCTTTACATCAGCTTCTTCTGTTGGTACAAGACAACTCAATAATCTATTTACTATTTTCTAAACATTCTTGCATCTTGGCCATGTCCTGCAGCTTCTTGGCAATTCTCTCGTTTCTCTTCTCGTGAGCTGGCATCGTCCGCAAAGATCAACATCTATCTGCTACTTGTACCCAACCTGACGTCGCTTACTAGACTTGTCTTCTTTGTCGGGTACTACCTTATTTAATACCCTCCCTCACACTAGCTTATTTTTTCTCCATCTGATTTCTGGATTATGATACATCGTATAAATGGCTTTTCGACAGTCCCGGAATATCCATTGGTTTACATGGCCCAGTGGCTTACGCGACGGTCTGGAGTTTTGAGACTCTGTGACCGCGGGTTCGAACCCCACCCGTGGTATGGTTTATCCCTTGGTTTCATTTTCGTCATACTGTGGCTGAACAGAGTAATGAAGAATGATTTGCTTTCTGTGAACTCAGGATGTTGCTGTATGAAGTCTATACCCTACACATGGTCTATATGCTCAATTATATTTTTTTCCCATAACTTTTTAAGGAATAAATGTCAGTAACTTAGATCTGTAGCTTATGGCTTCTTACCATATACTTGTCACCAATTTCGAGGGTTGCTGCATCCTTGCAGCCTGGCCTGAGGCCAGACTTCCCTGATCAACGAGGCTGTTGCTACCAGCGCCCAAACACGGACACCATAAACTAATTGGATATTTGTTGCGGAATGTGATCCAGTTTCATCTTGAAAACATTTACCAATATTCCGTGAAACCTAGCACTAGAGCACCTGTTTGTCATCTGTCTCCGGCGTGTTATTGCTGATCTAACCTTTGATATACCTTATGACGGGTTTCGAGATTTCCTACTCCCGCAGCTCGGCCCTGGGCCAGACTTGTCTGATGCTTTGTCTTGCTCAGGATGTAAGTCATTTTCTTCTCTCGCAACCCGGTCCTGGGCCAGGCTCCTCTAATTTATCAACTTGTTGGTTCTCTGAACTATTTATCTACAGACACGGCAACATCTTGGACTCTTGATACAGGGAATTCTACGCTTGCCTAACTTATAGGCGCGACCTACTTCCACCTGTGGATTTGTCCAAGGCGACACCGCCTACCACTGCTTCACCTCACCTGTCTGCAGTATATAAGTTCCTTCGTCGCACATGTGTTGTATACTTTTCAAGATTGATGGACTGATTACAGCGTCTCCAGACTGAGGGACTGATTACCTCAAACTCTTTCTACTAATCTTTACCACTCTTCTTCGTATTGGACCGATGGAGCCAGTGTGTGGCGAAACGTTTCCTCAATAAAGATACCCAAGTGTTGCATATCTCTAATTTATTTGCTTGTTTGATCAACCAGGCAGTTACTGCCGGCGGTCCGCTGGTCCACATATCCATCACAGCCTTTTTGAAATGGCGTCTGGCAGAGGCACATGTCCAATTATATCTTGAAAACTTCTACACTTGCTCCTGCAATGTTTTCCTCCCACATTGATCTTACCTTTTCCAATTTTGCCCATAATCGTCGAGAAGCTAACCACAGTTGTTTATTCCGGAGCCTCTTTCTTTATCTCTATTTTCTCCCATATCAGAGGTTGAACTTATGACTCTCTCACTTTTCCATGCCTGAACACTAGTTGTAATTTTATTTATAACAACAAGTTAGGTTAGGTTAAGGTTTGTCAGGAAACAGGACAAGTGTTTCCTGACTTGGGTCTTAGTCATATGATGACCCGCAGCTGGAGCTTTTGGTCATCTGACCGAGGCCTTCCGCTAGCTTACCGCTCCACCCCTTTAAAAACTATGGTTATGATTATAAATATTAGATAACAATTATAACTACAGTCAACGCTTTCTTAGGCTACGTTTTACCATGAAGCTAAATATCACTGAGGAGCAACACCTACCTACCTACCTACCTACCTACCTGAACTACATGTTTTGGCATATGGAATTTTTGTTATGGCGCTCTTAGGGTTGGTTTTATATACTGTTTTTGGTTACATATTGTTTTTTATATGTATATTGTACTCTGGTTTTTCAATAAAATATATATAAAAAACTACTAACTTATTCGCAGCAATTCCTTATATAGGAACAAATTTTTAGCTCAATGAATTTGCGGAGGTTTTGAAGTATGTAATGCAACCTTAATACGATTTTTTACATTACATTTTCTGGTACCATTTTTTATCGCTGCTGCTTCTCTTATCCATATTCTATTTAAGTCATCACTCTGCTGCAAATAATCGATTAGGATGTTAATACAATCTTCTCTTATGGTGCCCACGGCGCCCCTGTTTTTCACTAGGTTTATTTTACACTTCAATGGTAGTAATATGGGTGTGGAGGCTTTGATGATGGTGATGTGGGTGTAGCTATGGTGGGGTGGTGGTGGGGGTGGTGACAGTGTGGGCAAGTGTGGTGGGGGTGGTGACAGTGTGGGCAAGTGTGGTGGGGGTGGTGACAGTGTGGGCAAGTGTGGTGGTGGTGTGGGTGTGGTGGCGGTGTGAATGTGGTGGTGTAAGTGCGGTGGGTGGTGAAGATGTGGCGGGTTGTAGTGTAGGCTTGGTGGGTCGTGGTGTGCTGGTAGTGGTGTGGGTGTGGTGGTAGTGATATGGGTGTGGTGGTAATGGTATAGTTGTGGCAGTGGTGTGGGTGTGGTGGTAGTGCTGGTGTGGGGTGTGGTAGTAGTAGTAGTAGTAGTAGTGTAGGTGCAGTGGTAGTGATGTGGGTGTGATGGTAACGACGTGGGTGTGGTGGTAATGGTGTGGGCGTGGTGGTTTAATGGTTGTGGTGTAGGTGTGGTGGTAGTGGTGGTGGGGGTGTGGTAATAGTGTGGTCGTGGTAGCGATGTGGTAGTGGTGTGATTGTAGTAGTGGTGTGGTTGTAGTAGTGGTGTGGTTGTAGTAGTGGTGTGGTTGTGTTAATGATGTTTTAGTGGTGAGGTAATGACAATGGTGTGAGTGTGATAATGGTATGGCTGTGGTGTGGTTGTAGTGGTGTGATTGTGGTAGTGGTGTCCGTGTGGTAGTAGTATAATTGTGGTAATGATGTGGTAGTGGTGTAGGTGTGGTAGTAATGTGGTTGTGGTAATGTTATGGCAATGGTGTGGTTTTGGTAATAATGTGGTAGTGGTAATGATGTGGTAGTGGTAATGATGTGGTAGTGGTAATGTGGTAGTGGTGTGGCTGTGGTAATGATGTGGTAGTGGTATGGTTGTGGTAGTGGTAGTGGTGTGGGTGTGGTAGTTGTGGTGGCAAGCAGCAGCGTGGTGCGCGCGGGTCCGGCCGTTAGCGAGGGCCATTGTTATCGGGACCGTCTCAATATCAGGCAACCACCCCATTTGTATGGATGCAGTCGACCACGCATTACGCTACCAGGTTTTAAAGCGGGGAAAAACAATGGTGGAGCGAACCACGCCGACACGTTCCCCAGTTTCCCAGTTGCCCGGGGCGGGGAGCAGGACGTTTAACCCTGGGCGTCCTGGAGGTATATGGGTCAACCCAACCTCCCCAGTGGTTGCCGGTCCCAGGACACAACCTCCAGCAGCCCCGGAGGCGGTGTTGCGTCGGAAGTGGGCGCTGTTGTAGCGGGGTCCAGCCAGGGAGGGGAAAACAATATTTAGGAAGGGGAAAGTGTTGCCCATTTGCCACAATGACTGGCGCCGACCAGGCCCACCGATTTCCACGCTGATAGTAGTGTTTTTGCCCGCATTTTCTGGGGGCTAGGAAATTCAGGCCTTACTTATGTAATGATTTCATCTAGCGTACACTGTGCGCGGAATGTGGGTGGCTGTGTGTATGAGGTGGCTGTGTATGTTTAAGGTTGTGTGGGGGAGATGGCTGCATATGTTTGTGTACATATGTGTATTTAGCACTGTTGGCTGTGTATGTTTAAGGTTGTGTGGGGGAGATGGCTGCATATGTTTGTGTACATGCGAGTATGTAGTATTGTTGACTGTGTATGTTTAAGGTTGTGTCTACCTTGAGAGTGTTCCGGGGGTCAATGCCCCCGCGGCCCAGTCCTTAACCAGACCTCCCAGGTGATCAGGGCCTGGTCAACCAGGCTGTTACTGCTGGCCGTACGTAGTTTAAAGTATGAACCCCAGCCCGGCTGATCAGGTACTGACTTTAGGTATCCGTCCAGCTCTCTCTTGAATGCAGCCAGGAGTCTATTGGTAATTCCCCTCATGCCTAGTGGGAAGCTGTTGAACAGTCTTGGGCTGCATATGTTTGTGTACATATGTGTATTCAGAACTGTGTGATGTGAATATGAAAAAGGTT
Source organism: Cherax destructor (assembly GCA_009830355.1). Taxonomy (NCBI): domain Eukaryota; kingdom Metazoa; phylum Arthropoda; class Malacostraca; order Decapoda; family Parastacidae; genus Cherax; species Cherax destructor. The sequence goes on along the minus strand of WNWK01000333.1, from coordinate 405,671 downwards.
TTTGTTTGTGGCAATGTGTGAGAAACATATACCATGCATGTACTTTCATAAAAGAGTTTGCTGGTGTTAAGCAAACTCTTTTATGAAAAGCGTGGTTTAGATGCAGTAAAAACTCTTGCATCCATGCCGAGTGTCAGCCTACACATGTCTTAGTTACAGCTTCCACTCACAGTACTAGTTACCTGGAGTCTCTTCCGGTCCCAGACCAAGCCTTCTGGTTGGTTGTTTAGTTCCCATTTGTCTTCTCGTCCTCGTTTGTTCCAAGTCAGTATGTTTTCTTCTGTTTTATATGTCAGTATCTTGTGCTACGCTCGTGCTAACTAGCTAAACCTGTTTCCTTGTTATTCTTGCCACTGAGACCCAGTACCAAATATTTTTTTTGAGGTGGGACAGATGAGGGGTTCACAGTAGTGATGTATATTCACAGATAACTCATGTTTACTTGATGTACAGCTCTCTGAATTAATCCTTAATAAGTTCCTTGAGTGACGGGAGTAGGGATAGTAAACAAGGCTGTGTGCGTTCCCCACTTGTGTTTGGGAGAAAACATGACCTTGCTTCTTAATCTCCCTTGAACGACTGCAAATGGTCCCAGTCGTACATTTTATTGAGCCTGTGCAGAAATGCTTCCTAAATAATGATTTAAATACGCCCCTGTGGCTCATCTGTGTCTTTAGTTTTCATCTGTCATCCTCCCCCCCTTCCTTCCTCTCCATAATCACCTGTGGTTTAGCGCTTCTATTTGATTATAATAATAATAATCCATAATCACAATCTCTTGAAAAGTTACTTTCTACCCACTCAATTCCTATTGAAATTTTGTTTTTAGCATGTCTTCCCTGACAACGCATCCTCTTAATTCCCATGAAAATCTGACTTTTCTCAAACTTATTCAGCAAAATCCTCGGTTAGGTCAGGTTAGGTTAGGTAAAATTATATTTATAAGATGAAATCGCGAAAAGAAAACGGGCACCCAATGAGAACGGTAAAAGAAAAAAAAACTAGGCGAGATTTGAACTGTTTAGGAAGCCTTCATCAGTCCCTTATTTGACTGCCTTTACAACAATCAAATACCGTCTGTGATTAAGAGGCCGGGCTGTCCTTGAACAACCTCTCCTCCAAGGTCATCAAGGCCATGTATTAGAATCTTTCTTCATAGTTCAATCTTCGTTCTAGGACGAATCTTTTAAATCTCTGGACTTTTTCTAATTTCTGCACGTGCCTGATTCATAGTGAAGGAGCATATGCTTATGTAAGCTTACAGGTATACCTGTCGATGTTACACTGTATGTGCACCTCTGGGATACACTTGGCGTCATGCTGACTTTTAACTTTGTTTTATTTACTAACTGCATGTTAACATTTTCTACTTTATAGATTGTATTCCGGTTTAGGTATGCCTTTTCCTCCCCAATATTCATGACGTTGTATTTGTTCAGGATGAACTGCAGAGGCTATTTGTCTGAACAGTGACCTCCACTGCAGCCTCTCCTGGTTTCCCTAGAGCTTAGTGCTATCATTTTATGTTTATTCCTCTCACATCTGGTTGTCATGGTGGGACCTGCGCGCGCAGGTGTATACTGTGTCCTGGTCCTCCCTCGCGCTACACCAGACAAATACACCAATACTGCCATCGACAAACCATAAAGGTACAGTAGCCAACTCAATGTGTCGTGGAGGTGTTACTCCGTCGCTCCCTACACCATCAGTCCTGCCACACCCGCACTTGACACCTTGACTCCACTAGCACACGTACAGGTGCACACGTGCACACACGCACGGACATACGCAGGCTTTGGCCTCCGTGGCTCTGGTTAAACCACGGGGTCTATATTTCTGTTGGTATGAACCTTTTTGTGGTATCCCAGAACGTGTTAAAAGGGCACATAAAAAAATATGCCAATCAGGAGTGGATACGCGAAACACAGGGAACAATTATTGAGCTGACTCTGCACAGTCACAGTGACAAGCAAAACAGCATAGAAAATGAACAGAAAATATATAAAAAAAATCTATAAATGAATATGCGAAGATTAGAAAATCAGAAAGGAAACTTAAGAATGACGGTGCCAAAAGTCAAACCAAACAGCTTATCCTTTTAATTAACAGTATTACACTACTGGAAAGACGACCTCTTCAAAACTTTTTATCGCTTTTGTTTTATACTCACTTTTTTATGTAATAAGTCATGATATTTATTTTTTAATAAGCGTTCAGAGACCAAGACTTCTCGATAGCCTCCCATCATACATAAGGGGAATTTCCAACAATACCCTGGCTGTTTATATGAGGGTACTGAACACATATCTAATGCCAGTGCCCAATCAGCAGGGCTGTGGTTCGTACGTAGGATTGCTTACAGCCAGTAGTAACAGCCTGGTTGATCAGGCCCTGATCCAGCGGGAAGGCCTGGTCGAGGACCTAACCACGGGAGTGTTGACCCCCGTAACAACCTCCTGGTAGACTCCAGACAGGTAATACTTGAAGATGGTAGTCTAGCTTCTTCTGGCAAATCTCTACCTTCGTTCTGGCAATATTTCTTTTATCTGCTGGTATGAGTGACTTAAAAAAAATACTTTTGAAAACTAGGGAGCAAATTGCACCAGTGGACAAGTGATCTGATGCTGTGGTCTGTGTGGTGTGGGACATTCTATATTATACTAGGTTCAGCAGCAGAGGGAAGGAGGGGCTACGCACACATCTTTTGCTCACTGTAGCCGAGTCGGTATAGGAGTGAGGATCACTGTTCCGTCTCCAGTTCTCTTCAAACAATTTTTTTACATTAACGATGTGGTGAAATTCTCATTTTCGCTCATGTGAACTAATACACGGCAAAGTAATTTTCATATTCATATATGCAGTCTGCACACTCTGGAACGTAGACGAAAAAAGATAAATTATACAGTACGCTATACCTGGAAAATAGAGGAGGCACAGATTCCAAATCTGTACACTGAAATCGAGAGCAAGACTCGGTAGATGGTGCCACATATCACCATATGAAAGGCAGGGGTTTCCATAAGTACACTAAACAACAACCCAATAAGTGTAAAGGGATCAAGGCTCTTCACAGCCATCCCTTCATACACAAGGGTAACTTTATAAGTTCGTAAACGAATTCATGATTATCCGGGTTGTGGTGCATACGCTGAACTGCGTGCACTTAACACTAATAACACTGCGTGCACCTAACACTAATGACACTGCGTGCACCTAACACTAATAACACTGCGTGCACCTAACACTAATAACACTGCGTGCACCTAACACTAATGACATGAATGATCAGACCATCAGCCAGAATACCTGGTCTGGGAAGGGGCCGCAGGGGCAATACTACAGCAAATAATGTATAACTTGAAGTCAAATACACAACTAACATTTCAAAGAGTCACGTCACTCCTGAACCAATGATTCGAATGGTCAAACTAGAAGTGGAAAGGCTGGCCATGGTAGAAATTGAAGGAGGGCACAGAAACGTGGAGGAGGGCAACAGGGGTGGGTGGAGGTCATGGGAGGGGTAGGTGGAGGGATGATCATGGGCTTCCCTCCGGGCCTTGAGTCCAAAAGCGGCTCCAGCCACCCTCAATACACACTGTGGCATCACACATTATTGCACGGATCATGTACACGCAAATGCTCTACTCATCTAAATGACCCACTACACTATGCAAATGATATTACCAAGAGCCTCCAGCTGCACTCCAGCAGAGATGGCCAGCATCAGCCACAACACACACTTAAGTTGCACTGCACGAGAGGTGGGCAGCATCACTCTAGGATAGGTGGGCAGCATCACTTTAGGAGGGGTGGGCAGCATTACTCTAGGAGAGGTGGGCAGTATAACTCCAGGAGAGGTGGGAAGCATCACTCTAGGAGAGGTGGGCAGCATCAGTCCAGGAGAGGTGGGCAGCATCAGTCCAGGAGAGGTGGGCAGCATCAGTCCAGGAGAGGTGGGCAGCATCAGTCCAGGAGAGGTGGGCAGCATCAGTCCAGGAGAGGTGGGCAGCATCAGTCCAGGAGAGGTGGGCAGCATCAGTCCAGGAGAGGTGGGCAGCATCAGTCCAGGAGAGGTGGGCAGCATCAGTCCAGGAGAGGTGGGCAGCATCAGTCCAGGAGAGGTGGGCAGCATCAGTCCAGGAGAGGTGGGCAGCATCAGTCCAGGAGAGGTGGGCAGCATCAGTCCAGGAGAGGTGGGCAGCATCAGTCCAGGAGAGGTGGGCAGCATCAGTCCAGGAGAGGTGGGCAGCATCAGTCCAGGAGAGGTGGGCAGCATCACTCTTGCTGAGCGGGTCACAGAATGAGCCGCTCAGCAAGAGGAGGGTATTTAAAAACACGTGAAGGTGAGGTAACCGATGGCTGTATAGTGGGCCATGGCAGCAGTGGCCACTAGCTTACTTGTGCAGGACTGAGTGTGCAAGAGTATATACACATGCACAACACCTTTATATTCTAGGAGGTGACTTGCAATCGTAACCCACCCAGTCTGACCACTGCTGCTGCTAAACCCGATCCTCGCGTCTTGACTCAAGTGTTTCGTTAAACTACACCAAACATGAGTGTAGCGTACCCCAAAAAAAAAAAATGTGACATAACCTAATAAACTAAATGTATCATCTCGCATTTTCAATAAACTTAATATAAAACCAAAATACCTTGTCTAGAACAATTTCCAACTAATCCACAAATAGTAATGAAACTAGATTACGTTTGGGTCCGTCCTGAACCAACATTTAGTTAGCATAAATAGAGAATACATTAGAACGAAATAACTTCTGCAGAGAAAAAACTACCATCAAACAATGTTTTCAGAACAGCAAAAGGGAGTGCAATGTATTAATTTTTTAAACTTACTCAGCTAAAAATATTAAAAAAAACTTTCATAAATCTCCACATAAAAGATTTGAATGCCATTAAGGGGATCCCACAACGATCAATACTTGGTCGATAATGTTCTGCTTGTAAACTTCATGATTCAAAACAGTTTCCAAGCATATTTACATCGAATGTTCTCGTTGACAGAATGAAAGGCACCGCATAACCACACAGATTTCTTAGCATCAACAGGAAGATTAAGAAGCCACAACTGAAATTATGAAAAAAAAGATACCATAAAATATTTTTTAACAAATACAGTGGCAACCAGCTGGAAATGGTATCCGAATGGAGGTAACGAGTGCTACGACCACCTAATTATAACAAATTATATAACAAATTAAACACGATACCCCACGAGCATAAGTACTCCCGTTACTACAAACTGGTGGTCACAGGTAAGTAATTATTAAGTATATGAAGTGTACACGTGTGCACACAAACACAAACTACCTATAAATATACACTCGGATGTGGAAAAGTAGACAGTAAGGATTTCTTACTGGTAGCAATGGAGAGAAGAGGCTATTACTTTCACCTACATAGGAAGCAATGCAGAACCTTTATTCTGAAATATTTCTACGTAAACAGAGTGGTGGCTGGAAAAACAAAAAGCACAAAGGCGTATTGTGTTTAGTAATGGAGAAAAAACACGAGTACTGAAAATGCTTATACCACTTTGTCTGTGTTTTACCACGAGTCAATAACCTGATTACCTCTAAAATACAGAGCGAAACGTTGTCAAAATACCAGTTTGCCCTGCACTTGTATAATTTCTTCAGAAATCAGACAAGAGTGCTAAAGCCATGGAAATTTTGATGAGTATATATGATGCACTCATAAGGGAGGACGACACCACAAGCATGAGCTCTATTCGAGTAACTACAAATAGGTAATTAGGCGCACACACGCTCAGCTGGTCATCTATCCTCTGCACCAGCTGACTCCCCCAGCACCTTGCCACCGGCTGCTTGTTAATGACTGCATTACGCCAGAACTCCATACTCGTTCTTATCATTTCTAACGTGTTAACTGATCGCGTGTGCCCACAACACCAGAACCACTGAAATGAATCAGTAAAGATACAAGGGTGCGGCGCCAGCTGCTGTGATGTTAGCAGCTACGGCGCCAGCAGCTGTGTTGTTAGCAGCTGTGGTGCCAGCAGCTGTGTTGTTAGCAGCTGTCTTAGCAGCAGGTGTGGAACCAGCAGCCTGTGTTGTTAGTAGGTGTGGAGCCAGCAGCCGTGTTGTTAGTAGGTGTGGAGCGAGCAGCCGTGTTGTTAGTAGCAGATATAGCCAGCGGCTGTTGTCAGCAGGTGTGGTGCCAGAAGCTGTTATCAACAGGTGTAGTGCCAGTAACTGTAGTGCCAACAACTGTGTTGTCAGCAGGTTTCAGCACTTATGGTGCCAATAACTGTGGTTTCGGCAGTTGTGGTGCCAACAACTGCGTTAGTGAACTATAAACATTCCTTCAGTGATTTATTTGCGAGTATTTATGGAGGTAAATATTGCACGCATCGCCTATGATTATTTACGGCGAGTAAACATTCAGCAAGATAATCATCATAATATGTTACCTCTCTAATAGTAACTGTTCATCCCTTGGAGGGGCTGCCATCCTGCTGGTGAAGAGCTCTTCATCCAAGACACTGCAGCAACTTCCCCTCTTCTCCAAATGAAACCAAACTATCTTCCCTTTCCCATAAGATGTATGACCCTTGCGAGGTTAGCGTTTCCCCAAGAATATAATAATGATAGCACGTGGTACTTCACTTGGCATAGCCCATGTTACCATCACCCTCCTCCCTGTTGTACTCACCTAGTTGTGGTTGCAGGGGTCGAGTCAGCTCCTGGCTCCGCCTCTTCACTGGTCGCTACTAGGTCACTCCTCCTGCTCCATGAGCTTTATCATACCTCGTCTTAAAGCTATGTATGGATCCTGCCTCCACTACGTCACTTTCCAGACTATTCCACTTCCTGACAACTCTGTGATTGAAGAAATATATCCTAACATCCTAACGCCGTGTCACCGTGCTCACCACGCAGCTGTGATATACCTGTGCTGTGACTGGTTCCCAGCGTTTTTCTACCCTTGCAACCCCGCCGGGGGCCAGGCTTTGTCATTTTTATTGGAGGTATTAGTTTCCATGCCATAAATTGTGAATGCCTCTGCTGATTGGCTTCACACCTTCAATGCTGAGATTTAGCTGCATTAGAAGCTCAGGCAGCAATCTGTACTATTCCTTTTGCGTGCACTGAGGCATAGGGAGGGCTGGACTTAAGGGATCCGGGATACCTTCCTATGGTCGCACAAAGACCCAAACAAGTTAGTTAATTTGGAGAGGTGTATGAAAAAGTACTACCGACCGGTATGAAGACACGACACAAGTTGTGGTCAAACAAGCTTTTATTGACAAGTTTCGCTCTATGTAGAACTTTATCATGACTTGATAAGGCTCTACAGAGAGAGACGTCGTCCTAATAAAACTTCCTGTAGTCAAGGCTACAAGAGGTCTGCTTGTTAGTGTGAGGGAACCAGACCATCTAGTGAGTCTACAAGAATTGTGACTGGTAAGTGTGAGGGAACCAGACCATCTAGTGAGGCTAGGAGAGCCTGAGGCAGCGAGCGGCACATGACAAGCCTGACCATAATCAGCTGACCAGAAGTAACTTTGTGGTCGTGTTTACGACCTGCCAGTCATCAAGGAACCACCTCATTACCCTTTTCCCCCACCATCACCAACCTCGCAGTTTTTGTCGCCGCCAGCGCCCACTGGCATGACAAAGACACGGGCAAGAGAGAGACAGAGAAAGGCTAAGGCTGACCCTTGTGGTAATAGCATACATAATATGTTGGTCTCCCACTGATGTCACAGTGGTAGGCGGCTGCTGATCTCATAGTAATGAGCGACCAAGGGTTTCCCAGTGGTAGGTGGCCACTGGTGTCATGGTGGGCGACCAGGGGTGACCCAGCGGTGGGCGGCGAGTGACACAAGCACCAGTCCTACAATTACCCCAGCACCAGCTGAATCAGAAACAAGGTAGTGTGATGAGTGTAGCCGTGGCTGGACTTGTTTTTGTGGAGTTATCCCAACAAAGAGGGCCACCCGGGATGACCCATTACCACCAACATACGCCCACATTACCAACCCATTACAGAAGCTGCTCGCCTGTTATTACACCCAATTATGCCCACCAGTCTGCCCAGGCCAGGGCATGGCCACCCTTCCTCTGTCCTTCCTTGTCATCTCCTTCCTTACACCTATTCATTTTGTTCCTTCTTTTCCTCTCTCTACCTTCCATCTTTTATCTACTTATATATTTTTTCCATCTTCACCACATCGGCGACCACTAGCATCACCGCCGCCACTAGTAGAGGAGATGATTCCCGGAACTATTAGCAGGTCGACCTGATGATGGTAAGTAGACACAAGGTTGGTAGACACAAGGTTGGTAGACACAAGGTTGGTAGACACAAGGTTGGTAGTCACAAGGTTGGTAGTCACAAGGCTGTTAGTCACAAGGCTGGTAGACACAAGGTTGGTAGACACAAGGTTGGTAGACACAAGGTTGGTAGACACAAGACTGTTAGTCACAAGGGTGTAGGACCAAAGTAGACACCCACAGGGTAGGTAGACACAAGGTTAATCATTATGCAGGTAAGTCATTGTACACGTTTAGAGCTGCCAACCAAACCCAGCTCGACTTGGCCAACCCAACACACATCTCTGGAAGCCTCCACTAGTATGCACAACTAATCAAATATCAGCGTAATTATCCCGAGTCATTATGTATTTCAATGTGATCAAATCCCCCTAAAAAATTGTGACAATTACTTTAAAAAACAAAAAAATCAAGAATTACCCAAATATTATAATCATCATAATACACAAATAAAAATCCAAGCCAGATATTCAAACTTTGCCTAGAGCAAACAGCTAATTACTACTAACTTTGTCAAAAAGTCGTTAAGGCCCAGTCCGTGCAGCAATTACGTGACTGTAATCTTTCCACTACCGCCCACAAGATAGCTTTCATAATAAAGCAATCAAATTAAGCAGTGTGGGAGGAGGGAGTGAGGTTAATTATGGTATGGTGAGGTGACCTGAGAAGGCAACGAGTGTGTGGTAAATATCTGAGGTAGGCTACAGCGACCTGGGTGTGCATAGTTAAATTATATGGAGGGTTGATGTAATAAACTGGGGTGGGGTGAAATTAGGTAGGTTAAATTAGTGTAGTCTTGGTTGAAACATAAGTGATGAAATGAACTCCTCAAGTTTCTCTTGAGTTTGATGAACAAGATTCTACCTGCTTGTTTGCCTTTTGATGACTCCGGGGGTCACCGCCCCTCCCCGCGGCTCAAGTCTCAGACCTGGCCTCATGGTTAACATCTGACCAGTTAGGCTACTGGTACTAGCAACACTCAGTCCAACGTATACACCACAATCTGACTGGATCAGGAATTATTTGAAGCAATAACCACTCACTGTGTGTACACACCATGACCACCAACTGTATGTACATACCATGACCACCCTCTATATACACATCGTGACCACCCGCTGTGCGCACACACCATGACCACATACTGTGCGCACACCATGATCACCCACTGTGTACAGTTCCTGACCACCCAATGAATGTACGCACCATGACCATCCACTGTGTCTACGCACCATAACTATGATATACCTTTGACCTCAGAACTACCCTAACACTCTCCATGTAACTAAAACCTCATTATCACCCTCCTTAGCACTAAACTTCTAACATTCTCCATAGAATCAACCTCATTTACATCCTCCCCAGGGAAACCCCAATGACACAAATCCCGTTAAAATTCCCATGGATCTCAATGATGCGGCTCCAACACAGCTCCTGCCTCCCACTCATGGCTCACTGATCCTCCCTCCCACTCATGGCTCACTGATCCTCCCTCCCACTCATGGTTCACTGCTCCTCCCTCCCACTCACGTCATACGCACCTCTTCAGAGATTTTAAGATAAATTATAAAAGCCATAAAATGTTCTATCCTGGCACTCGGAACCGAGACTAGGATTGCCTGGCAACCGTCTGATCAGGCCCGTAGACCCACATAGCCAGCACCACAACCTAACTGCACTAGCGCCACCTGCACCAGATTTCTTGAAAAGTAGGTGAAAATTATTATAATTTACACCAAGAAAATTCTAGGATTGGTCCTAAACCTACACACACACACACACACACACACACACACACACACACACACACACACACTTGGACAAAATGGTAACTAACACACAAATATACAACAGGCCTAGTGTCTAATCGACATGTGCCTTGGACAAAATGGTAACTAACACACACACACATCACTCCCTACGAAAGCGAGAGGTTTGACAGACGGTGCGAAATACCCCGAGTGAAGAACAAGAGTGCAATGAGTACACTGAGACAATGGTGAGCAGGAGAAAAAGTACCAAGAAAAGGAGTAAGAGTCTTGGTCAGCCAAGAGAATAAGAGACAGAACCTCTGGAGGATATGGTGGGATGTAGAGGGATATGAGTTTTAGGAAGGCCACTGAAATAAGGCAAAGAGGGACAAATAACACGGAAACGTTGAGCAAGGTCAAAGTCAGGAGGACAGAGATCGGAAAGAGTCCGAAGTTTACCGTTGAAAGTTCTCTTGATACGATCAAGAGGGTTGGACACGAGAGGCGTGTAGGTACGTGTATGCCATCTCCCGACCTGTAAGAAACACTGAGACAGAATTCAATAATCGTAGAGAGACCAAGACTTTCTTAACGTCCTCCCTTCATACACGAAGGGAATTAAACACCCCCCCCCTCGCCCAAGTGCTGTTTTCAAGAGGCAAGTGGAGTTCCTTAAATCAGTTCGTGATCAGTCGACCTGTGGGATACACGTTGGTTTACATGCTGCTAGGGTCAAAAGCCAGGCCAATCAGGCCAGCATCTAAGAGGACTGGTATGGGACCGAGCCGCGGGGGCGGTGACCCCTGAAACCGACTACAGTTAACCTACAACCAAACCGCACAGTAGTAATATAAAAAAAACCTCGTTATTGATGTATACACCAGTGTTGCGAAGTCATTGTAATAGAATCACCTGAAGATCGCAAAAAAATAACAGGAACAGCACTGTAACATTGTAATAATGAACGGAAGCATCAAAATACAAGAGATATGAGAACAAGAACCAACAAAAGTAAAGATTTAAAACAAGCATTTACAGAGGGGCCCCCGTGGGTGATCCAACATCCCAGGGACCCACGGGAGGAGTGTTCCAGTGTCCCAGAGACCCACGGGAGGAGTGGTCCAGTATTTCAGGGACCCAATGGAGGAGTGGTCCAGCATCCCAGGGAGCCAATGGAGGAGTGGTCCAGCATCCCAGAGACCCAGGGCAGGAGTGGTCCAGGATCCCCGTGGATAGGAGGAGGAGTGGTTTAGTATCCCGGAGGAACGCAGTGGTTTTGTGGAAGTGATCAAGGTTGGGCAGGGCCTGGGGATAGCCTGCGCGGTACGCCGCTGCACCCTCCCACAAATCAGTGCCCGCCTCTGTCACATCACTAACGTACAATCAGGTCGCCCAACCCAAGGCACCGTGATCCCCGCAACCTTCAATAGGTAGTAAACAGGTAGATGTTGGTCACGCCAGGCACATCACTCTCTCCCATCATATATTACAATAACTATAATAAACTTCTGACAACAGAGATGTTTACACGTGTAATTAGCTATTGTGTTTTTAGTTTGCATCTGTGTTTGTGGAGATGGTCGAGACTCAGCTCCTGGCCACACCTTCCTGTCATATCTACTCGAAGCTGTGTACTGAGTTTGCCTCATCTAAGTCATTCCACTTTTCAACCACCCTGAGACCAAAACATACTTCCTTACATCACTATGGCTCATCTGTGCTTTCGTGTTTCACCTGTGTCCCTTGATCCTTGTCCTCGTAATTAAAGCAGTCAATCCTTATCTGTTCTATAATTCCCCTTAAGATTTTGTATGTAATAATCATATCTCCCTTTGTCCTCTCCGTCAAGGTCGTCAGGTTTAGTTCCTTCGATCTTTCCCCACAGTGCATTCTCGGTTCTGGTACTAGCCTAGGGTTGTAAACCTTTAGACTTATTCGAGCTTCAAGAGCTTGTCCGGGTATGAGCTTCATGCTGGGGCGGCACACCCGATGGTCCAAATGTATGCCTGTGTATGTATAGTAGAAAGGTGTGTATATAACATGCGTGTGTAAGAGGTATGTGTGAGGTTTGGGTTGTTTAAAACATTCTTTAAATAATATTTGTCCTTACAAAGATTTTACTATTTTTTAAAGACGTTTTTTGTCTTTTATAATCAGTAAATGAAATAGTGTTGATGTGGTAACTGATATCAGGGAGAGAACCAGTGTCCCAGTTAACTGCTGTGAGCCTGACGAGACGCTGAGGATGCGGACGAACGTAATGACACAGCTGCCACTATAATAATGCCAGTATAGCAGTTAGGCTGGGCACCTGGTGATTTGATGGACTGTACAAAGTTTTTGTACCTATGGTTACTCAAAGAAGTAAGAGGGTGGCGGTAGGGCTACTCACTACTTGTTGCAACAGAGGCCACTTCTGGCCGTTACTTTCGTCCTGATGCCATTTATTTTCATCTAAAGAAGACAATACCATCTTTATTTCAGGTCATACTTGTGACCTGTTTCCAGGATTCTTCTACTCTTGCAGTCCAGCCTCAGGCCAGGCTTCCATGTTGACCGCTTGATCAACTACGTTCTTTGTGCTAGCGACTCTCAGGCCCACATAGCCTTCACTACCCGTCTAGAAACAAGTATATAACTGGCAAAAAAAAAAAAAAAAGCAAACAAATGTTGCTGATCTTTTTTTCTAATTTAAAAAAAAAAGTATGCAAGACAAAGAGATTAATGTTAGTGGTCTTTTTTCTTCTTTTACGAAAACAAAAACGTATACAAGACAAGGAGTGAATTCCTGAGCGGAATCAATGAAGGGAGATAGACAGTTTACAGTAGCAATTCGAGCTTCTCACGCGCCCCTGAGGGGCTATACCTACCCATCTCCCACACACCAGTGCGACTCAGCTCCCTCTTGCCTCTTGTGGTTCCTAGTTCCAACAACTCCGTACCGAGGCTTCATCTAACAGTCTTAACATCTGTTACTCTTGACTATCTTAGCTTTTCACTAACATCAATTCCTTTTTTTTTTTTTTACTGAAACCATTCTCTTCGAGCCAGACATTTAGCATGACCCTCGAAACTAAGTCAATCTAGTGATAACACTAAGTGAGCCTTTGATGCTCTGCACTCTCCATACCATATACTTTCTGCCTCGCGTTTAGCGGACGTAGGATCGAGCCTCCAATACTCTTTGTGCTGAATGGCCAACAAAAGGTTGGCGCTTTATATAATGAATGTGTATGTTTGTTAGTTACCATTTTGTCCTAGGCACATGTCGATTAGACACTAGGCCTGTTGTATGTGTAGTTAGTTACCATTTTGTCCTAGGCACATGTCGATTAGACACTAGGCCTGTTGTATGTATGTGTGTATGTTGTGTGTGTGTGTGTGTGTGTGTGTGTGTGTGTGTGTGTGTGTAAGTGTAAGCACATGAAAGCGTTCAGGTGTTTTTCCTATTTTCACTGTGGCACTTTTATATATTTGCAATCATGCGTTTATTGTGATTTCTTCCATGTATATATGCGTGCACCGAACACGGCGTGACTGATCAAGGTAATCAAAAGGAAAGCCTGGTCTGGAACCGATCCGCGGGTACTATGTACTGGGCACAAAGTACTCGCTGAAGCGGAGGAGTGACAAAAATACATGATAATATACAAGTTGAGAGTACTCGAGAGCCTAGTCCCAAATCTGCACACTGCCATAACAAAATAAGTTAGAGAACTGGGAGGAAGTGTATACTAAACCCAGTGAAACGCTAGGGCGACGTGGGCACAATAAGAGAACACCGTATCATCATCTGTGGTCCCAGATTATTCAAAATCTTACCAGAAGATACCAGAAACACTGCTGGGACAAGTGTACAAGTCTTCAAGAGGAAACTGAACAAATATCTCTACCTATCCTGTTTTCTAAATGTTTACCTCCGCAGGCTGTATCTATTCTGGGAGGCAGGCACTATGGGTGGAGCAAACGTTTAAATACAACGTTTCGCTCGTTGACGAACTTTTCCAAATATACGACGTGAAAAAAGCTAGTCACTGAGCGAAAGGGATCTGCACATATTCCTACAACGTTTGTCAGCATTCTTATCATTCCAAAACATCATGTTACGTATTCTATCATCCGTGAACCTCAAGTGTACCTAGTCTATCATCCATGAGCCGTTTATCTATTACATCAACCCATGAACATTAATCAACCATACATATTCTTTCCCACGCATTCTTATCCTGGCCAGGTATTGTGGATGGACACCATAAAGATGTCCATTTCCGACATGTATAATATCCTCAACAACTGGAAATATTGCTCAACATTACTGAGTGCACACAGAAACTAAGACGCCTTAGTATCTCACCAAACGCAGGTTAATAACAATCACCTTCACACAAACCTATATAAGGATCGAGGTTTGTGATGGATGACCACCTACTATTTACAAGGCCACAAAGAGTCAAAAGCCAGCCAAGCGTTGCAACTATCTCGGGAAACTGTCCATTACCAGCCACTGTCTCACCACAAAATATGCATCACGTGACCTAGGTCAAGCTTAACAATCACCTGTACGTTTCTCGTGTATTTTGCCATTATATATTTCATTTAAAGGCATATCAACGTGACACATAGTGTGGGAGCACCATCTAAGAAATCATTCTCTATTACTAAAGGATCAAAGCGTTAATTCAGTGTTGGACGACGAACGATATAGTGGTTTTCTTAAAATAACAAATAGTAAAAAGGAAATATTTTAACAGTGAAGGATCCTTATATCGGAGGTGTAACAGTCACAGGTTCCTGATTACTTCAGCACACCTCACTCACTGATTCCTTAAACTTTCATCAATTTCTACATATATGATAAAAAAAATTTTAATAGTTGAGGCTCGTGTCACAACCGTCGGCAAAAAATATATGGAAGATAAGTTCTCTAATTTTGCATAGTGCAGAAAAGAATATATATATATATATATATATATATATATATATATATATATATATATATATATATATATATATATATATATATATATATAAAAGAAAGAAATATATACACACAATATATTGGACATTTTGAATTAACTAGTGAGGTGCTGCAACTTGTTTTCCCTCAAAAGTCAAGGAATTATGATAAAAACGGAAGACTCCAACATTAAGAAATCTAGTTAATGAGAGAGACGAAGAATCAACTTTGTGATTGGACTTACAGGAAGTCTGGAGTCAAGTGCTGATGTAACCAGTTGGACCAGTCAGGTCTGCTTATGTGTCGCTGCATTCACTATGATAATGTACCAGTCATACGCACCCACCACACCCGCAATAAATGACTTTCCGAAGTCTTCTTTTACCATACATTATTCGGCGACCTCGAGAACACAGCGGCAATAGGTGTGCTTGGGAAGGGAGAGAGAATCTATTTTCCTAAATGTAAACATGAAGAGAGCCGTTAATATATATCGAAAGACACACTCAACACATACTTCACACAGTTCCATACCTGTGATAGGACCCAAGACGCCATGAACCAGTAATGTCGGTCGATTACTGGATAAGAGGCAAAGACAGGAGCTATGAATCAACCCCTGCAAACACAAGTAGGAGAGTACACACGCGTGCACAAACCAGCAGACGCCACCCAAGTCCATACCCATGACGTGCCACTAGTAAAATTACAGGTGGGGAAGGTACCAACGTAGAATTATACGGGGGAGGTGGGGATGACACGTGGGACGGGGGAGGAGACAGGCAAGAGCAGAGGAAACAGTAATGGTGACAGAGAGGAAGGTTATGGAGGCAGAGGGAAGGAGGGACGGGCGATTGAGATACATAGCTAGTGATTATATATATATATATATATATATATATATATATATATATATATATATATATATATATATATATATATATAAAACACGTAAGGCCTAGAGCTATCTTCCAACTCCCCGCGGTTGTTTTGCAACTTGCATCGCTTGTTCGCGATTGTTTTCCAGGAATCAGACTCAACTACTGAGCACAAGGAAACAACGTCATTTTGTTGTGAATTTTGAGAGAGTTGTGCACGCAGAATGACCAGAATATTCAACTATGATGGTGTCGACTGGATTATTCAAAAGAAATTCACATTATTCTATTAGGATTTCAATTATTTCTACTTTCATCTGTTTGTAAATCTCCTTCAAGGAAATTACCCATAATGAAATGTGTGGCTGTTTAGATTTTACACAGAGATAACAAAAATTATTTTGGACTTTACCCAATTATCAATAAAGGCTTTTTCTTGTTTTCGAGTTTCTTGTGTCTAGTACAAACGATTCAGTAGCTGCTATATAACCGGTAACTTCGATATATACCTTTGATATACCTTTGAAGAGATTCGAGAGTATCTACTCTCTGAGCCCGGCCATGGGCCAGGCTCGTCTGGTGCTTGCCTGGTCAACCAGGCCGGCTTTCTTTCTCTTGTAATGACATCCCTGTTTCTTTAACAATCCACAATCCTTACTGGTTCTCTACCTGGAGTGTTCGAAGGGGTCAACGCCCCCGCAGCCCTGGCTTCCAGGTGGATGGCCTCTGTAGCTTTATGCTTGATCCATATAAGATTTTCTCAGCGGACATTTACAAGAAAGTCACAAAGTGAGTGAGGTTGGTGTGACGATGGGTGAAAGGCAAGTAAAAGCGGGTACTAGTGAAAGGTGTAGGACAGGAGAGCCTGGCAATAGTGTCGTAACACTCACACCTTACACCCCATGTTGCCACCACTACTTTAGTCACCCCCCTTGTTACTACTACCCGCACCACCACCACTCAACACACACTGTACTATTATGACTGAGTCTGCTACAATTATCACTGTTTCAATTACTAATGAAATTATGATTACCTCTTTCTTTTTTGTGTTGCAGTACAGTTTAACAATGAGTCTTGCATAATTCAATCTTACATGAGGAGGATAGGGAGGAAGGGGTCGAGTAGAAATCTGTGAGAGTAAATGAATGGAAACGAGAGACTGAAAGAGGAAGTGAAACAGCAAATGGAACTGACTCTTTGAATTCTGCCTCGGGGGTCGAGTGTATTGAGCAGCGTCACAGAACACCCTCACTCATCCTGTGAATGAACACCGTCACTCATCCTGTAAGTGAACGCACCTTCACTCATTCCATGAGTGAACACCGGCATTCATCCTGAGTGAACATCGTCACTCATCCTATGATGAGTCAACATACCTCCATAACCAGAGTACAGTTTCGCCTAGGTTCACTTACATCATGAATACCGATCCTTAATACTTACCACTTGCAGCAAAAATGTGAATAATCAATCAGTCAATTCTCATTCTCATATTCATATTCATTCTCTCACTCACTCAATCACTCTCACTCACTCACTCACTCACTCTCTCTCTCTCTCTCTCTCTCTCTCTCTCTCTCTCTCTCTCTCTCTCTCTCTCTCTCTCTCTCTCAGGTAGTTATTTCCCCCACACTGAACATACGAAGCACATTCACGCCTGGGATTCTATCATTATTACCAGTTAATTAGCGCTGCTGCCACTAACTAGAATATGAGGGAGGTGGGAGTAGTGTGAGGGAGGAGTGAGTAGTGTGAGGGAGGGGCGAATAGTGTGAGGGAGGGGCGAGTAGTGTGAGGGAGGGGCGAGTAATGTGACATCAAGACATTTTCAAAAAAAGACTATTTAAAAAGACTGAGGGTGAGGGACTGATTACCTCAAACTACCTCACTACTTCATCTATTCCCAGAATTGTAAATCATTGTATTCGACTGATGAAGCCTACAGCGCAGGCGAAACGTTTTGTCAATAATGGTACCTAATGTTGAATGTGTGTCTTGTTCGTCAAGTCTTTTAAATGTATATTGTATGAGTTGGTGCACGTGGCGTTGTTGGTGCACGTGGCGTTGTTGGTGCACGTGGCGTTGTTGGTGCACGTGGCGTTGTTGGTGCACGTGGCGTTGTTGGTGCACGTGGCGTTGTTGGTACACATGACGTTGATGCACGTGGTGTTGTTGCATGTGGCGTTAGTGTTCTCGAACGTAGTGGGTGTTTGTGCACATGACGTGGGTGCACATGATGGTATTGATGTTTGTGCACGCAGTGTCCATACTGGTGCACGTGCTGTTAGTATTAATGCAGGTCACAGTACACGTGGCGTTAGAGCTTGTGATCTTGATACTAGTGCACATAGTCTTTGTGCACATGGTGTTAGTGAGCGAAATGTTAATGTATGTATAATATGAGTACGTGGTGCTGGTGTTTGTGCACGTAATTATGGTGTTGGTGTTTGCATATGCGGTGTTCGAGTTCGTGCACATAGCTGCGAGCGAATTCCTGTACGTGGCGCCAAAGCGAATTCTTGTACGTGTTGGCGCGCGAATTCCTGCACATGTTGGCGCGCGAATTCCTGTACGCGGTGGCGCGGGAATGATTGTGTGTGAGAAGGGTTGCCTGACTCCCTGGTGAGGACTGGTAGAAGCTGAGAACAGGGGTAAATACTGTGCCTACGGAGACAGCTCTTCTCTATATCAGCCTCCGATTTCACTCTATTCATTATTACACTTTGGATTCTATTCTCTTGAAAAGTAAATATCCATCTGCCCACTTTTCCAGTTATTCCTTTTGCACATATTGCTTGGGAAAAGGGTGGGAGGGGGGCTATTACACCTCGGCAGCACATGTACAAAGTCTGTACACTACTTACACATTATGTTTGTCTTCCATTGCATCCAGGATCATGTCATAATGATAAGCAAATTCGAGAAGCAGGAGCGACCTGCCCGTAACTGCAGATGCAGTTACGAACATGTAAAAACGCCCGTTAGTGTTAAGGGACCAAAACTTTTCAACACCTTCCCTTCATACATAAAGGGAAATAAAAATGACCTTCAGCCGTCTTCGAGAGAGAACTTGAGAAGTTCTTCAAGTTAGTTCCTTGATCAGCCTGACTGGTGCATGCGCTGGTCTGCTTGCAGGTAACACCTGATTGATCTGGCCATCAACTAAAATTGCTGTGGGAACGGTCTACAGGGAAGGTGACCCCGAAATCGTCTGTACGTAACCTTCAGATATGCAGATACACATGCCCAATGCAATATCGTCATCTCATTACTAATTAGACTAATATTACTGAACATGGGTTAAGATCCGCAAATGTGCTATTAATCAAAATACGAAATAATGCCACGACACACACTGCCTCGATTTCCAAAAGGGAAGAAATAGTAGAATCAAGCCGGGTGAACATTCCATGCTGGGCATACCTGTGACCTGTTGAAAGAGCCTACATGCTCCCGAAACCCGGTCTAGGGCCAGGCTTTTCTGGTGCCAGCCTGGTCAACCAGGCTGTTGCTGTTGGTGGCCCGTTGGCCCACATATCTATCATAGCCTAGTTGATTTGGCACTTGCTGGAGGTAGTGATAGTTTCCCTTGGAGACTTCTACCCGGTTTCAGACAGCATTTCTGATACCTGCTGTAGCAGCCTGAATGATCTTTACCCACACGAACTTTGGATACCGTTTTATAGTACTGTACCTTGCTTTTCAGTGGATTTCCTCCCACCTCTCTCTCTCTCTAGCACATTATGGTAGTGTGTAGGTTCGGGCATAACACAAACCCAATAACTGTTCATCGCAGCCACAGATATTAACACCGTAAAAAAAATCCGGTGCGAATAATGTAACATTCATGACTTTAAACGAAGCAATAACAAAATCTATTTTATAAGCCAAATGTATTGTTTAGAACTTTTGCAGATACCCCGTCTAAAAAGCTAAAATGATAATCAAGTATGGATCCAGGGGAATCTCATCTGTGGTAAAAGAAATAAAGGATAGTCGTTCTGCATTACAAGACTTTCCTGCACTGAGCTGCTTAATACCACAATGTACTGGAGAAACATACAAGTAATAATGCTAACATCCTACGCTGTTTTTTTAAGCGAGCTGCACAAAATATGGTGTTCCACATGGTCATGTATTAGCTACTTTACAAAGGGAAAATTATGAAAAATAAATTAGAATTCTTCACACAATGCAATCAAACAACTTTATAAAACGAAGAAGAATGTAAGAGACCTTGCGGTAATCATGTCAGATCTTACTGTCAAGAAACACAATGTTACTATTACAACGTTTACCGTATCAATTCATACACCTAAATATTGGGAATGTCCAACAACAAAATAAGTGTATTAGTGTTTCCTTAGAGCGAAGACGACACAGATCTGACGTAGGTTCTACGGACCGATTAATCACTAACTTATTGGAAGAGTTAATCAAGCCCTCTCTTACAAGTTTGTTGTCAACTACACCTTCAGTGTACTTTCTGCACTCATGTTTGTTTTCATTCACTGAGGGTATTTTGTAGTTTCTCCCATCTCAAGAGATTATTTGTATGCAGATGTGGACGCAATCCATCCTCTATTTTGTTGATACTAATTATGATTAATCTTCCTGACTAGATTCATGCGGACATTGAAAATTCTCTGCCAATTCCCTAGATCTGAAAATTCGAAAACCTTTATTGTGGTGTTAGTGTAGAGTAATATTCAGGCAAATAAAATACAGCTGCTGTAATTTGTGTCAACAATGGCATGGCATCGTTTGTTATGCAGCTCATCATTTTTGTTACTTGATTACAAGATCTTTCTACATGGTTAACTATAGATCATTTACATTCTTTCCATACTTAAAATTTTTACGTTCTCAACCAGTTTCCTTTCCTACCACACGGAGACTGAATTCAGAAATATTTCCTATTGTCCCTACTCTCCCACGGTGGCCCGTGGTCTGGGTACCTGGGTGTTAGTCGACTGGTGTGGGTCGCATCCAGGGACAAAATTGACCTAATTTGCCAGAAATGCTCTGTATAACAAGGGGCTACTAGTAGTATGTTATTGATGTCAGTTAGGACTGTATACCTTGTACTTGTGTGGTGTGTGTGTGTGTGTGTGTGTGTGTGTGTGTGTACTCACCTCACCTAGTTGTACTCACCTAGTTGTGGTTGCAGGGGTCGATTCATAGCTCCTGGCCCCGATTCTTCACTGGCCGCTACTGGGTCACTCTCCTTGCGCCGCGTGTGTGTGTGTGTGTGTGTAAGGAGAAAGATATGTGTAGGTTGTTGAAGTCATGTGTGTTATGGCAGGTGGCGGGTGGGGTGCCGTGCCGTCTGCCCAGACCTTCACCATTTTTGGTCCCCTCCCTACCCCTACCCAGCCACTTGACTCATTCACAGTGTCACTTACACCTGAAGGCTACACCCTCACACCTGCACCACAAGGCTGCCGGTGGTGCTGCTGGCCATGATACGCCACGCTCCCCTCCCTCCCCCCCCTTCACTTCATTGACACTTACCCCACCACACACTGACGTCTTCACTTCAAGGCTACTGATGCCTACATCAAGTGTGCCCCGAACACCTCCACACAAAAATGGTTATAACTATGACCATAATTTTTAAAGGGGTGGACCGGTAAGCCAGCGGAAGGCCTCGGTCAGATGACCAAAAGCTCCAACGGCGGGTCATCATCTGACTAAGACCCGCGTCAGGAAACACCTTACCTAACCTAACCCGAACACCTCCATACCCCCTTTCCCCATTCTTTTACTATGACACAGAGAAACAGGAGTAAATTTCCTTACACCCCTGCTCCCGCTGCCCCTGCCCACCTAGCAGTAAAAGGAGACTGTTGTGGGTCGTATCCAGAAAGAAAAAAACTGCCAGATAACTCTAGTACTTCAAGAACGTCATATCTTGCGTAAGAAAGTACTCCAGTCCTGTGTAAGAAATCTTCAGGAGCAATTTCAATAGAGGTGGGGAGGGAATTGGAAGGGGAAGGTGGGAGGAGGGGTTGCGGAGAGAAATGTCTCCGGGTGCTAGTGAGGGGAGAAGGCATGAGAAAGCGAGGGGGAGGGAGAGGAAGTAGGAAATAGGAGGGCGGGTGGCAGAGGGGTGGAGGCAGGCACGTGGTCGTGGTGACGGGTGGTAAACAGGTGACCCAAGATGGCGCGCCTACACGCCCGCCTGGCGGTCAAGGCCGCCCGTCTCCCCGCCCTCACACCTGGGCCGTGCCACCTGCTCTCCACGCCCACACTTTCACCAGGAACCACTGGCTGCCTCCTCATCACTCTCCCCGCCCTGCTCCTCTCACCTCCAGCACCCAACACACCCCAGCCTCCTTATTAGGCGCCAGCACCACTACACTACCATTACTGTCTCCGGCGCATCACCTTTGCTTTTCTTACAGACAAGTTCAATACAAGCTATGACTTTACAATATTTTTCATGTTTATGTACTGTATCTGTATAATCATGTATACCTTTGATATACCTTTGAAGAGTTTCGAGAGTATCTACTCTCTGAGCCCGGCCATGGGTCAGGCTCGTCTGGTGCTTGCCTGGTCAACCAGGCTGTTGCTGCTGGAGGCCCGCTGCCCCACATATCCATCACAGCCTGGTTGATCTGGCACCTGGTGAAGATATTTGTCCAGTTTCCTCTTGAAGGCTTCTACACTGGTTCCAGCCGTGTTTCGGATATCTTCTGGTAAGATGTTGAATAGTCTGGGACCCCGGATGTTAATACAGTGCTCCCGTATTGTCCCCACCGCACCCCTGCTCCTCACTGGGTTTATTTTACACTTTCTCCCATATCTCTCACTCCAGTATGTTGTTATGGCAGTGTGCAGATTTGGGACCAGGCCCTCAAGTACTTTCCATGTATATATTATCATGTATCTCTCTCTCCTCCGCTCCAATGAGTACATGTTCAAGACTTGAAGGCGTTCCCAATAATTTAGATGTTTCAATGGCTCAATGTGAGCCGTAAACGATCTCTGGATTTGTTCCAGCTCTGCTATTTCTCCTGCCCTGAACGGGGCCGTCAGCACTGAGCAGTATTCTAAGTGAGGGAGCACTAGCGATTTGAATAGTGTCACCATCGGCATTATTTCTCTTGTTTTGAAAGTTCTCAATACCCACCCCGTCATCTTCCTGGCTGTTGTGATCTTTGTCTTGTTATGGTCTTTAAACGACAGATCAGCAGACATAATTATTCCCAAGTCCTTTACGTGTTCCTTTCGTTCTATGTGGTGACCCTCTTGCGTTTTGTATATAGTGTTCCTTTTGAGTTCTTCATTTTTCCATACCTAAGCAGCTGAAACTTATCACCATTGAACGTCATGTTGTTCTCCACTGCCCATTGGAAGACCCTGCTTATGTCCTCCTGTAATTTTTCAGTGTCCTCTACCGTAGTGACTTTCATGCTTATTGTAGTGTCATCTGCAAATGATGATACAAAAGTGTGCTGGGTGTTTTTATCTATGTCTGCTATGAGGATGAGAAACAGCAGAGGTGCCAGGACAGTGCCTTGGGGCACTGAGCTTTTGACCTCGCTGATGCTGGATCTTGCCCTGTTCACTACTACTTTTTGTGTTCTTTGTGTTAGGAACTCAAAAATCCATCTGCCTACCTTCCCCGTAATGCCTATGGCCCTCATTTTGTGCGCTATCACTCCATGATCGCATTTGTCAAACGCCTTTGCAAAATCTGTGTAAATCACATCTGCGTTTTGGTCGTCCTCCAATGCCTCCGTAATTCTGTCATAATGGTTCAGCAGCTGTGACAGGCATGATCGACCCGCTCTAAAGCCATGCTGGTTCGGGTTATGTTGGTTGTGCTGGTCCATGAACTTTGTAATCTGCCGTCTCATCACTCTTTCAAAGATTTTTATGATGTGAGAAGTGAGGGCTACTGGTCTGTAATTTTTAGCTAGTGCTCTACTACCTCCCTTATGCAAAGGAGCTATGTCTGCACTCTTTAAGGCCTCTGGAATTTCACATAGATCTAAGCTCTTTCTCTGGTTATTTTGGACTGTCCGAACCACGTGGTCCTGTGGGTTACAGCGTCATGGGTTTCGCTCACCATGAGGGGTAGCAGATGGGCGAATTGGCTAGTCGCAGTGTTGTTATTGATATATATATATATATATATATATATATATATATATATATATATATATATATATATATATATATATATATATATCAATATATATATATATATATATATATATATCAATATATATATATATATATATATATATATATATATATATATATATATATATATATATATATATATATATATCAATAACAACAGTGCGACTAGCCAAGGATTCAAACCCATACTGCTTTGGCCCGCCTTGTTTATAAAGCAAGAGATGTTGGTTTGTCCAAGAAGCAGAGTATAAATTCACTACTGCACTTTACAAAAATCTATATGAATATCAAGAAAATCTATATTTCAGTGTCAAAAAAAAAAACATAATTAAATTTAGGCTGACCTAAGATGAGTACGATTAATAAGTTATATGACATTAAATTTTAGCAAAGTTAGATTAAGTTATAATTTAATTTTAAAGCAAAATTAAATTGATGCAAAATTAACCTGAATACATAAGAGGAATTACCAAAAAGATCATTAGCATTCTTCAACACGGAACTTGATAAATTCTTTGTCAGTTCCTGATGAGCCGGGCTGTGGTGCTTATAGTGACGGTGCACTGCTAACATTAACAGTTTGGTTGCTCAAGCCCATAAACCAGAAGGCCAGGGTCTAGATGTAACCGCAGGGAAGATAACCCCATAAATCGACAACAGTTGGAAAGTACACACAAACCGGGAAACTCTGGCAACATTTGTAAGTAAAGCTAGCAAGTCTTAAAACACCATAACACAAACCAAAACAAGAGACACTCTCAGGATATTACCAGTCTTGTATAACTACTTGTGAGGTCCATCATAAAGTATGCAGGAGCAGTGTGGATTCCCCACTTGATCAAGCACGTGCAGAAAATAGAAAATGTTCCAAGGTTTGCATCGTGACTTATCCCAGAACTGTGAGGAGTGAACTATAAAAGAGGTTGAAAAACTCTCCCTAATACCTCGTGAGAGGCGGAGACTCGTGGAACATGATAATGACGTATACAATTCCTTATAAACGGAATTAAAAGACTAGAAACAGACTGTTTAAACGCGGGGGATTCAGAGACAAGAGAACATGAATGAAAACTAGACACCCAGATAAACAATAGGGACTAAAAGAAGTATTTCTTTATTATCACAGCGGCTGAAAAAAAAAAATAGTTTGACAGTGAGGCCTGAACCCAGCAATGTTTGTGAAGGTAAAGAGTCAGACTCACTATTAGGCAAGTACACATACAAGATCAGAAACCAGTAATGAAGGTGGATGACTTAAGAGGTGTGGCCAGGGGCCAAGACACGACCACCACAAACACAAATCTGCTAGTACATTGAAACGTTATTTTATATACTATGTTACCTGATATGCCGGGACATTATCATGATAAGATCATAAAAAATCTCAAGATGACATCAGAATGTAGAAAAGTTCTTTGCTGCATTCTGTAGCATTTAATTTGCTATTAAGAGTCTCGGCACGACATTAATGTTGTTTTTATTGTCAATTTACCTGGTGTTTACCTGGTCTGTGTCCTGAGCGCAACTCTGCTCCTTAACTCAGCTTTACCAAGCTTTAAATATGACCACTTTACCAAGCTTCCAGTGTGGCCACTTTACCAAGCTTCCAGTATGGCCACTTTACCAAGCTTCCAGTGTGGCCACTTTACCAAGCTTACAGTGTGGCCCCTTTACCAAGCTTCCAGTGTGGCCACTTTACCAAGCTTCCAGTATGACCACTTTATCAAGCTTCCAGTGTGGCCACTTTACCAAGCTTCCAGTGTGGCCACTTTACCAAGCTTCCAGTGTGGCCACTTTACCAAGCTTCCAGTGTGGCCACTTTACCAAGCTTCCAGTGTGGCCACTTTACCAAGCTTCCAGTGTGGCCACTTTACCAAGCTTGAAGTGTGGCCACTTTTACCAAGCTTCCAGTGTGGCCACTTTACCAAGCTTCCAGTGTGGCCACTTTACCAATGCTTTCGAGAGTGTGGCCACTTTACCAAGCTTCCAGTGTGGCCACTTTACCAAGCTTCCAGTGTGGCCACTTTACCAAGCTACTAGCGTGAGTAAAGAATTCCAGACACCGATGATTTGCTTGTCAGAAGCTTGAGTCAACAAGTCATTTAATGACTGTGTGATACATGTATATGGACCATCCAAGCTTCACTTCTGTCCACTGGAACGTTCAGACCTAAGCTCGGGGATTTTTAACAATACAAAAACAATAAAAGAAACAGTATTTGAAAGCCTATTAATGCTTATGCGATGTAGCAACTATTTATACCCAACTACAGTGGACCCCCGGAAATCGAACATTCATCATTCCAGAATGCTGTTCAAGTGCTGTTACCAAACGAATTTATTCCCATAAGGAATGATGTAAATTAGATTATTCCGCTTCAGACCCCCAAAAATACACCAATAAAAGCACTTACAATAATAAACTTACATAAAAGGGCGAGTTGGGAGTGTTCGATTTCCGAGGGTCCACTGTATTATCTGCTAATTATTTCTTCAATATGGTCCTAAAATGTATAAACATTTGCGTAAGTGGTACTCTGTGGTAACTTGCTCTACATATTTGTAACCTTTTTTTCTGAGCCAGTCTTTAGGAATTTGTCTAAATTTATTGTTTTCCAATTTGAATTCACTCTACTGTACCGTGTTTTTTTTCCTCAAATTTATATTTTCAGGGATAGATCTACATCCCCTTTATTAAACCCGTTCATCTAACAGTAGTTTTATAGCATGTTGCCCTTCACGCTTTGCATTTGAAGAGAATGCGAATATAGCTCTCGCAGTCACTTTTCACAAGGTTTATTACGGCCGGGAGTAGCTTAGTATCCCTCACTGAATACATTCCACAGAATTGACATTCATTTCATATAGTACGGTGGCAGTACAGCATAAACGCACGAAGATAAGGTGCAATTTTGAGTGAGTGAGAGAGAGAGAAACGATTATTTAAAGGCAATATTTGCTCATAAGTCAATCCATGTACAGTACTGCCGTTATTATATATTTCTTGGTTTTTAATCCCTGCTAACTACCATTCAAGATTATTTTCAAAATGTTTTGCATATAACTGGTCCAAATCAGAAATATTTTTAGGTTTTCCAATAGCTTTTTCGAGCCTTGAAATTATTTGTGTGTTACGGGTAAATTTACTAAAATTGTTGTTGGCTATCAAAGTCATTATATATATAATGTATGGGGGACAAAAGTAGCTCCATTCGATGTTATGGGGAACAACAGCCCCATGCGATGTATGGGAAACAACAATAGCCCCATGCGATGTATGGGGAACAATAGTCCCATACGGTGTATGGGGAACAACAGTAGTCGTATACGATGTATGGGAAACAACAATAGTCCCACACGATGTAAGGGGAACAACTGTAGTTCCATACGATGTAAGGGGAACAGTAGTCCCATACATCGATGTAAGGGGAACAGTAGTCCCATACGATGTAAGGGGAACAGTAGTCCCATACATCGATGTATGGGGGACAACAATAGCCCCATCCGATGTATGTGGAACAATAGCCCCATCCGATGTATGGGGAACAATAGCCCCATCCGATGTATGAGGGAACAATAGCCCCATCCGATATATATATATATATATATATATATATATATATATATATATATATATATATATATATATATATATATATATGCAAAAAGATCACAGTAAACAGGTGATATCAAAATATGCAAGACAACCACTATGAAAAATAGAGATTCCAAGCGTTCATCTCATTATCAAGGAACTATATAGTTCCTTGATAATGTGAGTATTACGAAAGCGCTTGGAATTCTTCTATTTTTTCATAGTGGTTGTCTTGATATATATATATATATATATATATATATATATATATATATATATATATATATATATATATATATATATATATACTATATGAATATTTCACCTGTTCTGCGAATTCTAAACATATATATGAAGGTACGCTGAAATCAAAATATTAATGTATGCACGTAATTCGGTCAAGACAAAAAAAAACTGGTCTGGTAGAGATAAACATGTAATTACGGAAGATAAGTTTCACAGCGACATCTGTGTAATGAGAGGAAAATAATTAAGCAGTGGGTGAATAACTAAGAGTTACCTGCATGTAAATAAAAAAGATTATATATATACAGAGAGAGAGAGAGAGAGAGAGAGAGAGAGAGAGAGAGAGAGAGAGAGAGAGAGAGAGAGAGAGAGAGAGAGAGAGAAAGAGAAAGAGAAAGAGAAAGAGCACTGAGCACTAAAAGTCAACTTGTAAAGAGAGTGAGCAAAGGTAGGTGGTGGAGTCCACGTTACTTCATCTGATAACAGCAACTAGTGCTCACCAGCTAACAATTAACGTCTATGTTCACACCCACCCTCTAGTATATTATTCCACAAAGACTGTAGTTATAAAAGAGTTAATAACTAGAAAGTAGCTTCACAAACCTGAATTGGACCAATTCCCAAAGAGTGGGCCAGTCACTGCCTCTGTTACACTAAGATCAGATTGTGAAATGTGTGTTAACTTTAAAAGAAGAGCGTAAACATGCAGTAACAGTGGGAGTAGTTTGGGATCACTCGAAGATTCCCTCCCTTCTCTAGCATAAAAGTGAAACATTTTTTAAACCAATTCTAAGATATAATTCGTTAATTGCTATACTTCGTATTACGTATTTTTTTCAAGATTAAGGTTAGGTTAGATTACTAAATTGGTTTCGGTGCAAAATGGAAAAAAAAAAAGACTATATTTCACGGAATTCTTAAGGATAATGGGGATGAACAAAGTCTTCCAGTGGGCTACTGAGAACAATATTCTGTTTAACGAGGACAGGTTTCAGTTTACTCCATTATGGAAAGATTGAGGAAATAAAGACTGGAACGGAGTATAAAATAAAAACGAATCATTCAACAGAGCTCCAAATGACCTTGCAGATGTCATGTCAGGAGAGCTCGCCTTAAAGGGTCACAACAGTGATCCGTAAAGGTTCTAGTTATCCAGCCTTGAAGCCTGGATAACTAGAACCTTCACAACAAGGAATATCAAGCCAATGATGATACTCTAAGTTATATGTTCTCTCTAGGCTGGAGTACTGCTGTACTCTAAACAGCTCCGTTCAAGGCAGGAGAAATTGCAGATCTGGAGAATGTGCAGAGAATTTACATTGCTAGCACAGATTCAGCAAAGCACCTAAATTCCTAGGAATACATTCCCTGGAACGTCAACGATATACATTATAATATACACCTGTAAAATTCTAGAAGGACTGATCCCAAATCTGCACACACAAATCATATCCCGTGGAAGTAAGAGGCTTAGCAGATGGTGCAAAATACTCATAATGAAAAACAAGGGTGCAATGAGTACACTAAGGAAAAACTCAACAAGTGTGAAGGGGCCAAGACTTTTCAGTACATAAGGGGGATTACCAACAAACCCCTGGCAGTCTTCAAGAACCGGACAAGTTTATCAAGTCAGTGCCTGATCAGCCGGGCTGTGGTGCCTCTGTCTGACTTTGTGTAGCTGGCACCAAGAGCCTGGTTGATCTGGTCTTCTACCAGGACCGGGCCGTTGACCCAGTAGACTCCAGGTAGATAGGTAGTTTTAGTAATGTGCATCTTTGATAACACTTCAGGGAGCATAAAAGCGAGAACCGTCTTAATGAGTCGTTAACAGTCAACAAGCTACTTCCAGTAAGACACTACAAGTGGCTTGTCAGCTACGTGATCCCAAACTTTATATCATTTTTAATAACTCTCGCTCTATCAATAACTGTCTTTTATTATCCACGAACTGATCATTATATACGATAGGATTTTCTTACTATAACTCATCCAGGTATACAGTTACTTGAGCCACCTGGTGGCAGGTCACAGAAAGATCCTCATGGTAGTTCATCGCCCCCGACTCCTAGAGCCTCGAGCCCTAGACCGTTATGCTGGTCTTTGTCCCAGACCCTGGTGGCAAGTCCTCATAGCAGTATTTCTTCTGTACTGACCAGTCAAACAGTGGACTGTATACTACTGTAGAATTAAGGTCCCAAACATGTCACAGCAAAACTCTATTCAAGTCACTGTCAAGTTCCAATCGCATGCCCCTCTGTCTCTGTTCGTGGGGTAGGGGGAAAAGTACGAAAGAGGTAGGATAGGGAGGTAGTGGAAAGGGGTGACAGGAGGGAGGGAGGGATGGGGAGCGAGGAGGGAAAGGAGAGGGACCACCTCGAGTGTGGATAATCAATGAGTTGTTTACCTTGGCGGGCGGCCTTACACACTACAGTGACGGAAGAGAGACCACAAAAACCGGCCAGCTAACTCCTGAACGCCCCCCCCCCACTCAGTCCCTCTCATCTTGTCAATAATGGTGTCACTTTGCATTCTTACAGAAACCATGTCACTCTGACCATTAAGAACCACTGGAGATCAGAAATGAAAAGTATTGTCAAGTCAAAGACTATGTAGGGGAAACATTAATAACCAGAGAATCCCCAAGATACCAGCAATATACAACCCCCTAAACAACAGGAAATCAAAGCTAAAATATAGAGATTGAGAAGGAAACGTAAAAAGAAAGGGTTAGCAATTAGAATATTTGAAACTGAAAGCAAGTAGGGCAGAGGTAAAGGTACTTTTTATATGTTTAAATCATAGGGATACTGACCAGGAAAATGAGAACCTGATTCACCAGAAAAATGGAGAACAAAGTTAATAAAAGGTAACAATGGAAAAAATTTATGAACCAAAACGTAATGGGAAGTGAAGGAATCAGAGGGGAAACTATGGAATATTGCTAAGTGCAAGTGATCACACAGTGCAAAAGGTTTGATTATATAAGAAAAGTAAGAAGGGTGAACAATAAAAATATAATGGGCAAGAAATAAGAGGGCAGAAAATCAGGCTTCAGAAGAAGAGATTATAAAGGTTTGGGATTATAAGGGTATAGGAATTTTCATGAACAGTGTAAAACGGAGTAAAATAGTACTCGGTAGGATTTACATCTCCGAATTTTAAGAGAAAAATAAAGTAATAGATTAATCTGAGGTCAAGGGAAAGAGGAAGCTTCTCATTTCCCCTCAGACCAACATACAGTACAACATTTAAACAGTGAAGCGACTGGTGGTGCACAAGTTACAGTGCATTAAATATAATTCCACATGTGAACAAGGCTACATCAGAGACTGAAAGGTTCAACATAAAAGAGGATTAGTTCAAAACAGAATATGAACAACCACAGACTAAGTCTCGACTAAACAGTAAAGTGATACAATTTAAACGACATATGGAAACAAATATGTAAATGGATCTCCGAGTCGTAGTAATTCCATTATAATAGGCAAATACCTCTGATATATTTTTGGTGAGTTCCAAGAGTTTTTCTACTCCTAGAGCCCGGCCTTAGGCCAGGTTCGTTTGGTGCTTACCTGGTCAACTAGGTTGTTGCTACTGGTGGCCCACTGATCCACATATCCATCACAGCCTAGTTGATATAGCACCTGGTGAACGGTACAAAATATCCCCAATGAAAAGCAGGGTGTATTGTGTACACTAAGAGATAACACAAGTGTAAAAGGACCAAGACTCTGCAACACCTGCCCTTCATACATAAGGGGAGTGGTTCGTACATTGAATTATGTGCGGCTAGCACCAACAGCCTATTTAATCAGGTTATCCATCAGGAAGTCTGGTTTGGGAGGCCTTAGGGCTCGCTAAACATAATGGGTTCAAGTCTTTTTAACAACCTTAATTATAAACCGGCAAGCACTAACCGCCCCATTGATAAGGTCAACAACGAGCTATGGCTGGGTCGCGAGGGCAATGATCAGCGGAAACCATCGACAGGTACACCCTGTCCCTAGCTTACACTTCATTCAACATCAGGTTGCAACTGGAGGTGGCGCAGGTGGTGTTAAGAGAAGAGGAAAAAGGTGGCGCTGGAAGTGGGATTCGGGGCAGTGAGGCAGGTGACTTTCACATGTCTGTCACACTGCCCAAACCATGCCACTGGACAAATGTTGACCACTACTCTCACACGGGCGTACACATTATCCCCCTCTCCTACCCATGGACACGCACTCACCCCCACTAATATTCTCTCACACATACACACACTCACTACTCTCCCAATTCACGGTTCACGGACAAATACCCAATATTTATCCAATCTAAGGAATCGCATGGATTTGGCAATTTGGCATGCATTAATTGCCTAATCCATGGACCATGCACCTATACCCACTACTTGCCTTCCACCACGGACGCACGCGCGCACACACACTCCTACGAAAAGGGGCAGTCCAGTGAGAGTCTTTCTACTACTGATGTGATATCAATGAGTGATAAGAACAGGAGTGAGCTGAGAGAGGCTACAGAGAGACTGGACAGGCTATAGATGTGCAACAAGATGATGCTAGAGTTCAAATACATGGAATGTGGCCTGAAGAAGCTGGTACACTAGAGGCAGTATTGCCTAGTTGAAAATCAGCATGTTAAAAAGAAAATAAGTACGTCAATTAACATTACATCAAACATATCGCCGAAAGTATATATCAAACATATGTCTTCAATGGTTTATACAAGATCAACAATACTTAGACTATCATTCAGTAGCTTAAACAATCCTTCAGAATTTTACATAGGATGTATGTTAGGCTCATAGAAAGCATGGACCCGGAATAAAGCACCTACCTAATCACGCACTTAAAGAGTTATTTGAAAAGGTACAAAGGTTTGGAGCTACGTATTCTAATCCCAGAACTGAAAATAATTCACTCTGAGCAGAAGTTGAAGAAACTGAAATTGACGAACTCGGCGAAAAACATAAGATTGCCAATTACGTAGAGAATATTAAGGAATTGATAAGGAGTAAGGAATGATCTTCCAAATGCGAAAACCAGAGACAGTGGAACACAATTGAAAGCTAAAGCCATAGGGATGTCAAAAAAAAATATTACAGAAATCTCAGTGATAAAAGAGTGGAACAAGTTGGAGGAAGAAATGAGGAATTCGGACAAATTCTACATATAATATCTATAGTAAGTATGATGAGGTACAATAAACTAGTAATCATTAAGGGCAGTTGAAACACCACAAGTGGGGTCAGCACAAGTGGGGTCAGCACAAGTGGGGTCAGCACAAGTGGGGTCACACAAGTGGGGTCACCACAAGTGGAGTCAGCACAAGTGGGGTCGACACTGAGACTCGACCCAACCCCACCGTAAAATAATCGACGATAACACAAACATAAGGGATTCAAAAGGTAAGGAGCCAAGACACAACCCCCACATGAGCAAATCGGTGAGCACAAATCAGTGAGTGCACAACCCTACCCCCGGAATGTATTTACTTTCCTGGCGGCCACAACGGTGAGAGCTGGCAGCGCCCCCTTGCTCTAGCTCTCCTGCGGCGGCACTTTTCTTCCATTACCTATGATATCTTTTCAAGCCCAGCAAGAAATTTACGAACGTCCAAGCATAATACACGTAATATGATGCAAAAGTTCACCCTCACGCGTACTGTGTATTTAATGATGAGGATTGGGAATGTTCTTGAAGGTGTTGATGCTGGCTGACTTTCTCTCGTGTAATGAGACACAGTAAATCAGTAGTATTCTAGCCGTGAAAGTTTGTAACTGGTTAAAAAAGGTCGCCGCATCCGCCTCTCCTGCCTCACTTCCAACATACAAGTTCCTCAAGTCAGTTCCTGATCAGCCAGGCTGTGGTGTCCACGTTGGACTGCTTGCGGCCAGCACCAACAGCCTGACTGATCAGGCCATCAACCAAGAGGCTTGGTCTGGGACCAGGCCGCGATCCCTGGAAGTATCAAACAGATTAATTAATACAAGCCACCTTACGTGTCATGAGTCAAAAACAAAATATCAACAACAGTGTGCCGTTTCACACACAACTGACACAACAGTCCTGACATAAATTTTCGTAAATATTTAACCTCAATAAAAGACGGATGGTGTCTTTTTAAATGTATTTTTTTTCTTATCCTTTGATCCCCAATAATATCTCTTCTTATTTCGTAACTTGTATTAAGAAAATAAAGAAATGAATATTAAACGTAGTGAACAAAAAGGTACAATACAGTGATTGGAACAATACACAAATAACCCGCACATAGAAGAGAGGAGCTTGCTGACGACGTTTCGGTCCGACTTGGACCGAAACGGGCTCCTCTCCCTTTCTGTTAGCGTGACTTTGCAAATGGTCCAAGTCGGACCGAAACGTCGTCGTAAGCTCCTCTCTCCTATGTGAGGGTTATTTGTGTATTAAACGTAGTGAGCTGCCCCATCCATCACTTACACAGGTTTCTGCAAGGAACCACTTTTTGGAAGTGTGTTCAACCTTGATGAACAAGACACGTGCAACACCTTAGCATCTTTACTGCTGAAACGTTTCACCTAAGCTGTAGGCCTACAACGTAGGCCTACAATCAAGATAGCCAACTATTGCACATGCATCTTATTCATTAACTTATCGGTGTTTTATACTATTTGCAAAATACATAGTCCAGTCTTAGGTATTTAATTGATGTAGATTTTCTATAAGTATCTGTACGGTATTGTGTCCCAATAAAGCGAGGTCAAAAGCTCATTGCCCCAAGGCACTGTCCTGGCACCTCTGCTGTTTCTCATCCTCATAGCAGACATAGATAAAGGCACCCGGCACACTTTTGTATCAACATTTACAGATGACACTAAAATAAGCATGAAAGTCACTACGGTAGAAGACACTGAAAAATTACAGGAAGACATACGCAGGGTCTTCCAGTGGGCAGTGGAGAACAACATGACGTTCAATGGTGATAAGTTTCAGCTGCTTAGGTATGGAAAGAATGAAGAACTCAAAAGGAAAGCTATATACAAAACTCAAGAAGGTCACCAAATAGAACGAAAGGAGCACGTAAAAGACCTGGGAATAATTATGTCAGCTGACCTTTCTTTTAAGGAACATAACAAGACAAAGATCACGACAGCCAGGTGGGTATTGAGTATTTTCAAAATAAGGGAAATAATGCCGATGGTCACACTCTTCAAATCGCTAGTGCTCCCTCATTTAGAATATTGCTCAGTGCTGACGGCCCCGTTCAGGGCAGGAGAAATATCAGAGCTGGAACAAATAGAGAGATCGTTTACGGCTCACATTGAACCAGTAAAACACCTAAATTACTGAGAACGCCTTCAGGACTTGAACATGTACTCGTTGGAGCAAAGAAGAGAGAGATACATGATAATATATACCTGGAAAGTACTCGAGGGCCTGATCCCAAATCTGCACACTACCATAACAACATACTGGAGTGAAAGATATGGGAGGAAGTGTAAAATAAAACCAGTGAGGAGCAGGGGTGCGGTGGGGACAATAAGGGAACACTGTTTCAACATCCGGAGTCCCAGACTATTCAACATCTTACCAGAAGATATCAGAAACACGGCTGGAACCAGTGTAGAAGCCTTCAAGAGGAAACTGGACAAGTATCGCCACCAGGTGCCAGATCAACCAGGCTGTGATGGAAATGTGGGGCAGCGGGCCTCCAGCAGCAACAGCCTGGTTGACCAGGCAAGCACCAGACGAGCCTGGCCCATGGCCGGGCTCCGAGAGTAGCTAAACTCTCGAAACTCTTCAAAGGTAAAGGTAAGGTAGTAAGTTTAGTATCTGTTTCCGTCTGACAAACACGTTTGCACTTATTTTTTCATTTACATTTACTTATTTTTACATTTGTGTGTCACCGGCCGCAGCCGCCGGTGACACACCCGCACTGCGCTACTCTGACAAAACTTCCCCTGCTTCAGTTGTTGCCTTGCAACATTGCATGGCTCCTGATGACGCACTGAGAAGTGTGAAAGTACTTGAGCTAAAGATTTCCACCCCCCGTGGCTTGTCTTGTATATATATATATATATATATATATATATATATATATATATATATATATATATATATATATATATATATATATATATATATATTCTATTTATATTGCACCCACTACTGTTTGTCTAGGTGGGTACGGGTGAGGCAAAGCGGTTCGGGACGACAAGAAACGGGAGGGCGGGGTGGGGCGGGCACTGTCGTGAGCCCGACTTGGCATCTTGGCAGCCAAGCCAGGTACGAGGGGTAGGGGGCAGGGGAGTGGCGGGTGCCATTTATAGATCAATCAGGCAGAGACATTCACGGAATCCACCCACACTTTTGTTGGCTGAGGCGAAAACCAAATCCTCCTTGCTGCAGTGACCCACTTGCTGCAGTTACCGCTGGTGGGGAGACAATGATGGTGACCCACTTGCTGCAGTTACCGCTGGTGGGGAGACAATGATGGTGACCCACTTGCTGCAGTTACCGCTGGTGGGGAGACAATGATGGTGACCCACTTGCTGCAGTACCGCTGGTGGGAGACTGATGGTGACCCACTTGCTGCAGTTACCGCTGGTGGGGAGACAATGATGGTGACCCACTTGCTGCAGTTACCGCTGGTGGGGAGACAATGATGGTGACCCACTTGCTGCAGCTCATTAAAAAGCAAAACTCAGCCAAGTCATTTCTGACAGTTACGTATCATCATTTGCAGATGATACCAAAATAAATATGAAAATCCCCCTCGGTAGAAGACACGAAAAAAAAAAAATTCAGTTAGATATAAATAAAGTCTCCCACTGGGCAGTGGAGAATAACATAACGTTCAATAATGACAAGTCCCAACTGCTGAGATATGGAGAAGAAAGAAAAACTCAAGAGACACTCTGTATACAAAAAAAAAAAAAAAAACACCAAATAAACCGAAAGGAACAAGTAAAAAACGCTAGGCGTAATAATGGCAATGGTGACATTTTTCAAATTACTTGTTCTCTCTCGTCTAGAATAGTGTTCAGTGTTGATGGCTGCTTTAAGTGAAGGAGATATATCAGAGCTGGTACAGATATACATCATATAAGATCTGCATAGATCTTATAAAGCATTAAATTACTGGGAATGCTTCAAAGTCTTAAATACGTCCTCACTGAAGAGGAGGAGAGATGCATGATAATGTATATGTGGAAGGTGCTTGCAGGCCTGGTCCAAAAATCTGCACACTGGCATAACATACATGGAGTGAGAGATATTGGAAAATGTCTAAAAATAAGCCCAGAGAAAAACATGGGTGCCAGGAGCACAGTAAGAGAACACTGTATTAGTATACCTTGGCCCAGAATCATTGGGGGAATAAGTGTAGAGGTGTTTAAGAGGAAACCGGACATGTACCTTCGCCAAGTGTCAGATCAACCAGGCTGTGGTGGATATGTGGACCATCGGCAGTAACAGCCTGGTTGATCAGGGAAGCACCAGGCAAGCATGGCCCAAGGCCGAGCTGCGAGAATAGGAAAGCTCTCGAAACCCTTCGAAGGTAATATGCGCTCTTACAGTGGAGTTAAATGTCGCCACATTTTCATGTGGTAACCTTGTGTGTTAGCACATTCATTAGGCACACAAGGTCATTTCTTCTATTGACTTGCTGAGCAATGTGTACTCTTGCTATAGACAGTGTCTAAAATACGCAAAACACACGTTAGCCTGCCAGGGATGAAAGCATATGAGAATTCTACTGATAGGAATTATGAACTTTATAAAACAATGATATTTTAGTATATCTTTCAACATACCACTCTTGCTTTCTCCATACACTGCTATTAGTTGTAAAGGTTGGGCTAAGAGAGACACGGCCTCAACTCACTAGTGATAAACAAGAACAATAAACTGGTTACCCATATCAAGCACAGTAATCTTAACACAGAGCTGTGTAACGGATACCTAAAGCTTGAGAGGTACACTAGTTCGATGGAATAGCTAGTTAAAGATGATCCGAAAGTTCCTCTTGGTAAGTCCAGAGACCATGAAGAAGGTGAACTATGCTGAGTTCTCACAGGTAAAGAACATGATACTTCATGAGCTGATTGAAATTGTTACATCCTTTTAGTCTGCCACTAATTTTGCCCAGGCCTAGAACCAGGTCACTTCAAGCACTGTTTTATCATATATTAGGGGACTTCGTGCTGAGCTGTCTGAACTTCAACACAAAATTCAGTTACACGTTGGTAAAAACCCTAGCAACTTCTGTGGAGAATCGCTAATCAAGTTATGAAACCATAAAACTCTTCACTATCAGCGGCTCTTGATCCGTGAAGAGGCAGTTGATATGAGGCAAATTTTGATAGATAAGTTGCCACCAAACTTCCAAAACAACTCTACTAAGCCTGAGGCCACCACTTAATCTGCTACTTCCACACCGCCCTAACGCTTCAAGTTATTTAAGTTCGTGGAAAACAGCCCATCAGTCAGTGCTAGCCAACACAGGAAGTATGACTCCTACCACAAAATCCCAGGTTGACAAGAACCTGGCTCTGCCCTGTTTACCACAATCAGTAGACCCATTACAAATTTAGGAACAATAGTCCATCTCCTATACATAGTAGAGTTGGCTTGCCAGTGTTTTTCTACGCCAGATTCCTGCTTCCTCTGCACCTGTGAAACAGATTTTTAGTGTGATAAAGGAAGTCTTTCGTCCCGACAGGTGCAACCTGATTCCCGATATAGAATTAATGTTTGTAAAGCGCAACCAGTAAGATTTAGAACAATCTAATGACATAATTAGTGCATACTAGTAACAGAGTGGAAATTTAATGGTAAATATACTGTATTTTTTTCTGTACACTAATATAATTGGAGATAATAAGTTTGCAGTATGTGTATATTTCTACTACTAATTTGTTTTTAAATCTCTAGGTGTATTAATATTAGTGAAGGTTCCATCTTCGCGGATTAAAATTATTTAAATGATCCGAGTGGTAGACCCTCCCCCCCCCACATAAGAAACTACTGCCTCGCATGTACGTATATATACCTTGCTGTCCAGTGAGCACCATGCTTATCCTAAGATACCCAAACACCTAAGGACACTATTATCAGGTTGTACGATCTGTTCCGTTCAGAAAGTTATTTGTAATAAAACGTTCACTATATTGTGAGAAACAGAAACTACCAGAATCAGGTTGGGATATCAACTGTGGCAGACGCAGGCAGCTACAGTAGAGCTGACCATCCCTGCTTATTCTGCATGTAGGCTCTGTAAAACACGAAACACATGACACTTACCATTATATACAGTGGTTCAGTGCCTAGATTTCAGTAACTTTAGGCTTGGTGGAATACGGTGTTTAGAACTGTGTCAGTAATTTATTTCCTCTGGGGTGTTTGAAGATATCCTCATTATCACTGATATACCTTTGATGAGTCTCGAGAGTGTTTCTACTCCCGGAGCCTGGCTTTGGGCCAGGCTCTTCTGCTGCTTGCCTGGTCAACCAGGCTGTTGCGAATGGCGACTCGCTGACCCACATATCTTTCACAGTGCCACACCCACAACTACCACCACTGATGAGACGGATTACAGTGCCACACCCACAACTACCACTTCATGAATCACATTAAACTACCATTGGTCACCAACTGGACATTAAAAAAGAGAGAGGAATAACATGGATCATTGAGCGGTATGTTTTTCTCTGGCACTAATTAGATTAATTTCAACAAAGCTTTGGCAAATATTACCAGCATTTAATTAGTGTCATCAAAAGACAGCAGCAGACAATATGTCTATAAAGTAATGGTGCAGCCCACAATGGCGGCACCACCCATACCAGGTCCAAGCGATAAATTACTGTAAGGCTGAATAAAATGAAGTCAACACAATACACCCTCCTCCTCTTCCTTTTCAAACATCCTACACTGTCATCCTCTTCCCTCTATCATTATTCCTTCCAAAACATCCTACATTCATCCTATCATTCCTTCCAAAACATCATACAGTTACATTCAAAACATCCTACACTGTGATGTTCTCACTTTCTCCTAATCTTTCCATTACAAACATTCTATACTCATCTCAGGAAAGAGGCAAGCCAAGAACCCATTGCAAGACATTCCAAAAGCTACCAGGCCAGTGCTCTCACACCTTGACCAAACAGCCCTGTGAGATTAATCCAATTATATATTTTATTATATGCAAGAGAGGTTAGCGCAGGCTGCGCTAGACGCCGTTAGCAAAGAAGAGTTCCAGAAGTTTTTCGAGAAGTGACAGAGGCGCTGAGATCAGTGTACAGCCTCCCAAGGTGAGTACTTCAAGGCAGACAACTTCAACTAGGTGATAAGGTAAGCCTAAATATTTTCTTAGCGTCAGTCCAGGAACATTTTGATAGCACCTCATATAAAGATCACCGCTTCCATGGCCAGTCTTAGATCAGACCTTCTTAATAACAAAGCAAATCCCATATTAAAAAGAATTATTAAGAACTACGCAGTAAAGTAAAGCTAGGTATATATTTCATACCAGGAGAAGTTT
Source organism: Cherax destructor (assembly GCA_009830355.1). Taxonomy (NCBI): domain Eukaryota; kingdom Metazoa; phylum Arthropoda; class Malacostraca; order Decapoda; family Parastacidae; genus Cherax; species Cherax destructor. The sequence continues at coordinate 365,241 of WNWK01000333.1, read as the reverse complement.
GCATGATTTACCTACTACCTTATAAGTTCATAGAACAGAAAGAAAAGATCAGCAATCCTGCCAGACTTACATGCTCAGGGTATATAAAACTGACAAGTAAATGAATAAGATACACGTACAACACTTGGGTTGAATGTGTGTCTTATTCTTCCACCGATCCTTCCAGAACTGTAAACATTTTAACACGATCTTGTTTTACACTGGCATTGCAGGATAGCAGTACGTAGGCTTTTGTTTCCCACTGACATGATAGGATAGTAAGTTGGGCTTTTGTTTCCCACGGGCATTATAGTAGTACGTAGGCTTTTGTTTCACACTGGCATGGCAGGACAGTAGTACGTAGGCTTTTGTTTTATAATGGCATAACAGGATAGTAGTAGCAGTACGTAGGTTCTTGCTTCCCACTGGCATGATAGAATAGTATACATGTTTCCCTGCCAGTAGTGTCTACTGATTTTTTAAAAGCTAAACGTTGAGCACGAAGTATACTGTAATGGAGGCTTCAGCGCAGGTGGTGACCTGAAGGATGATTCCGGGGGTCAACGCCCCCGCGACCCGGTCCCAGACCAGGCTTCCCTGTGGATCACGGCTTGATTAACCAGGTGACCGCACGCAGTTCAACGTACGGACCACAGCTCGGCTGGTCAGAAACTGACTTGAGAAACTTGACAAGTTGGTGGTGGAGTTGGTGGTTGAGATGGTGAAGGTGGAATTGGAAGTGATGGTTGAGTTGGTGGTGGTGACAGTGGAGTTGGTGGTGGTGAGGAGGATGATGCTGGCTGGCACAGTGACACAGAGATTGGCATTCGCCCAGAACAGCCACCATGCTCTATCACACCAAAATGGGGTGCAAAACATTGAGGAGCACATCCTAGAACATGACGCGGATGTAACCAGTGTTGTCACCCCTCTCCCCATCCTTCCCGGCCGCCCCCATCCCGCACCCCTTCCCCGTCTCTCTCTCTCTCACCAAAGATTATTTTCCTTCTTTGTGACGTTTTCGTGTTTTTAAGCAGTTCATTATCATCTTTTCTCGTGCTGTATATTCTTCTACGCTCTCTATGTATGTTTGATCTTCTTTCAAGGTTTTCTAGACTGTACACATTTTATACAGACACTATTTGCTTCTGTATTCAGCTTTTCCAAGCACCGTGAATGTTTCTCAGGGTAAATAACAAACACGGCACAATACCGTGACTGGAACAATACACAAATAACCCACATATAGTAGAGAGCAACTTACCACGACGTTTCGGTCCGATTTGAACCACAGTTTCTCAGGGTGTCTAATAGTACTTTATATACAATGTCCCAGTCAATTTTCTGACTATTAAGTGAAATACAATGAACCTCCCTCATCTTTTTCTCAGCGCACTGGAACCCTTCAATGTGTGGATATTTCCAACTTCAACCATAGATACAAATTCTCGAAACTTTAATATTCCTTTGATGAGTTTCGAGGTTTTTTTTTCAATTCCCAGATACCGGCTTTGGGCCAGGCTCATCTGGTGCTTGCCTGGTCAACCAAGCGGTTGCTGCTGGTGGCCCGCTGACCCACACGTCCATCACAGCCAGGTTGATCGTTCATGGTACTTACATATTCCATCTCTTTTACCTCTTTCTGAGGCAGCTTCAACTCTCTGCAGTACATTTCTTCTTTGGTCTCCCTATCATGCTCTGAGCAAATTTCTTGTGTTTTACTGTGATGTCTACCTCGCCCTGAATGTATTTCTTGTGTAGCACTAATTTCCACCACTATTTCTGATTCGCCTGTGGTGCTCTGTGCCTTCCCTTTCTTTTCATGTGTGTTATTTTGCGTGTGTGCTTTTCCACATGTGCTTTTTTCTTACATGTGCTTCTCTGCATGTTTGTTTTAATCACACCTATGTTATTCTGCATCTGTGCTTCTTTCATAACTGTGCTACTTTGCATATATGCTTCTGTTATATCTATGCTATTTCGCATCTGTGTTTCTGTCTCACTTGTGTCATGTCATGTTTTCACTGCTATATCTCATATATTTCTGTTCATTTATCCAAGCAAGATGTTTTTATGCCCTCATCGTTATCATTTACCTCGTATCTTACATTCTCTTTCAAGCAAGGTAACACAAATAAGCATGTATTATGACATGGGAGTCACTACCACAAGTGTAAACAACCACTGAATCCTCCCCAAATACGCTAATACTCTCAGCTCCTAAACTACTTTTGAATGGCATTACTGGTTCTGGCCTCTTGGACTTTATTAGTGAGATTAAGAAAGTGTTTCCAAACATCATCCTTATGATTCGTCTACATTTTCAACTTCTAGCTGTTAAATTTGGGGGTCATTCCCTCTGAGAACCGGTCCCAGACCAGGCTTCCAAGTTGATGGCCTTATCAATTAAGCTGTTGGTACTAACCGCACGCAGTCCAACGTAGAAATGGTATGAATTGTATATGGAAATGGTGGATGCAAACTTCATACATAGTTTTAAGAGTAGATATGACTGGGGTTACGAGACCAGAAACCAGTCATGCTGGTCGATGAAACTGGTGGGTCGGGAGCAAGGACTGGATCCCCGCAAATACCAGCTAGGAGAGGAAAAAAATGTAATGCATGTGTGTATGGGAGAACGTGCTTGTATTTACTTGCCAAGTCGGCAGTGACGACATCGTCGGGATGGCAGAACATTGTGCCGAACCAGGACCTTACCTGCAACACAAATTGTTAACATTATTACTTGCTGTACACAAACCGCCGCCCAATAATCAATAAACCCATCTCTCAACCTCCCCCCCCACATCCCGCCAGCGGCAATGAAAACTAGTTCACTTTTACATAAAAGATTACTAAAGTGCAAGGAATGTATCTAATAGGCAGTTTTACACAATGACAAACACTAAATCTGAAAATTCACACAAGTATACATAACAATCAACACGCGCTCTTGTATTTTCTGGCGCAGCGCTGAATGATCCATACGGGTGTCGAGCTTAGTGAATAAAATAAAAAATACTGTTTTCTGGTCGGGAACAGCAATGACGGCAGCCGCGTCACAAAACATGAGAACAATGCATGAGTATTGTGTACGTGTTGCACATTTACACCGGTACCTTTTAGAATTAGTCTGGCTAAAGATAAGGTGTGACCCCCAACCAACCACGCGACTCAAGCGCAAGTTGCATGCAACCGGGAATGCACACCCCCAACCAACCACACGACTCAAGCGCAAGTTACATGCAACCCGGAATGCACACAAACTATTGCTACAATACACTACCAACCTGAACAACTATTACTTGGAAGAGACTGATAATCACTACAATGCATTCACACTGAAAAAAATAATAGTAACACAATGATTTATCTAAGTACGCCTGCAGTGTGTGCTATTCTATATAACAGTTATATTATGGGACCAAGAGCTAGCTGCGTTAACCTGTCGTACCTCATCACACAAGTGTTAATGAATCTTGTCAGGGTTAACTGGGAGACTTCAGTACGACAATGAGGATATCATGAATTTCACTAGGATACCTGAAGGATGCTTTCAGAAGTCAAAGACCCCGCGGCCTGGTCCCAGATCAGGCCGCGGGAGGCGTGGGGAAGTGAATCAAGGCCTTTGATATCTTTGATATACCTTTGACGCTTGCTTGGTCAGCTACATTAATCAACCAAGCTGTATCTGTTAGCCGCTAGATCAAAAATCACATGGATTCGCAAAATCTGCACAACCCAAGGCAGCATGGGTGTAGAGCAGGCCGCTCCTGCGTCTCTCAGCCACTGGATCATTATAACACGGACTTAGTTGCACTGCAAGACAAAATGCAGATGTAGTATACACAGACTTTGCCAAAGCTTTTGATAAGTGCGATCACGCTATAAAGGCACATAAAATGCGTACAAAAAAACTGGAAAAGTAGGAAGATGGATAATTAATACTCTAATGAACAGAACCCAAAGTGAAATAGTGAAGAGAGTGAAATTAGAGGCTATCATAGTAAAAAGCTCTGTTCCCCACGGCACAGTACTCTCCCCTGTCCTTTTTCTTATTCTCATATCCGACAAAGACAGAGGCGCTGTATCATCCTTTGTAGACGACACTAGAATCTGTATGAGTGGCATCCATTAGATGTCAACAATGTTCACCATGCAATATTTCCCTTCCTTTCGGCACAACTTCCCTGCTTATAACCCGGCAGTGGTTCCCAACCTTTTCTATTCCCCTCACCCCTTGCAAATGTTTGATTAATGTTGTACCCCTACAAAAGTAATATCACATTTGAAGATGAAGTGTATATAATGCAAATATAAATTGAACACTTAGAAAAGTTTTTGGTAAAATAAACGGAATTGTTCTTTTCATTAGGACTCTCTGTCGCAACCCCTGAAATGCCATCATTACCCCCCCAGGGGGGTGCGTCCACCCCAGGTTGGGAACCCCTGTTCAAACGCATTAAAGTCTTGCAGTATATATAAGATCTTGAGGTTTCCTTCCGACAAGACTGTAATTACATGGACATTGTCATCTTTCGGGACGACCTACCACAAAAATACCTAAGCTTGTGACCAGTTTCCGGAGTTTTTCCTGCTCTCATAGCTCGGCCTGAGGCCAGGCTTTTCTCTTGATTGCTTGATCACCCTGCCTGTTGCTGCTGCCGGACCTCTGGCCCACATATCCATCGCATTTAGTTGACGTGGCACCTGGAGGAGGTAGTGATCCAGTTTGCTCTTAAAGACTTTTACATTTGTTCCAGCAATATTAGCTAATAGCAGACTGAAGAGTCTTGTGCCACGGATATGGACACAGTGTTATTTTGTCTCCTCGGCGCCCCTACTTATCACTGCAATATGTTTTATAGTATTTTGGAGTCTGGAACTAGGCCCTTAAGCACCTTCAACACACACACAACTCAACCTGACGACACTGGAGGACAGGAGAGATAGTGAAGATATAATGACGTATAAAATACCGAGAGGAATCGACAAGGTGGACAGAGACAGGATGTTCCAGAGATGGGACACAGTAACAAGGGGTCACAGTTGGAAGTTGAAGACTCAGATGAATCACAGGGATGTTAGGAAGTATTTCTTCAGTCACAGAGTTGTCAGGAAGTGGAATAGTCTGGGAAGTGATGTAGTGGAGGCAGGATCAATACATAGCTTTAAGAAGAGGTATGATAAAGCTCATGGAGCGGAAAGTGAAACCGAGTAGCGGCCAGTGAAGAGGCGGGGCCAGGAGCTGTTAATCGACCCCTGGAACCATAACTAGGTGAGTACACACACACACACATATATATATATATATATATATATATATATATATATATATATATATATATATATATATATATATATATGCAAAATAACCATGGGGGAGTTGAATGATAGCTCTAGGCCTTTCGTGTTGCAATCAACACATTAAAATCTTGCAATGTTGCAGAAAAAGGAAGAATTCCAAGCAAATGCGTTCAGAAGAAGCGTGTTTGAGAGGGTCTGTATTATCATGTATCTTTCCCTCTTAAGTTCCCAGTAATTTAAATGCTTTATTAGCTCTATGAGGGTTGTGATAAGAATAGTATGCAGCTGTGGGCCGCTTGTAGCAATACCATGGATGGCCAGGCTATCAACAACGAAGCCTGGCCTCAGTCAGGTTGTGAGGGTAGAATCCGCGATACCGGCTAGAGGTACATCACAGGGCATTCTAGACATTGCCACCTTCTGCAAGCCAGGGTCTCTCAGACGCGTTCTGGGTAGCCCATGCCCGTGCCCCCGAGGGTTGCAAGGCCGCTCACCCCGCCTACCACCACACTGGTGCAGTGAACTTGTGGGCGGGTGGGTCAAGAGGGTGGGTCAAGCGGGTGGATCAGCTGGCTGGGAGTGGGAGAGGAGAAGAGAAAGGGAGGGAAAAGGGAGGGAGGGAGGGAGGGAGGGAGGGAGGGAGGAGAGAGAGGGAGAGAGGGAGAGAGAGGGAGAGAGAGGGAGAGAGAGAGAGAGAGAGAGAGAGAGAGAGAGAGAGAGAGAGAGAGAGAGAGAGAGAGAGAGAGAGAGAGAGAGAGAGAGAGAGAGAGAGAGAGAGAGGACGAGGACGAGGACGAGGACGAGGAGGAAGAGGAGGATGAGGATGTGGAGGAGGGTAGGAGAGTGTGGAGGGGTGGGATAGAGGTGGTGGCCGCCAGCAAGTAGTCAGCAGCCAGGAGCACTGCCACCTGTCGTCTTGGGAGATTCCTGCGGTTCCGCTCTGCTACCTCCACACGCAACACTAGACCATCTCATGCACGCACCCTCTCTCCTTATCTCTTTAAACCACACACCAACACAAACTTTCCACCGCCATGAAAATAAAAAAAAAAGGAACTTGCATTGGTGTGACAGGCGAGGGTAACCTTTTAAACTTGGGACGAGGAGGAGAAATGCGAGGGTGGGCAGGATGAAGGGTACACAAAATCTGGGAGCAAGATGTGTGGGACCTGGGGCGGGGCGGCCCGCGTCAGGTGGCACACGCGCCACCCAGCTCATTACGCTGCAGCCACCGCCACCCGCAAGGTTATGGCCACAACCACACCGTCGCAGTACACAAGGTCAGGGAGCAGGGCGGCCACACAGGTCAAGTGGGGGCACAACCCGCCCACCACAACCCTTCACAGGGAATCTAACATCTTCATCAACTTATTGCAACATGGCTCAGGACATTACCAAGAACTCATTGCCACACAATTTACATAAATTTTATACTATACGACTCAGACCACACACGTTGGGAAACTTATTTACAACCCTATAAATAGTGAATCTAATATACCCACTCATCAAACCAGTTCTCCGTGAGATCTGCTTCACCTTGGTCCTTCTAGACAAAAACATTCCGACGGTGTTGGGGGCGGGGGAACATGTGGTTAAAGTTCCTTCTGCAGGAACCTTACGTGAGCTTCGTAAACTTTCCCAAGTGGCTGAGGAGGAATATGAGGAGTTCTTCACTGGTGTGAACATAAGAGCTTCAAAAACTTTTTGAAGTGGAGAAAGGGATATGAAGCATGTGGTGTGTCTTGTTGCGAGGTACATAACAGTTGACACGTGACGACCTGTCTGAAGCTGTCCCCCCTTCTACTGGAGCACCTCCATCAAATGATCATGCAGAGAGGAGAGACCACACTAACAAGAGTAACACAAAAAATATTAATAGACTATTGATAGCCCGGTCCCAGATCAAGCTTCCTGGCTGATGGTCTGATCAATGAGGCTATTGGTGGAGTGAGAGAGATGTGAGAAAATATAAAACAGACCTAGTGAAAGGATGGGTTGCAGTAGGCACAATAAGAATAATGAATCAAAATCCATGGACCGAGACTATTTAACAGCTTACCAGTAGATATCAGAAGCACTGCCGGAACAAGTACTTCTGCCAAGTGCCAAATCAACCAGGCTGTGATGGATATGTTGACCAACAGGCTACCTGCAGTAACAGCCTGGTTGACCAGGTAGACCAGCAAGCACCAGAAAAGCCTGACCCAGGGCTGACATGCAGGAGTACACACTCTCAAAACCGGTGTAAGTATATCAAATGCTGCTAGCAGTCCAACGTAGGCACCAGGCACAAACTTAAGTAACAAACTGTGATTAAGAATTCTACCAGGTGTCAGATGAACCAGGCTATGATGGATATGTGGGCCAACGGACCGCCCGCAGCAACAGCCTAGTTGACCAGACAAGCACCAGACGAGCCAAGAAACTTATGAACGGTAGTCTGTTGCTTTCGTAAGGAAAATTATGTGCAGATTTTGGGATCAATCCCTCCAGAATTTTCCAGGTGTAAATTATGCATTTTTGGCACTCTAGTGAGTAAGGTTCAGAGAACTTAAGGTGTTCCCAGTAATTTAGGTGTCTGAATTTGTATGAGCAGTGGACGTTCTCTGTACATTCTTCAAATGTGAGATTTCACCTGTCTTTAAAAGGAGCTGTTAATGTACAGAAATATTCCAGGCTAGAGAAACCAAATGGCTTGGCATCTCTTGTTTTGATGGTTCAAATTATCCGCCTTATTACTGCACTTGCAGCTTGATAGTAACATTGTTGTGATCCTTGAATGTCATATCTTCTTCCAGTTTATTGAATGGTTTGAATTTGATTTATAATCGGTTCCAGCTTTATTTCCTCAAATTTCCCATAGCACAGTAACTGACATTTGTGTCCACTGAATATCAAAATGTTTTCTATGGTCCACTAGAGGACCTGGCTTATATCAGCTTGGAGATTTGTTGTCTTCAATCGAGGCCACTCTTAATGTCTCATACAAATTTTACTAGCTATCGTCTGTTGGATACGAGAATAAGAACGAATTGTGGCGAGTACTGTGGCTTGAGAAGAGCTTTTCTTTGTGGAAGACTCTGATTTTAAATGGTGGAATGTAAGAGCTATCAAAATAAGAATAGCAATGCTAGTGACACTTTTTCCAAATGTTTGTGCCCTCACGACTTTTATATATTATTTTTCTTCGATGAGATTGTCTGCCTTCATTTTACAACGTGTGCTTGCTTTGTCTTCTTCATTCTTACCGTATCTAAGAAGATGGAATTTGTCACCTGAAGATTTTGTTGCTGTTTGTAATTTTTGTCTTCTTCCGAAGCAACTTTTATGTTTAATGTGGTATTATCAACAAAGAATGATACAAAAATGTGGTTAGTGCTATACTTTATCTCTGCAAGGGGAAAAGGACGGTTACTGCCATTCGTCTAACCTGTGTTAATATGCATTTTTCTACTTTCTTGCAGTACCTATTTATCTCATTCCATGGTCACCTTTGTCTAGTGCTTTTGAAAAATCCGTGCAAACATCGTCATATTTTTTCTTCTGGTGCTTCAGTGACTTTGTCATAATAGAAAAATGAGGTTTCAGCTCCAAAGCCATTTTGATTTGGGTTATGCAGCTCGTGTGTTGTACAAGAGGCAGGGAAAGTGGGACTAGGTGTGTGGGAGAGGGTGTGGGGGTGGTGAACCAGACTGTGTTGTCTGGGTTAATAGGTGGTGGTGAGCCAGACAGTGTAGGTAGTGAGGCAGTGGTGGTGCAGGTGACGTTAGTCTCTATCTACCTGATGGCATCATCTCTTGGGATCATTGCCCCCGTGTCCCGCTCTTAGACGTGTCTACTGGTTGATGGCCTGGTGTCCGTAGCAAATGCTTGCCTAGTCTACCAGGCTGTTTCTACTGGCGGCCCTCTGGCCCACATATACATCACAGCCTAGTTGATCCAGTACATATTTATGCCACTTCCGAGGGTTATCGTCCCCAAGCCCGGTCTCAGACCAGACCTTCAGACTTGGCGGAGATACCTGTTAAGTTTCCTCTTGAAGACTTCTACTCTTGTTCCAGCAGTGTTTATAACATCTAATACGATGTTAAATAGTGTTGGATCACGATGTTGATACAATATTCTCTTATTATGCCCACGGCGCCCCAGCTTTTCCATGGGATTATTTTTCATTTTCTCCCAAATCTCTCACTCCAGTATGCGAATTTGGGACTTGGCCCTTGAATACCTTTCATGGCGTTGGGAGCGGAGGTAGCAGTGTAGGGGTACTGTAGGGATGTACGATTACTGAGCAAGATATACAGGAAATCTATATCCTAGGTGAAACCCATGAAATAAAGTAACAGGGAGGGAGGAGAGGACAGCTAACCCAGGCCATGAACAACACCTGCAACGTTATTTGTTCTGCTACCTCAAGAACGGCTCACATCCCATTTGGTCAAAACCAACTATTTAGACGGACAAGGTTATTTATAGACTTATACACAGCTTCAACTTATTACTGATGACTTAAGGCTAAAAGCTATATGAAAAACAAGAAATTCAATTACCTGTTTACTTTTATTAATAATAATTTCTTAGGTAGCATTAGTTATTTTGAGAAAAAAGGAAATAGCAATTATCATTAATAACTATTTCTAACAATTAAACAGAATAAAGACAGCTTCATTATTTCTGAAGTATTAGCAAGAATTCTCCTCAAAAAAGCCCGCCATCATATAGCTGCTACTACTACTACTACCACCACAATTACTACTACTACTACTACTACCACAAGTACTACAACTACTACTACCTACAACGATTATACACAAATAACCCGCAGATAGAAGAGAGGAGCTTACCACGACGTTTCGGTCCGACTTGGACCATTTACAAAGTCAGTGTGATTTTGTAAATAGTCAAAGTCGGACCGAAACGTCGTGATAAGCTCATCTCTTCTATGTGTGGGTTATTTGTGTATTGTTCCAGTCACGGTATTGTGCCTTTTTTTGTTATTTACAACGATTATAATATACTTTGCACTTCACTAATATCTTATATACTCTGTGTCCCTGTATTGTTTGTAACGGCGAAACGTTGACACAATAAAATGTCGCATTAGTTGCACATTTGTCCTTTTACCTAATACATTGTCGGTAATTCTACCAACATTATTACAAGAAAGGAGAAGCAGTGCGGCAGGCCTACTGGCCCATGCTAGGCAAGTCTTTACTAACACCCAGCATGAGGAGTTTAAGGTGGTCAGTCAGGGACTGACCACCTTAAACTTCCTGTTCTTCACGATTCTCCTTTGTATGGACTGATGAAGCCACTGTGAGGCGAAACGTTTCCTCAATAAAAATACCCAAGTGTTGCATATGTGTCTAATTTATAATTTTTTAATAAGAACATAAGAAAGGAGCACTGAAGCAGGCCTACTGGCCCATGCGAGGCAGGTCCAACTCACACCTACCGACACCACTCATATATTTATCTAACTTATTAAATACATGAGTGTGTGGGTGAGTGTGAGTAATATGAAGACCAGAATAGATAATCGTAATCTAAATGAGGCCTTACGAAGGATATACATATCCTTCCTAATCTGAGGACTCTTTATTTATACTTGACATGAAGTCAAGAATTCAATTAGCTTTATTACGAACATATATGTATTGTTACCTTAGTTTAGATTATTACTAACTAGAATACTTAAATCTGTTTTTACATTCAGTAGTTTACAAGTGTCATGATTATTTTATTTTCCCCGGATAAGAACCACATCAAGCTGCGTCTGCCGCTTCTCCGACCACAACATTAACCAATCCAGCAGTGTTCTAGTGTCCTCATCAGAATTTAGTTGACGGGTTATTTTAATGACATCAAGAAACTTGCTTATGTCGCTATTTATTCCCTCAACTATGCCGTTTATGTACCTTGTGAACAAGGGGCCGAATACTGATCCCGGTGTAACCCAACTTGTGACGCGCTCCCATTCTAATTTCTACCATGGAGTGGATTAGCTTGAAGGTACAAGTATAAACACCGAGAGGTGTGTGTTTGTTTATCTCAGTGTATAGATATACCCTGAATGTATATATCTTGAATGTATATACAAAGTATATTTGAATCCCTATTTCAGGGAATAAAGTATTCGTGTTAGTGTAAGGGTGAATTTGCAGCCCTACGTGCAGACGATAGGCTTAGTTTAAACCTAACAAAGTTTACGCAGTGGACACCTGGATTTTGCACACAGAGAGGAGCCCCTCAGGAATGTAAATCACAGTCAATGCCCTGTGTCTGACCTGACCTGGCGTGACCTGACCAAGCGGTTGGGAGTGACCTCTCCTTGCTACCTGTTACAGAGACTAGAGAGATCAAAAGTCACATGTATGGCTGCTTTCCTGTTGCGGTTTAAAACAAATTTTAGTATATCTCGCTCTCAAAAGAAAAAATCTGCTCGTCGATATCGGAGTGAAACCGGAGAGATTTAAGGGTGTCAACGGCTCGAAACGCGAGCACTAACGTTGAGAGAAAGCACAACAGGTGTGCAGGGTATGGCCAGTGAAGGTGGGTGTAGAGAATGAAGGGTTGGGGCAAGTGGGTATCCTATTCATTTGGCAGAGGCCATCAGCTAGGTTACCTTTCCTCCACATGAAAAATTAACTTATATCACATCCTATGAAGGTGTGATATAATAAATGATGTGAGGTGTTTGTGTGCATACGGATGGAGAATATGAAATTTGTGAAGAGTGTTTAATATAAAGGTTAGTGAGGGGATTAAAAATCGGATGGGTGGAGATGAGGGAGTGGCTATGGTCCATATCTAGCATCGCCTATACTACTCCAGGATCTCCTAGGTGAGGTACTTTCCCCTTTCCGAACGTTAACAGATCTTGAAGTTTACTGACTCCATGATGGACGTCCTCATCACTCAACTGAAGTCTCTCCAGTTGTAAATGGTATTAAATACCGCCCACGCAAGGGAAGTCTCCTTAATAAATGCCCTAATACCACATTAGTGTCTTACATGAACTCTCCTCTTAGACTGACGTGCCCGCTGGCCCACATATCTTTCCTAACCTGGTTGATCTGATACTTGGTGGAGGCACTAATCGAGTTTCATCCGGCACTGTTTTTGATATCTTCTATTAAACTGTTAAAAATTCTAGGACCACAGGTGTTAATACAATGTTGTCTGTGCCCACGCCAGCCCTGCTTGTCACTGGGTTTATTTTACATTTTCTCCCATATATATGTAGGTAATGTGCAGATTTGGGACTTGAGCCTCAAGTACTTTCCAAGTATATGTTATTATACATCTCTTTCATTTCGTAAACCTTAGTGAAATACCTGACGATACCCTCAATGATCTACTAGAGTTTTCAATCTCAGCTTGACAGATTTCATTACTTCATGTGGAAGGAATTTGAATATGAGAAGGAAACAAACACAACCCTCAGGACAAAATTTAAAATCAAGTGCCAGAAACTTTACTATCAATACTTCTCCATTAATGTGCAATCAGGCAACCACTGGATTAACAGACTGAAGCAGGCAGAAGGAAGAGAAGAGACTAGCTCCCTTATGTGAGGAAAAGTACATTTGCGAACACTGGATATTTATTAAAGAAAATATTCGCCACAAGTGGCTTCAGGACTACTGAAGCCACTCCTCGGAGGGGTTATTAGTTTTTTTTTTTTTGGGGGGAGGGGGGAATCAATATACACTGTATTTTGCTTTTCTTCCAACACCTCCAAAATTCTGTCACAGTTGTTTAGTAGCTGAGACAAGAATGTACGTCCCACCCTACTGTAGATTTACGCTGTTTTGGGTTCCCAGAATGTGCTTTCCATAAACTGAGTAATTCGGAGTCTAATCACACTTTCGAAGACTTTTATAATCTGGTATATACCTTTATATCTTTGATATATATATTTGGAGAGTTTCGAGTTTTTCTACGCCCAGAACCTGGCCCAGGCTTGTTTGATGCTTGCATAGTCAACCAGACTCTTGCTGCTTTCATATCGAGAACTGTACACGTGGTTTTTTTTTTTTTTACACATCAATTTTATAGGTTAAGAGCTGTTTATCGTACCTCAGATCATTTCAAAGCCCAGCCAAACAGTCGACTAACACCCAGGTATCTACTTACTACTAGGTGAACAGGGAAGATGTAAGGAAACATGCCCAACGCTTCCACACGTCTTGGAGATCAAACCACGAACTCTCGGTATGCGTGAGCTGAGCTTGCTACCAACCTAACCACAGTAGTTCTCTTTGTTTTTTATAACACAACCCATTCTCACACGAAGGTCGAGCTGGAATGGTTATACATCTGAATGAGAGTTCAACTTGCCTGAAAGCCTAACCTGGCCCTGCTCACACATCGCCTTCCCAAACATCTCTGGCGTTCTGTAATTTGTGGTTAAATATTTTTTTTTATTTTTTGAACTTAACCTAAACTATACTAACTTAAATTTGACAAAACTATCTTTTTAATTGTGGGTAACGTTCAGAAATGTGAACTTGGGAATTGCTTTTAAGAAAACTACAGTAAGGCCTCACATATACGTCTCACTTCACAGACAACTGAGAAAGTGACGTTATGGTCCCATAAGAGCAGTCCCACAGATTACAAGGAGGCCAGATTGAGGGACTACACTCATGGGTGAGGGAGATCACACTTGGGTGAGAGAGGCCACATTCAAGGGAGAGGGAGGCCAGGCTGTGGGGTGAGGGAGACCAGGATCTTGGGTGAGAGAGGCCAATTTCTGGTGAGGTGAGGGATGCCTGGAGGCCAAGATGTGGGGTGAGGCCAGACTGTGGAGTGAGGGATGCCTGGAGGCCTGACTGTGGGGTGAGGGATGCCTGGAGGCCAGACTGTGGAGTGAGGCCAGACTGTGGGTGGAGTGAGATGCCTGGAGGTCTGACTGTGGGGTGAGGGATGCCTGGAGGCCAGACTGTTGAGTGAGTGAGGCCAGACTGTGGGTGGAGTGAGGGATGCCTGGAGGCCAGACTATGGGGCGAGGGGTTAGGCTGTGTGGTGAGGGGCCAGGTGAGGGATACCCGAAGGCAGGCTGTGGGTGAGGAATGCCTGAAGGAGAGGCTGTGGGGGTGAGGGATGCCTGGAGGCCAGGCTGTGGGGTGAGGGATGCCTGGAGGCCAGGCTGTGGGGTGAGGGGAGGCCAGGCTGTGGTGTGAGGGGACAGGCTGTGAGGAGAGGGGACCAGGATGAGGGTGTTAGTGTGGAAGGAGGACATCCACTGCTAGGTACGAAGGGAACACATGCTTGGGTACGGGTCAAAATATATAGTAGGGTGTTGGCAAGGGTTGTGTGAGTGGCGGTGAAGGTTGCAAGTTAAAACATCACTACCTGGTGATGCTGACATCACTACACTCTCACTACGTTGTATTGCAACTGACATCACTACACTCACTACGTTGTACTGCAACTGACATCACAACGCTGGCTTTTTTCGAGCCAACAAGGATACAGAGGATATAAAGAGGCGCAAGGTGCAAACCATCCTCGCAAATTCTATTGTTTTAGCAAGAGTGAACTAGTCTCCGTTAACACTGCATAGTAAGAGCAGGAAGAACACAGGAGCTGCAGTAGGCCTACTGGCCCATATTTTTATTATTGGTAGTAGTAATCGTAGTAGTAGTAATAGTAATAGTAATCGTAGTAGTAGTAGAAAAAACAGACATGTCAGATGACGGCGCAGGTTATCACTTTAAGGAGAATACACGCTAACAATTCAGAGACGCTGGAGCTGTTTTTGTTGTGTGTAATTGTGTCTGAAATGGAGATTAATGGCGCTTCAAGGCATTTTATTTTCAGAGTAAATATATTACCTTCAGTCTATCTTCATACGAAATATTTCTTATACAATGAATTAACTTCGTCATCCTTCTCAATACATTCTCCAGTGCATTTATATTCATTCTGCAGTATGAAGGTCAGAACTGAGGTGCATAATCTAAATGAAGACTCACTAATGATGTATATATCCAAGGAATTTATTAGCCTTATTAGGAACATTTAAATAGGCGATGCTTCAGATATTTGCTAACAAAGTCTACCAAGTCCTGTTCACATATGGCATAATCAAGTCCTACATTATTTAATTTATCGGTGAAAGATATATTTTAATTCCCAAGGATTAGGATTTTGCATTTTTTCCGCATTGATCCGCATCTGCCATTCCTCCGAATTCATTACTTCCCCTACTTTTGTGTCGTCAATAATTTCACTCACGTCTCTGTTAATTTTTTCATCAGGGTCATTAATGTAGACTACGAATAAAGGGGGACACTTATCTTCGTGGAATGCCACTTGTGACTGGTCCTCATTCCGACTACACTCAATATCATGCAAACTCGCTGCTGCCTATTTGTCAATCATGCCTCGGTCCCTGAAAGAACTTTACCTCTCCCCTGTGCTCCCACTTTCTTAAAGTCATTTGTGTAGGACTCATCAAATAGTCTTACTGAAATCTAGGTAAATATCATACCAATATTCTTAGTCCACTGACTCAAATACCCTACCTTTACTTTTGATGGGTTTCGAGAGTTTTTCTACTGGAGCCCTGCCCTGGGCCGGACTTTTCTGGCGCTTGCCTGGTCAACCAGGCTGCTGTTGCTGGCGGCCCACTGGCCTATATATCCATCACAGCCAGGTTGATCTGGCACTTGGTGGATTATTGAAAATGTCCTTAAATTTGTTACACAGGAACGGCATCTTGGTAATCCATCTTGAGACTCGTTATGTTCATCAAGATGGCCTCTAACTGCATACACCATTATTATCGAATCTAATAATCTATCCAATACTGGCATCAAGCTGAGTGATAATTGAACGGTAGAGATCTATCTCCTGTTTTGTATGGGAATCACATTAGCCATCTTCCTCATATCAAGCAGGATACCCGTTTGTAGATATACTGAAAACAATAGTTAAGAAGCTCATACATCTTGCTTTCTTTAAAAACTCTTTAAAACAATTATTCAGAGCCTGGGGAATTATTTGACTTTACATAAGAACATAAGAAAGAAGGAACACTGCAGCAGGCCTACTGGCCCATGCGAGGCAGGTCCAAGTCTCCACCGGCTAAGCCAATGCCCCTGACCCAGCCAGGTCAGGTTACATTCACTAAGGAAGGAGCACGGCATCTGACCTAGTAGCACAAGCTAGTCAGAACCAACTCACACCCACCCGCACCCACTCATATATTTATCTAGCCTATTTTTAAAACTACACAACGTTTTAGCCTCTATAACTGTACTCGGGAGTTTGTTCCACTCATCGACAACTCTATTACCAAACCAATGCTTTCCTATATCCTTCCTGAATCTGAATTTATCCAACTTAAAGCCATTGCTGCGAGTCTTGTCAATACTAGATAGTTTTAGCACGCTATTTACATCCCCTTTTCATGATCTACTTGTTTACTAACCATGTCTCTACAGGCTATCATATTACATCATTTGCAATATGTTACTTGGATTTCGTGTTTTCCTTGTGTACATATAGAAAGGAAGATATCTAGAATGACTCATAAAATCGTTATGACAAGATTGTAAAGAATTCATCAAACAGAGGGATCAAACCCATGGCAAGCCAGTACTAAAACTAGCTGGCCAGTGCTTTATCCACTGTATCATACCGGTCTAACAAATTTCGCTTAACAGCCATGGAAGGTTTGCATGAGTTCCACAGTGACTATAAATACAAGTTTTTACAAACTAATCTCAGACTAGCATGGGTGTGGGAGCTCTTCCAGCTCAAGTCTAGTTTTGGGGATGGTTTACCAAGGAGTCAAACCCCCCGGTCAGCACGCAGTCTACAGTTAGTTTTAAGTGAACACAAATTTTCTATTCTTTGTTCTATATACTTAGTAGAAATACTTCTAATTTGTCTTTGATTCCTTTGTTTCTTATATTTTCTTAATATAAAAAAAATCAATATCTAAATTTAGGCCAACCTTAAATAAGTTGGGTACGATTAGGCTATATAATAGTACACAAATTTAGCAAAGTTGAGTTAGTCTGCTCTATTAATTTTACTTGACCGCTGACGGGAGAGAACACGCACGTGTGCGGCCGCCACACTGCAACAAGACAAGTCGTTATCTTGGGTAGACAACTCTACACTCCCCAAGTACTGTATACATGTACCGCATTTTTTGTGTGGGTGGTGGGTAGGAAGAGCCCCAGGCAGAGCACCAGGTGACGACCGTCCCTCCTCACACCTCCCTTACTTCAGCCTCATCCCTCCCTCACCTCAGCCTCACACCACCCTCACCTGCAGTTCAGGTCTTACCTTAAACCACTTGAGGCATAATTCACAATAAATGTGACACTATTCTCTATTCCAGAGTGAACAATTCAGAGTATAAATATATTACAGTTTAAACCAGCTGAGAATGATTAACTAGCGTGACCATTACCTAACTCAAGTACAAAGCTGCTTCAACTGGACAACTCGCTCTTCTAACATTTGCTATCTTCTCTCCAATTTCAAAAGAAAAACCCAGATTAATTCATAATCCAGATATAATCAGCGTGAATAAAAAGTAACTAGCAAAATACAACAAACCTTGCCCCGGTTAAGAAAAGAGAGGGAGAGGGTAAAGGAGGTTTTGTGTGCGAGGTGCTTGGACTTCGAGCAAGCGTGCGTGAGCGTGTTAGATAGAAGCGAATGGAGACAAATGGTTTTTAGGACTTGACGTGCTGTTGGAGTGTAGGCAAGGTAACATTTATGAAGGGTTTCAGGGAAACCGGCAGGCCGGACTTGATTCCTGGAGATGGGAAGTACAGTGCCGGCACTCTGAAGGAGGGATGTTAATGTTGCAGTTTTGTAGCTGTAGTGTAAGCACGCCTCTGGCAAGACAGTGATAGAGTGAATGATGATGAAAGTTTTTCTTTGTCGGGCCACCCTGCCTTGGTGGGAAACGGCCTATGTGTTAATAAAAAAATAATAATAATCAATGATCATACTAAGTCTCACGCTGAATCTTGCGCAACGACCTCTAACCTGACCTTTAGCAACTAACCTTGCTGCAACATTCACTAAGATCACGTACGACCCTCGTAATACAGACAAATATAAATGCGTGTAAATCAATGCACAACAATGGAACATTTCTGGAGCTTCAGAGACTAATACAGTTACAGTGATATTAAGAAAATCAACCTTTATCTGAACCAAGTAATGCTCTTCTGGCCAACCTCACACTAAGAAGAGGCCGCCATCCTATATCTTGATTCCATGACACAAGATGTCCACTTCCATGATCTCTCCCAGCATGTACAACAACACACACATTTATATAATTACTTGTAATTGTCCAAATTATTATTTGTAACTAACACAAAACGTATTTGCAAATAAAACACCGGATGAAAGAGGCTTTGTGACTGAATTTAATGTCAAGAATAAAATTATTACGTCAATTATCATTATAATTATCTGATAACTGAGAAGCTGAAAGAGTCATCGATATTTTAGATAACTGTGGTCAAAAATCACGAATCCTACGTACACAGGCAGGCAGACGAGGAAGACCCCTAGCCAGCACAACAGAAGCATCATCATAAGTCGGCCATCAAGGTCTTCCACAAAGAAAAAAGAAAATGAAAGTCAGAGAAGAGGAGAGGAAAGGGAGGATGGTATAAGAAGAAGGTACAGTAGTATGTGGCGCCAAAGAAATATTGGACAGCAACGACCATAAGGTGAGCAATGCGAGGGAATTATTGTGCCAACTTCGGCCGACTCTGGGCTCAGCACCCCGGCACACACCTCCCTGATGAGTCGTCGTCCATCCCAGCTCCTCACACCACGCCTGAAAAACGTGCTGATCTTAATGACCTCATATTTTCACTCAGATACCCTACTGTCAGACGTGTCCCGGCAGTTTTTTTTTAATTTCTTATTTAGTTAGGTAAGTATATCTATTATATAGATTTATCATAACCTAACATAAAAAAATGAATAAATATGAAAACATTCTGAAACTGACGCGTAATGCGTAAGAAACGAATGATGTAAAATATGGATGGAATGACTTCTCCATCACCGCCACCCACCATCCCTCCCTCCCTCGCTACTCACTCTCATCACTCATCTCTAGACAGTACTTTTATATTGTGGCATCTCACAGTGCTGCTCTAAGAGGACAAGTAAACAAAGAATCCTTCAGAATACTGAGCATGTATGTTCAGACCTGTTTTAAAATATCCAGCGCCAGCATGAAGTCCATCCCAAGACAGCATGTTTAAAAAAAAAAAAAGGTTCAGAGAAATGGAATGAGAAATTTAAAAGAAACTTAAAGAACTCAGGAAGAGATAAGAATCAGGGGATATATTGTAATGGGGCACAGGGGGCGAGAAAGTATAGACGGAACCTAAAAACACAGATGAATCACAGAACCACATAAGAAATACGCCTTTAGTCTTAGAGTGGTAAGAAAGTAGAATCAGCTAGATATGAATGCCATCTTCATACATTGTCAAGAATAGATATACAAAGCCCAAAAAGCCAGGAACCAATAATGACGGCCAAATGAAGGTATGACTTGCAGCAGTATCTCGACTCCAGCAAATACAGGAAGAAAGATAAATACACAGGCAAGCCAGAGATATTATGAAGTCTTCTTTAGTATTGGAGTGACAGAAATGTGGAAAGAGCTAGACTAATGGGAAAAAAATCAAGACAGCTGCAAGAGGAAATGTAATAAGGTTTAAGCGACCAGAAACTAGCAATTCCGGTCAAAGTAATTTACGAGGCTGAGTCAGGAACAGTGATTTAACCTTTACTCCCTCTCCCTCCCACAAAATCAAATAGAAAAGTATACGCACACAATCAGCAAAATGGTTCCTCAGCCCATTGAACAACAAAGTAACGGAGAAGAGACGGAATTATCCAAGAAAAAGTGAAACGAAAAATACATTTATAAAAATTTAAAAAAGACTGATATAGTGCTACTACTGAAAGAATGGCGAGTTACGATATTTAAGGAACCTACTTTAGTTAAATAAACCCATAAAAAGAATTCAAATAATTAAAAAAATTAATACATAAAATGGAAGAATGTAGTAAATGCTGCGATAGAAAAAAAAATCCCAGGATGCAGTTCGGATGAAAAACGAACTATTAAAAACTGATTAATTTGACAGACTACAAAATATTCTCGATCTTATAGTCACAAATAATGAGGAGCTAGTACTGAACATAACGGTGTCTAATTCAACATACTCTGACTTTTATGGATGTAGGAGGGAAATGAGGTTTTGAGTTTGTGGTGCAGGTCGTGAAAGAACGGCAGGGAAGAAATGTGTAGGGTGGGAAATAGTAGTGGTGACAGAAGTGAGACAACAGTAAGGGTTGGACACTTGAGCACTGAGGTTGACGGGCAACTCTAGGGTAGGAGCAACGAGGTATTTTTCCCTGTTGACATAGAAGGCCACAGCTTCATTATATAATAAACCTTCTTTCTCTTTCAAGTATCAGATCTCATTTTCCAGAAGGAAGAAAGACGCCTACGAGAATACGAGGGTCACTTCCAATGCGACAGTTACTGGTGTTGTTCCCTGGAAACCACCTCCGACACTACCTAGCGCAAAACACCAGAATGACACTTCCAGAACTAATTGAGTCAGGCTTGGGAAAACCTTTTTAAACAGAACTGAGTGTAATCGTCTCTCAGTTAATTGCGGCGTGCGAATGACCAAGAATGTCAAGAGTCATAGGCCTTCAACTGCCACACCAGGATCAACAGGCAACCTCCAGGTGACCACCCAGTGGCTCTCCAGAGGGTCACCTGACCTATTCTGATCCAATTTCAATTGGGTGGAGTGACCCAACCACCACTGTACTAGTAACGGAATTTATTTTAGAACAGGGCCAATAATGATTCCTTTTCTGTGTAGGAAATGGATTTTACAAAAGGAGAAATATCTCAACTGAGGCCAAAAAAAGAGAGACACATTAGAAGGAAGGGCAAGGGGAGCATTTTTATGGAGCCGAGGAAGGGAAGAAGGGTCAAATTCCTCGGATCAAGAGACCTTCTAATCGTGTGATGTATGTCTGGTCATACAAGACAATCAAGCTTCGATCATACACCCGTCATCCAGATGGACTCGTTCTGATAGTGATGTGTGACGTCAATCAACCCCTGTGGCCAAGAATGTCGTTAAATGGCCAGTATTTCGAAATCAACACCTGATTTTAATCATGCAAATTGGGAACAAATCGCATTACCCAAGCCTATTATACCTTACAACTATTACACTAAATATTTTAGTTACAGGTTTACAAAGCCAAATAAAACAATTATTTAAAAGAAGGAGTCAAAACTGAGCGGCGAGTCATGTTTATACTTAAAATGAGATGACCGTAACAGTCCCACCTGAGGAAAATGACTGGAAGTACAAACAGATGAAGATTAATGAAGGCTGATCTCAGACCAAGACTCATGCTTGTCAGCCCACTCAGTCAGGCTGCTGCTGCTGCTGCTGCTTCCTACACAAGTCCAAGGTAGACAAAATAGCCTGGATTATCAGGAACAACTTACTGAAATCTGTGTAGCAATATATCACATACGGGTTTAGTGGTTGAGTTTTCATAATAGTAGTAATAATAAAGTTATCTCTTAAAGATAATAAAGGGTCTATTAGCAACTCTTCTAATATCTTTTAAGGACGGATGTTGTAAATCCTTGGATACTTTAAGATTTTTAAGCTGTGCCTTAGTGCACTCCTTTTCACTGAACGTACTTTACACTGCCATGTTTTCCGCCCTCGTTTTCCATGTGAAATATTTAATTTGGTTTTATCTCAATGTATTTTTTCTCCTATTCTCGAGGTGAGGTGAGGGTGGTAATGGGACTTACCTCACTAGTTACCCACATCCGTACCTCAAGCCTCTGCTGGAAGGATCCTCACCATCCAGGCTTACCTGACGAAAGAAATAATTATTTTAAAAATACAATTATGTATAATCCATGAATTGTCGTATCATAATATATATAAAAAAACCAGACTCCATTGAAACATATCAAATGTTAGAAAGTAGAAAGTGATAAAAGTAAATCAACATGGTATAACCATGAATCAACATGGTATAACCATGAATCAACATGGTATAACCATGAATCAACATGGTTGAAATAGACACAAATGTAGAACAGAACTTGTATGTGGACGACGCTTCGCCTGTGTAACAGCCTATTTCATTAGACATGTGCAACATCTAGGTATCTATATTGAGTCTCTTAATAAAGATACCAAGGGGCTGTAAATGTGCCTTATTCAACAACTCGTCTGTATAATATACCTCGGATCGAATTATACGTCCTCCCATTACACCTACTGAGTTATCTCTGAGTGTACTCACTGCAACCCTACTCTTCATTGGAAATATTTTGCACCATCTTCAAGCCTTTTGCTCTCAGAGGGAGCAATTTTAGTGTGCAGATTCGGAATCCCTCCCTCCGGAATTTCCAGGTGTAAATTTTGATGCATCTTTCTCGCCTACGTTCTAGGGAGTACAGTTTAAGTGATTTAAAGAGTACCATTAATGGCTTGGCATCTCTTTGCTTAGAAGGTTTTAGTTGTCCAGTATATCAATTTCCATACGTTTGTGATAGAAACACTATTGTGATCCTTAAACACAATATATGCTTTTTTCCCTTTAAGAATAAATTAACAAAAAAAAGGCATCCAGGTTAGCTTATACAAATAGCATGCACTGTGAAGTTTCAAGGACGCTGTGTTTGAGCTTCAAGCAGAGTTATGTATGTGGTGGGGAGTGTTAAGCAATGCCCCCACAAGAAGAGTCAGCTTCAACTTACAGTTAAGCACCAGCCACCCAGTCATCACTCATGGACCACACGCCTCAGGTTACGCAAACACAACGCAACCTATGTTAAAGTGTTCCTATATTTTTCATCGAATATGATATAGCCACAGGATAGTAATTGCAACTGTTTACGGCTAAAGGTTTCTGCTTCACCGGACATATCCCCAGGACACGTCAAAGGAAGCCGCCACCCCCACCACCTTTCCACATACATGTTTTAAACCACCACTTGCGATAACAAAGTACACAAGGCGCGCGCACAAACACGTGTGAATGACCCACGAGCGCATAAACACGCCCCGATAGGGATCATATAGGTAAAGAATCAGGATTGTAAGACTTTGAAATGAGGTGCACGAGGGAAAACTCCATTCACAGTCACATAAGTAATACAGGGTTCAAGAAGCCAGGAACCAACAAGCCAGTTACTAGTAGCATGGTTACTGCACAGGGAAGACACTCAACCTCTGTGCAAATAAACTTATTACAAATCTTTGAGTGAATAACCCATGAACAGTGACAACACAGTCATAGAGGCACGCACGAACACATAACAGGAAATGTTACCATCAATAACCATTATTATATTTATAAGGAAGAAATAAAATCGTAACGAAATGGGAGGTAAACAAGTTTTACTCATGAAACAGTAGCTACAAAACCTCGGATCAGGAGCATCACGCCAACACCAAGGCTGGTATCATAACAGTAGTAGAGTTAAATATAAGTACACACACACACACAAACAGAGCCAGGGGCCAGGAGCTATGAATCGACCCTGCAACCACAATTAGGTAAGTACACACCCCCCACCGCATACAAACAGGACAAGTGTCTATCGACATGTACCTTTGATAACCGGTAACTAACCAACACGAGTCTCGGTGATATGTGTGGCGGTTTTGCCCACAACTTTATTCATCTGCTACTTACTATGAGACAAAATAAAAAATGCACCTAGTGGTACTGGATACCATATTACACTGTGGGTACTATAAAACAACAAGGGTAATACTTGCATGGGAGGTCAACGCACACTCGGTGATAGAGTCATGTTGCTGGGTAGCAAACACCCAGCAGCCCAGACCTTGAGAATGCCAAACCTTCTGCTTGCGGTCTGCCAGGCTTGACTTGTCATTAGCTAATACCTTTTAAGGTATCCAATATTTTCTGCTTCACTTCTCACCATGATCTAAACAAGCAAATAGAAGTGGGTGTTTTACCCTTGGCGAGTGTTTATGAACACGTTTCTACAGCCTACAAAAAATTTCCAAGCGGTAGCGGTATTTTTTCATAATCAACCAAAATTCTGACAAAATTAATACACAATAAGTAATTTATTATAAAAATCAGTTGAGATCTATGCTATATGGTTATAGTAACACACAAACATGAACGCACATCACTAGTGTGATACGAATATATCACTAATACAACAGGAATGTTCTTCCTCCCTTCAGTTTAGCTTCCGTTCACATTACCTGTGACATACCATAACCGGTTTCGAGAGTTCTTTCATCCTCGTACCGATATACAAATATATGAGGAATACAATTTAGTACACTAAATTATGGAAAGTACGTACTAATTAACTGCCACTTATAACAGGGGAAACAACGTTACTGGAGAGAAATGACGTAACACGTTATGGGAAGGGATACAATGATTTTCACAACACGGAATAGGTTACATACGAAGCAGATAAGGACATCTTTTTGCAGACTACTATAGGGATTTCCTAAATAGTCTAAGAAGACTGAAGTCTCCCTTTTTTTTTTCCCATCCATGGAGGTCACACTCTGACTTTCTCTTTATCTCCAGGTCCAGTCCTCTCATAATGAAGGAACAACGAACTCTTCTATCCTTCCCCTTCCGTCTTACGTTCCATCTCACGTAGACGAGTAGGGTTGGAACAACATAACAGCCTGGCTGATCTGGCACTTACTGAAAGTTGTGCTGCAGTTTGCTCTTCAAAAAACGTGTTTTACCGGTGACAAGTTTTGGGAACTTTTCTCTTCTGGCAGCCCGTTGTGAGGCCAGGCTTCCCTTTGTGTCGGCAATAATTCTGATATCTGCTGGTAGCAGGGTGATGAGGAGTCTTGGACCACGAAAGTTGACAGTGTTCTCTTATTGTGCCCAGGGAGCTCCTGCTTTTCACTGGATTTATTTTACATTTCATCCCTTATCTCTTACTCCAGTACGTTACGGCTGCGGTAACTTTGGAATCTGGCCTTCAAGTATTGGCCTCAAGCAGAGCTGCGGAGGTAAAAGATTCTTCGAAACCAGTCAGGCAAATATGTATAAGATACCTCTCCGGCACTCCAGAGAGTAAGTTCCAAGTAATTTAAGTCATTCCCAGTAGCTTAAACATTTTACGGAATCTATGGGGACTGTAAATGATTTCTGTATATTTGGCAGCTCTGCTATTTTTCTCCTGTATTTAAAAGGAGCCGGGAGAGCTGAACAACACTCGAAGACGTGAGAGCACAAGTGATTCATATAGTGCATCACTGACGAGATTTCGCTCGTTTTGAAGATTCTCACTATCAACCCTGTAAATTTGCAAAGATATTTTCATGCATGTGTAATTGGAAAATAATAAGGTACAATATCGTGACTGAAACAATACACAAATAACCTAAACTGAAACTTGTGACGACGTTTCGGTCCGATTTGAACAATTAACTAGACACATCAGCTAATGGTCCAACTTGGACAGAAACGTCGTCACAAGTTTGTCTAAGTACGGGTTATTTGTGTGACCGTAATTGGTCTATACAATGTTCTCTGGCAATTAAAATTGCCTAATCAAAACAAAACGAACAAGTGTTCCAGAATTATTTTAAGAAAGCTTTACTTTTTCTCTTGTTAGCTAATAGGGAAGAATGCATATGGGTATGGGTGGATATCTGTCACTATTGATGGTTTGATATTGACGCAGTGTTAAATTAAAATTGACATTGGTATTTTTGAAATCCACACAGTGGCTATTAATATGATTCAAAAGGAGATTTTGGGAATCCAATTGTTAAATAAAAAATATAAAAAAGGTGCAAACAACAGTAGGCAAAGCAGGAACCATTTTAATTTGGAAAATTTACTTTTTCAAGTCCAGAGTGTGGCGCAATGTAGTGGTTCGACTCCAAACTTCTTTTGGAATAGATTAGACTGAACTCCTGGAGGAACCAAGAAACATGTCCAGCAAAATGTCCCAAGTGAATGTCTAATTAAACTGTCGGTTCTCTGACTCATCTAATCTCTGACACAGCTTCTGGGATCTTGATACGTTCTATTGCTACTATTGCTCTAACTTAGACTGTGGGTATTACTTAAGGCTGTGTTGGGTGTTACTTAAGGCTGTGTTGGGTGTTACTTAAGGCTGTGTTGGGTGTTACTTAAGGCTGTGTTGGGTGTTACTTAAGGCTGTGTTGGGTGTTACTTAAGGCTGTGTTGGGTGTTACTTAAGGCTGTGTTGGGTGTTACTTCAATCTGAGTGTTTCAAAAACATATTTTACATTTTCGAGTTTATTTTGAACGTTATAAGAACCTTCTGCATATTTTGATATGGAAAAAACACCGCCTCCAGTAATTATGCTCTGTATCTGAATAATAGTCACTGGTTGACGAAATGTCTAGACAACCAAATGTTGCACAGTCTTATTCATCTACAAATGGTACAGCCAAATACTTTATAAATCCCTTCAAAAATATTTAGAATAATAACCATAATGTCCACGAACCAAGGTTGAATTTTTCATGAGGAGACGAGACCAATATACAGAAAATGCTAGGTAGGCCAGTGATGATGGCTATGTAAGTAAGGCTACAGGCCTCTGGCAACAAAAGCCTGGTGCAGGCAACAATGAAGTAAGGCCTCGTGTTTTTCTAGAGTAGACCTCTCGAAACTGGTCACAGGTATGACTCAGTCCAATCCTCGAGGAACGAGATTCATTAGTTTCGCTGACACTGTGATTACTTACGTATACAGAAATGTTTGTCGAGGAAATGCCACAAGTTTAGCCTTTGCCTTTCCTTGTAACATCATAAATATAGAAGTACTTCAGGAGATCAACGATGATCCAATATTGCCTCACCTATAGTTTTTATCTAGCCTATCCGGTGTCGGGCTGAGGTGGGCACTGATGAGCCCCCCAAGCTGTGGGGTCCCAATACCCACTCTCATCGCATACCTTTAATAATATCACCAATCTCCCTCTAGAATAATGATTATGTAGATTCATATCAAAACTCACAATACTGCATACTGATAGGGCGCACAAGACAAATTACTGGGCCAACGTGGAGGGTACACCCCTGTCCTCCCAGGACTCTGACGCTGATGACATCATAGATACCTCAGTGGTAGAAGCACACTCTTCAAGGCTTCTACACTGTTGCTCTTCTGCTACCTCAAGTATAATTCATCAGCTTAAAATCGAAATGAAGAACATGATATATATGAATAACTTCCATCGAGCCAAAGCAAAACGATCAAGATGGTGAGTTTACCGAGAATTTACATAAGAATAACCGACCATATAAAACGCAAATGTAGAAAAAAGACTACAAAGGTGTTACTTTACAGGCATATTTTGTGGCGACAACTTGCAACCCTGATACAGCATGTGTATATCCTGTCTCCTCACGCATATCCTGCATGCCAACCAACAATAACCAAGGAAAATAACTGCAAACGAGAGAACAAAACAACGCAGAAGTAACATAGAGGGACGAAGGTAGATCTGAGGAGAGGAAGTGCTAGAGGATAAAACAAAATCATGGCCCAACAAAGTATAAAGTTGAACATCGCAAGCCACGGCCCTGGCGCCTTTACTGTTTTGTTTACCATCTGCACAACAGACATAAAAAAGGCTCCGTGCCATCTTTTGTAGAGAATACGAAAGATATGTAAAATATACATAAAAATATAAACAGATATCAACAAAGTCTACCAATCAACAAAAAGTAAAATGATGTTTACTGGTGACATATTCCAACTGCATAGAAACGAAAATATTAAACTCAAAATGAACACAGGATCAAAATAGTACAAAGATATTTTCGTACAACGATGGAACATGTAAAAAAAGTACCCATGAATAAAAATATCAGATAACCTATCGTTTTAAAAAACATTAAAGAAGCAAACGCATTGAAGGCCAAGACAAGGACAGGTTGGATTATAAGAACATTCATAAGAATAGAAACCACGCCAACGGTAGGAGATATACACAGACCGGGCCGCAGGGGCGTTTACCCCTGGAACTCTCTCCAGGTATACTCAGGTATATGTGTGTGTGTGTGTGTGTGTGTGTGTGTGTGTGTGTGTGTGTGTGTGTGTGTGTGTGTGTGTGTGTGTGTGTATGTGTGTATGTATGTATGTATATATGTCGTGCCGAATAGGTAAAACTGGTCAATTAGCAAGAACTCGCTTAAAATTAAGTACTTTCTAAAATTTTCTCTTATACGTTTAAAGATATATTTTTTCATTTATGTTAATGTAAAAATTAATAATTTTGTATCAAAAGTACCTTAGAAAACTTACCTAACCTTATTATAACAAGCGCAATTTAATTTAACCTAATCCAACTAATATATTTTAGATAAGTTTTCAATAATTTAATAATAAACAAACACAATGAAATATATATTTTTTTCGTCAGGGTCAGAACGATTTTTGCGAAATTATTGCAAACACAAATTTTCGCTTGCCTTATTCGGCAAGAAGAGCGTTGCTATTTAAACCAAAATCGCAAGTTTTACCCAATCGGCACGACAATATATATAACATAAGAAGTACTGAGGAGCGTCTCAAAGTTCTCAAACATATTCTCTGGAAGGGAGGAGAGACAAAATGTTAAAATGTACCTACACGTCTCCTTACGCATTAAGGCAGAAATCTTAAGAGGAACTACATAATATTCTGCAGAAATAGTCGCCTAGGCCAGGTTGTCTTGGCCATGTATGCGTAAGGGTCGGCAGCAATAACATCCTGGATGATCAGGTAGGCCAGCATTAAAATTTAGCCTCAGCAGGATGCTAAGTAGAGCTTTCGAAAGCGATACTTCACATGAAAATAGAAAGGCATGAAAATAAGTTGTCTGATTTGTAAAGGGCTTTCAACTAAGCCATACAGCTTATTGATAATAATAAACTAAGTGTAACTATACATTTCCAGCTATGATCGAGCCTCGACCCCTGGATGAAATATTCCCTATTCCGTCCCACTGATCAATAGACCGTATTAGCTACAATAAGACACACAACCATATTCCAGGTAATGTTAGCAGCTGTGACATTAGTTGCAAGCTATTTTTAGTGTTGTTCTCACTAGCAAGTTTCTCTTTTATCATAACTAGCTCTTGGCCCTCTTAGCCAAGTCAATATATCAGAAAAAATGTATGTTGAAAGAGAGAGAGAGAGAGAGAGATAGATAGATAGATAGATAGATAGATAGAGAGAGAGAGAGATAGAGAGAGAAATAGTTACATGCATGTGGACAAGTATATCTTACACCCAGCCATTACACACAAGACTAAGACGTACATACAGGGGTTAATTACTTCACTGAAGGACTGGACACTACACTGAACGCCTCGGTCAGATGACCAAAAGCTCCAGCTGCGGGTCATCGTAATAAGACCCGCGTTAGGAAACACTTGTCCTGTTTCCTGCCAACCTAACCTACACTGAAGCAGCTGGTTACGTCGGTGAAGACCCGTACGTAACCCAAGAACCTTAGATGTATTTGAAGAAGGAAGGGTACTTAATGAATGAAAAAAAAGTAAGAGATGCACATGAAAAAAGAAGAATGTCCTGGAAAAATACACATGAAGAATGATGCACATACAAAAAGAAGAGCTAATATATTTGTGATATACCAGTGACTGGTTTTGATAGTTCGTCCACTGTAGCAGCCCGGTTTAGCACCAGACTTCCCTGGTATCTTCACCACCGCAAAGACGAAAAAAATCTAATGGTTATAAGCATAACCATAATTATTAAAGGGGTGGACCGGTAAGTCAGCAGAAGGCCTCGATCAGATGACCAAAAGCTCCAGCTGTGGGCCATTATATATATATATATATATATATATATATATATATATATATATATATATATATATATATATATATATATATATAACAGAGGAATGAGAGATGTGGGGAGAGAAGTGATGTTGAGGAGAGAAAAGTGATTGTGAAGAGAAGTGATGGTGAGGGAGAGAGGTGATGGTGGGGTGAGAGGGGTGAGGGTGGGGTAGAGTGTGAAGGGTGGGTGGGGTTGAGACAGCAACAATCATTAATCAATGCTGACCCCTACATCACTGCTGCAGCCTCTTACATATTACCCCTCCCGACTCCCCTCCTCCTCACCCAACACTCCTCTCAGTGCTACCCTCCTCCTACTCCGATACTACCTCCTCCCTCCACCACCCATCAGTACCCTCCCTGCCTGTATTCCCTACCACCTTTCGGAGCTGCCTTCCTCCCTTCCCCCCTTCACTCCCCCTTCCTCCTCACGTTTCCCTCCCTTTTCTCACGCTAGTCCCCTTTTCTCCTCGTCTCGTTTCTCCCCTCCTTCTCCTCCCCTTTATCCTCACACAACTCCTTCCTCCCCACGATTTCCCCAACCTCCTCACTCTTCTCCCCCTCATCCCAGCGCTACCCTCCTCCCCAAGATATCCCCTTCACTTCGCTACCCATGATATCCTCCCCAAGCTACCCCTTCTTGCAATACCCTTCTCCCCATGCTACCCTTCTATAAACGCTGCCCCTGCCACACGGGGAGGTTGGAGCAGCTAGCGTGGGCGGCCAGTGGTTGATAGTCAGCATGGGCGGCCAATGGTAGATAGCCAGCGTGGGCGGCCAGAAGTGGGTAACCAGCGGGGGCGGCCATTGGTGGGTAGCCAGAGTGGACGGCCAGTGGTGGGTAGCCAGAGTGAGTGATTTCATAGGTTTTTCTACCCTACCAGCACGGCCTTTGGTCAAACTTCCTTGTTGAGCGCCTGCTTAAGCAGGCTGTTGCTGTTAGCGACCTCCTGACCCACACACACATCCCAGAATACTTGTACACATTTTCTTGCAGTATTTCTGATATCTGCTGGTAGCAGGTTCAATAGTCTTAGGCCACGGATACTGACAAAGTGTTTTCTTACTGTGGCTCTTGTGCCCCTACTTTTCAATGTATTTATTTTATTTTTTTTCCATATTTCTCACTCCAGTATGATGTTAAAGTAGTTTGTAGATTAAGGACCTGGCATTCCAGTATCTTCAGAGTACATTGTAAGTACTTTAAGGCATTCTCAGAAGTTTTAGTTACAAAGCTTCACTGTGTGATAATGTTGGTAGAATTACCAACAATATGTTTGGTAAAAGGACTAATGCGACATTTTATTGTGGCATTAGTTGCACACGAGGATTTTTACCGAACACAGACTATGTGGGCGGTACACTATATCTACATTTTCTAGCTCTGAGCACAACTGATTTGAAAAATATAATCATTAGCATTATTTCTTTTGAAAGTTCTCATTATCCACTCCCATTATTTTTTTTGAATTATGCTGCATATGCTTTATTCATTTACAGGTTCTCTACACATATGCTGCTATGTATGATAATTTATGTAACTGTATTTGTGTATACCTGAATAAACTTACTAACTAAATGATACTATCTTACATTACCATTCAATATTCATTTCTCTACCTTTGCTGTTATACCTGTGATTTATCCGTGACCTGTTACGAGAGTTTTCCTATCCAAGTTTCCTTGCTGATGCCTATTAATCTCATTTTATGGTTAATTACTCAATGATCACTCGTGTCAAAGACTTGCAAAATCCCTGATGGGTAGACCCCCGGAACACCCTTCAGGTAGTTAACAAGGTTGACCCCCGGAACACCCTTCAGGTAGGTAACAAGGTAGACTGCATTTTCATTTTCCAGGTAATTTTTAGTTCATTGTTTAACCTAGTGAATTCTTAAATTGCTGAACTTAAATTCATTAGACGTTTCCTCCTGTTGGCTACCTCTTGAGTTATCCACACATGAGATTATTCTTATCTGCAGTTCAATGTGACTGTGATCAGAAGTATTGTACTCTAGAATGTTATATCTCTAATTGGTTTCTCATCGTTTCTAAAGATCAAAGCTAATGTATTTTAATTTGTAACAGAGTTTGTTATATGTTGCTTCAATGATAACTTCTCACAATCTTAGGAGTTCCTAGGTATGTGCCTCTTGGGCTTAAGTACTTCCCAGTGTTATTCTGGTACAGTTCTGATCTGTCTTCCACTTAAATTGGGAAGGTTGAAATCTCCAAATCGATTAATATTTTGTGTAGGATTCTCCAGATTTTCAGGGCAGCTATCTGTCTTCCTTATTTGGTGATGGTAGCGGAGATGGTGGACGTGTGAGGTGGAGGCGGACAGTGGTGGTGGTGGGTCGAGCTGGAGGTAGGTGGAGGTGGGCAGGAAGGTGAGTGATGGAGGCGCGGCCCCAGGTGCCATTAATCAATAAGGTGGGCACCCAGGCTATTACCAACCAAACGCCCGTCATCAATAACCTGCCCACCCACCACCTTACCCAGGGGTAACCACACATTAAATACCTTATTATGACTATCACCTTCCTTAATCACGCACCACCCATCACCTTCCGCACCACCCGTCACCCTACCAAATCACACCACCCAAACAAATCACACATCACCCAAACCAATCACACATCACCCAAACAAATCACACATCACCCTAATAAATCACACATCACCCAAACCAATCACACATCACCCAAACCAATCACACATCACCCAAACCAATCACACATCACCCAAACAAATCACACATCACCAAACAATCAACATCACAACAATCACCATCACCCAAAAATCACACATCACCCAAACAAATCACACATCACCCTAATAAATCACACATCACCCAAACAAATCACACATCACCCAAACAAATCACACATCACCCTAATAAATCATACATCACCCAAACAAATCACACATCACCCAAACAAATCACACATCACCCAAACAAATCACACATCACCCTAACAAATCACACATCACCCAAACAAATCACACATCACCCAAACAAATCACGCATCACCCTAACAAATCATACCACCCATCACCCTTACAAATCACACACCACCCATCACCATTACCAGGCTTGTCTGGTGCTAGCCTGGTTGATCTGGAACTAACGAGATACTTGTCCAGTTTTCTCTTGAAGACTTCCATACTGTTCCCACTAATGCTTCTGATATATTATGGTAAGATAATGAACATCACACACTACCTATCATTATCACCAAAACATCCCACTGGCCTATCCACCCACAAAGCCACACACAACAATGTTTCTGTACACAGCTCGACGTCAGTCAAAATTTCTTTTCTGATAAGAGTACATAAACTATAAAGCTATTTTTTTGTCTTGATTCCTGCTGCAACAACACTGTGGCTGAACACAACCAGGTAACATTTGAATCTACACTAGTATCACTATAATGGTGAAAGAAATGATTACCTTGGTCTACCCTGTCTACTCAAAATTTCTTGTGGTCTGCTACTCAAACCTAATTTCCAAACACAGTGTTAGTTTTCTCACGAGTACCTGTGACATACATGTGACCGATTTCAAGATTTTGTCCACCCTCTCAGCCCGTCCTGAGGTCAGGCTTTACTGCTCATTGCCTGTCCAACTAAACTGTTGTTAGAACTCGCTGGCACAAATTACAGATTAGTTATTCAAATTTATGTTAACCTAGCCTTAACTATTTAATCTAAATTTACGTAGAGATAACTACCAATAATGAAATAATATAAGCAGTTGGCTTACGCTTGGCAGTGTAAGACACGCTGTCGCTCCTTAAGCGTTGCTAATCCCATACTTTTTATTTAAGTTGGCAGACGGGATGGCCAGCTACATCCAAGTACAATTTAGTCTCCCTCATTGCTAGTAATGATAGTACTCTAGATCACTCGTTCTCTCTAGACATACATGTTGCTGCTCACTAACTTCCTCAAGGTACGTGAAATTGCATATCTGGAGAAAGTACAGAGAACCTTCACTGCCCGAATAAATTCAACCAAACATCTAAATTACTGGAAACGCAGCCGAAGTCCCTCGAACTGTACTCATTGGAATTGGAACGAAGGCGAGAATGACACATCATAATTTACACCTGAAAATTCCTGGAGGAATTGGTCCAGTATTTGCACACCAACATTCCCTACAACGGCAAGAGGCTTGGCCACGGTACAGAATACCCCACCAATGAAAAGCAGTTGTACTTAAGGAGATCAATACTTTTCAACATCCTCTCTTCATACATAAGGGAAATTACCATCAGACCCCTAGTTGTCTTCCAGAGGTTGCTTGCTTGTAGGTTAGCAGGATGCTGCTCCCGGCACGGTTTTCCCAGATGATGACCCGTCTCTTCCAGAGGAAACATGACAACCTCAAGTCAGTTCCTGAAAAGCCTGGCTGTGATGCGTACGCTGCACTTCATGCGGATAGAACCAACAGCATGGAGGATCAAATAATAAACCGAGTCCTGGTTTGGGACCAGGCGGTGAGTGGCCGCTATCCCCGGAATCATCATTAGTAACCTTTCATGAATCGTTCAAGTAATAGTAATTCATCGCCCTACTGAAATTCATCTCAAACTGACACAATTCACTGGCATACAACTCACCCTGTGTGGTGGACTGTGACGGGGAAACATGGCTAGCTTTAGTTCCCATAATGTAACAATCATATAGAACAGGCAGCCGCACACTGCTGCTGTATCTTATCTTGTTAAAACTTTCCTACAGTGTCATTTCATCGTGCTTTTTACCAAGCAGAGAGTGGGGAGGGAAGGAGGGAAGGATATAGGGAGGGAAGAAAGAGGGAAGGATATAGGGAGGGAAGAAAGAGGGAAGGATATAGGGAGGGAAGAAAGAGGATATAGGGAGGGAAGAAAGAGGGAAGGATATAGGAAGGAAGGATTTAGGAAGGGGGAAGGATATAGGGAAGAGGGAAGGATATAGAAAAGGAGGGGGGAAAAGGGACCTTCCCTCACCGTAATATATTAGACAAGCTGCCTCGAGTGAGCTTCAAAATATTTATCCAAGACGTGAAGCGTCTGTCAAACTCCAACCTCATCACTCGCCTTCGTAATAACCCATCTACTATCACCACACAACTCCCGTCTGTGTCTCAACACCACACTCCTGACTGTATCCCATCACCACACTCCTCCCATCTGTGTCTAATCGGTACCTACCGACACACTGCCATCAGCACATGCTGGTGGTGTCTGTGAGAGGGAAAACAAGAGAGAAAGAGATGCCAAGCCGATAATGAGTATCTTCAAATCACTTCTTTGGGCTGAAATACTGTTGTATACTGACAGCCCTCTTCAAGGCGAGAGAAATTGCAGACTTGAGGAACGCCCAGAGAACTCCACTGCTCGTACAAATTACACAGTTTAGACTTATAGGTTATCATCCATCTTATATGCATTACAATTAATGGTTTGAAGCCCATCAGAAAATGAACGTTTCAGTTGCTGAATGGAAATCAATCAGAAATCTTTAAATAAAATTGGCAAGTTATAACTTGTGCAAGCCAATAGCAATGCACATATAACCCTCACATAGGAAAGAGGAGCTTACGACGACGTTTCGGTCCGACTTGGACTGAGTCGGACCGAAACGTCGTCATAAGCCCCTCTCTCCTATGTGAGGGTTATTTGTGTATTGTTCCAGTCACAGTAGTGTGTCTTTTTGTTCTTCAATAACAATGCCATGTGCTCAGGAAAGCACACCACTAAGAGTTTGAAGCCATTCAGAAGAGGCGTTTTCTAGTTATCGCACGGATTCCAACGATTTTTAATTTTTCCTTTGTAAACTACGTTAGTAGTCTGGCAAATCTGCACCTACACAAACTAAACTTACTGACTACGATAAAGACTAAGATACATCAGCTATTTAAGACTGAAGATGTTCAAGAGGAATACTCTATACAATTAATGTGATTAAGTGTAAAAAAAAATCCATATTACTTTACACACAGAAGTGGCAAATGCGCCCCTACGAATTTCAGTGACACTCTCCGTCTTTTGCCTAAGTAGGATACACCAGTTCTGAATGTTTGAAGCCAATCAGAAGATAATTTTTCTTAAAGTTATCAGACCTATTTTAAGAATCTTGGTTTGGGCTATGCGGAGGGAACCTGCATATATCTACGGTGTTATGAACCTTCCTCTAATTACAATTCACCAGGTTTGAAAACTTAAAGCCAATCGGGCAAGGCATTCTCGAGTTAGGAACAAAATAAAGTCAACACTTTGGAAGGAAAACAAAAACCTCAGGTACCTGAGATACCCAGGTACCAGAGGATGCCTCAGGTACCTGGGGATACCTAATGGGCTGAATAACAAGAATATTCATAACAAGACATGCCAAGACACTGATGGTGCTCTTAACTAAGAGACTTGTACTCTCTACAATAAAATACAGCTCTACATAATAAAATAATATATGCTCGAATTTATTAAAACCTAAATTAATGGGAAGCGTAGGAGATAGAGCGAACATAATATATTCCTGGAAAATACAGACTAGTTCTAAATATACACAATGTAATAAGTCCTTAAGGCAAAACTAACATAGAAGACGATGAAAAACACTAAAAAAAACTAAATCAATCAGAATAAAAGGGCCCAAAGTTTTCCAGCACTTTCCCTTCAGAGTGATAAGTATTTATCAGTAGACCCAAGTCTTAAACAGGAGTTTGTCAGGCTCCTGCAAACTGTTCCTGATCAGCCGGGCTATGATGCCTACATTGGAATGCGTAATGAAAGCACAAACAGCCTGAATATAACCAGACTATCAACCAGGAGAGCTCTTTGAGACAAGATCGAGCGGGCGGTGATCTCTAAAGTATCACCAGGTAGAATATAGGATGGAAGGGGTAATAAGGATATAAATAATGGGTAGTGGGAGCTGTGGGCACCTTAAGTGCCAGTGGCACCTTGAGCAGTGACGAAGTAAAGAGAAGCCGCTACCTTATTCTGCAATATATTGATCACCGTGGTCACAGTGAACATGTTTCCACGTAGAGTTCATGTTGCCGGACATAACTGCTTCTGGGAAAAACCAACGTGGCGCCGCAAGGACTTCTCAGCGATTCACGTGAGAAGCTGAATAGTGAGCAGCTCCCATCACACCAGACTCTGTCCACACCACCACTCATACTGCCATCACACCAGACTCTGTCCACACCACCACTCATACTGCCATCACACCAGACTCTGTCCACACCACCACTCATACTGCCATCACACCAGACTGTCCACACCACCACTCATACTGCCATCACACCAGACTCTGTCCACACCACCACTCATACTCCCATCACACCAGACTCTGTCCACACCACCACTCATACTGCCATCACACCAGACTGTCCACACCACCACTCATACTGCCATCACACCAGACTCTGTCCACACCACCACTCATACTCCCATCACACCAGACTCTGTCCACACCACCACTCATACTCCCATCACACCAGACAGTCCACACCACCACTCATACTGCCATCACACCAGACTGTCCACACCACCACTCATACTGCCATCACACCAGACTGTCCACACCACCACTCATACTGCCATCACACCAGACTGTCCACACCACCACTCATACTGCCATCACACCAGACAGTCCACACCACCACTCATACTGCCATCACACCAGACTGTCCACACCACCACTCATACTGCCATCACACCAGACTGTCCACACCACCACTCATACTGCCATCACACCAGACTCTGTTCACACCACCACTCATACTGCCATCACACCAGACAGTCCACACCACCACTCATACTGCCATCACACCAGACTGTCCACACCACCACTCATACTGCCATCACACCAGACTGTCCACACCACCACTCATACTGCCATCACACCAGACTCTGTTCACACCACCACTCATACTGCCATCACACCAGACTGTCCACACCACCACTCATACTGCCATCACACCAGACTCTGTCCACACCAACACTCATACTGCCATCACACCAGACTCTGTTCACACCACCACTCATACTGCCATCACACCAGACTGTCCACACCACCACTCATACTGCCATCACACCAAACTGTCCACACCACCACTCATACTGCCATCACACCAGACTGTCCACATCACAACTCATACTGCCATCACACCAGACTCTGTCCACACCACCACTCATACTGCCATCACACCAGACTGTCCACACCACCACTCATACTGCCATCACACCAGACTAGTCTGTCCCCACCACCACTCATACTGCCATCACACCAGACTAGTCTGTCCACACCACCCCTCATACTGCCATCACACCAGACTAGTCTGTCCACACAACCACTCATACTGCCATCACACCAGACTAGTCTGTCCACACCACCACTCATACTGCTATCACACCAGACTCTGGAGATATAAACACATAAGCAGTATAATGTGATCCTTTATTATACTGCTTATGTGTTTATATCTCCATTGTGTCGGTATTTTATACCATTTATTTCCACACCAGACTCTGTCCACACCACCACTCATACTGCCATCACACCAGACTAGTCTGTCCACACCACCACTCAATACTGTCATCACACCAGACTAGTCTGTCCACACTACCCCTCATACTGCCATCACACCAGACTAGTCTGTCCACACCACCACTCATACTGCCATCACACCAGACTAGTCTGTCCACACCACCACTCAATACTGTCATCACACCAGACTAGTCTGTCCACACCACCCTCATACTGCCATCACACCAGACTAGTCTGTCCACACCACCCCTCATACTGCCATCACACCAGACTAGTCTGGCCACACCGCCACCCATGTTACCATACCACCAGTCAACCTCCCACACCTCCACCCATGCTATCACACCAAAACCCATGTTCCCACACCTCAATCCATGTTCCCACGCTTTCACAGATAGTTACCCCCACAACACCTCCCACGCCACCACAATTTTTCCCACACTTCCACTGCTGCTTCCACCCAACGCTGCTGACTAAGCAAGACCACAGCAACTTTTCCCCTCCACCCCCACTCCCCACACCGATCTGTAACTAAGTCTCTCAGCTAAGGCTGACAGATTTTAACACTTAAGGTTGTGTGTGTAACCCATCCTGTGTAATGGATTATGACTGGGAAACAGAGCTAGCTTTTTTTTCCTATGTAACTACTGTATTGTATCAGGAAGACAAGAGTAGCAGCACTTTGCTGATATACATTTATACCTTTGATGAGTTTCGAGTTTTTTTTTCTGGTGCTTGCTTGGTCAACCAGGCTGTTGCTATTGGCGGCCCGTTGGCCCATATATCTATCACAGCTTGGTTGATCTAGCACTTGGTGGAGGTACTTGTTCAGTTTCCTCTTGAAGACTTCTACACTTGTCCCAGCAGTGTTTCTGATATCTTCTGATAAGATTTTGAATAGTCTAGGACCACGAATGTTGATACAATACGCTCTCACCGCGTCCACGGCGCCCCTGCCCTTCACTGGGTCCATTTTGTACTTCCTCCCATATCTCTCACTCCAGTATGTTGGTACGGCAGGGTACACATTTAGAACTAGGCCTTCAAGTACTCTCCACGTATATATTATGTATCTCTCTCCCTCCCCCCACTCCAATGAGTACATATTTAGGACTCTGAGACGTCCCAGGTAATTTAAGTATTGTATTGGCTCTATGCGGGCAATAAATGATCTCTGCATCTCTTCCAGCACTGATATTTCTCCTACCCTGAACGGGGCCATTAACACTGAACAGTACTCTAAACGAGAGAGAACAAGCTTTTTCAATAGTGTTACCACTGGCACTAGTTCCCTTGTTTTGAAAGTCCTTATTACCCACCCCGTCATCTTCCTGGCTGTTGTAACATTTGCCTTATTGTGTTCTTTGAAAGAAAGGTCAGCTGACTTAATTACTCCCACGTGTTCCTTCCCTTCTATTTGATGATCCTCTTGGGTTTTATGTACAGTGTCCCTTTTGAGTTCTTCATTTTTTCCATATCTAAGCAACTGGAACTTACCACCATTGAACGTCATGTTGTATCCAATTTTGTTAAATAAAAATCTAAAAAAGGCTCGAAAGTTTTGCACCGAAAGTAATGAACTAAAGGAAAGACTTGAAGCACTCAACCTAACAACACTAGAGCAAATATCTTGACATAAAACATACTCAGATGATTAGATTGTATAGATAATGACAGGTTGTTTGAAATACAAAGAGGGAAGCAGGGGCAGCTAAAGACGCACATAAGCCACAGGAAATACTTTTTCAATCTTCGTGTGGTAAGTGGACTACACTAGCTGAAAAGGTTGGGGGAGGGGTGGGCAAGCACCATATATATACACAGTTTCAAAAGTAGTTATGATCTGTAGCTAATAATCAGCAGAATCTGTCGACATGAATTAAAAGGCGGGTCCTGGAAGCAGAATTGGGTATGATCGGATCCTGGCACAAATCAGGGAAACCGATCGAAAAGGGTCATGAATTGTTCCCTGCAAACATAACTAGGCGAGTACAACTTTGTGAGTACACACAAATGTGTAAGTACATTTAATAAAAGAAGATCGAGGACTATGAATGTGGGTAGCAACAATGGACATCCTGGAAACATTAAGACAGGACAAAAGCGTAACTTTCGATCGTGGGAGATTTCAACCACTGCAAGACAGAATGGATAAAATGGGACCTGCACTGGACAA
This sequence comes from Cherax destructor, assembly GCA_009830355.1. NCBI lineage: Eukaryota > Metazoa > Arthropoda > Malacostraca > Decapoda > Parastacidae > Cherax > Cherax destructor. The sequence continues at coordinate 324,291 of WNWK01000333.1, read as the reverse complement.
TAACAACGTAGAATATAAAACCAATGGATACGATAATTAAACGTTTCATTAGCCCTGCTTTTTCCCTAAATGAATCTGATATAAAGGAAATTTACTATGTAGTAGTATCATTTAAGGCGTAGACGGCACTGTATACCGTATTTGTCATTTGTTTTGATATTTCAAGTACTTGACAAAACCTCTTGTAAACTTAACAATGTAATAAAAAGTTCCTTTTGCCATATACATCTTTTTAGGCACTCGTTATCATGAAGAACTAAGCACTGAGACCCTGGTGGACATATAGCTAGAGATGAAAGTTGAAGGAGAAAATAACAGGAAGCCTGACTACAAAAGAGGAAATTATGTGATGAAAAGTCCCTGAAAGAAGTGTAATGGAAAAGGAAAACACAAAACATCACAAGACATGATAGCCGGCCAAGACATGAAGTATCGCAAGGATATTATGGAAAATTACACCAAACATGAGAAGAGGAATTATGAAAGAGAAAACTCATGATTCAACCAGGACTAGAGCGAAAATAAAAGCTAAAACGGAGCCGAAAATACTTACCAGCTATATTAGAAGAACTATGATTATGAAAGACCAAATATTAGCGCTGAATAGGGAATACTTACGAACGATAACAAAGGACTACGCAAGGAACTAAACAGATGATTCAAAGAGGTCTTTATGGGGAAAAGTAAGATGATACCAGAGAGGAGGAAACGAGAGTGAGCATCAGGTATTACAGAAACTCGGCACAACGAATGCGATAAAAGTGCTCAAGAGTTGGACATTAATGCAACAAGGAATGAAAAAAAAAATCCATCCATTCGCACGGAGAGAAGGGGTAAAAACATTAGGTTAGTCTACTGGTACGAATATCTTTGATAAATCAATCGATACAGAACAGGTACCACAAATCAGGAAAATTGCTAATGTAATACCTATATCAAGTTAGTATCCCTGAAATGCATAATGTCAAAAATTCAAGAGAAGAGAGTTAGAAGCGAGACTTACGAAGTCCCGTATGTTCTTTAGTGGCTTCTGCCACGTCCATGCTGGATTTTTGAACGATGAAGGACACTGTCTGACAGTATCTGTGGGTAATATGTATCTCCGCGTGTATACAATCAAGCCTTGAAGCGAGCGGTGGTGGTGGTGATGATGGTGGAGGTGGTAGCGATGATGCAGATGGTGAGCACAGCAGTGGATGGAGAGGTTTTGGGGTGGGAAGCAGGAAGGTAGGGCTCTCCTACTATTACAATGCACAGACTTCCTTAAAGTACTGCGTTTATTTAGGGACAGAATGTTTCAGAGAGGGGACACAGCAACAAGGGGTCTCAGCTGGAAGTTGACAACTCAGAAGAGTCACAGGGATGTTAGGAAGTATTTCTTCAGTAATGGAGCTATCAGGAAGTGAAACAATCTAGAAAGTGATGCAGTGGAGACATGATCCATACAAAGCTGTAAGAGGCTCAATAAAGCTCATGGAAAAGGAAGAGTGAACCTAATAACGACCAACGAAGAGGCGGGGCCTGGAGCTATGACTCGATACCTGCAACCACGAGTACACACACACCTTATAAACGAGACCTTTTTGTATATTATGAGTGACTTATAATTTAATAGTATTTATCTGTTGATGGTTCCGAGTCATTGCCTCCCAGGCTCGTGCCAGGTCCCAGACCAGGCCATGTAGTTGACATGATCAGTCAGGTTATTAGTGGTAATTGCACACAGACCAATGTAAGGACCACTGCCTGGTTGACTCGAAGAGCTAAGGGTGTTCAGTTTAAATTTACCCCTAAGCGAAAGTTAGTTACGTATTCTTGGCGGTGGAAGCTGAGGTCCACGTGGGCATTCTTCCCTTCCCCCCACCTTCCCTTCCCCTATCATTTCATGGTTACATACACAAAGGTTATTAAAGAATCAATAGTACTAGCACGAACCAACAGTTACGCGAGGTAGACCAATATTACAAATACACTATGGGAAGGACACAGCAGAATATTTTAACAGTAATCTATCTACCCGCGTGTGCAATTTTTAACACTTATTTCCTCTATTTTTTATGCAGGAAGATACTAGCGAAATTCCAGGAATCAGTAATTATATAGGTCAGGACGAACATATGTTATGCAAGACAAAAGTCACTAATGGCATGGTTCTCAGGCTAACAAATTTAAAACCAAACTATTCTCAGGATACATGATAATATATACATGGAAAGTACTTGAGGGCCTGGTCCCAAATCTGCACACTGCCATAACAACATACTGGAGTGAGAGATATGGGAGAAAGTGTAAAATAAACCCAGTGAGGAGCAGGGGTGCGGTGGGGACAATACGGGAGCACTGTATTAACATCCGGGGTCCCAGACTATTCAACATCTTACCAGAAGATATCCGAAACACGGCTGGAACCAGTGTAGAAGCCTTCAAGAGGAAACTGGACAAATATCTTCACCAGGTGCCAGATCAACCAGGCTGTGATGGATATGTGGGCAGCGGGCCTAGCAGCAACAGCCTGGTTGACCAGGCAAGCACCAGACGAGCCTGGCCCATGGCCGGGCTCAGAGAGTAGATACTCTCGAAACTCTTCAAAGGTATATCAAAGGTATCAAAGGATTTGCAAAGGAATGTAAATATGAAGAGGAACTTAGCGGACCATTAGCAAGTGAATAAATAGGCACAATACCGCGACTGGAACAATACACAAATAAGCAACACATAGGAGACTGAAACTACTTCTACTACTACTATACTTCCTTCTCTCGTTCCACTATTCCAGAACCGGCCCCCCTCTTGCATACATACTGGCTCCCTTCCCTTCTCGCCTCTGTGTGACTAGTTAATGGTCTACGCCACACAGAAACGCCGTCATAAGTTTCAGTTTTGTATCTACCTGGAGGGCATTCTGGGGATTAACGTCCCGGTCCATGACCAGGCCTCCTGGTGGATCAGGGCCTGATCAACGAGGCTGTTACTGCTGGCCGCACGTAGTCCAACGTACGAACCACAGCCCGGCTGATCAGTTATTATATAGTGCAAAAGTCTTTTTAACAAATCACTCCAAAATGGTATAGTGCCGGATGAGTGAAAAACGGCAAGTGTGATATCTATCTATACTTAGCAGGAGATACGTCATTAGCTTTGAATTATAGACCAAATAGCCTAACCTATGTTGTGGGAAAATTAATGGAATCAATAACTACCGAAGCAATTCGAAGTCACCTTGAAATATATAAACAGATCAGTGAATCTCGGCACAGTTTACAAAAGGGCGTTCTTGCCTTACAAATTTACTAACTTTTTTCATTAAGATGAAAAAGGGGGTAGATCATAATAATGAATACAATATTGTGTAAACGAGACAGCATTGTGAGGAAGGTAGAGGCACACGGAACAGGAGGGGAAATTTTTTCTGGACCGAGTGGTTGACCGATAGGCAACTGACAGTTTGCTTAAATAGGGGAAAAATCCAAGTGAAGACACGTTACAAGCGGTGTTCCATAGGTGTCAGTATTGGGCACTTTGTTGTTCACAAGGGGCATCAACACCACAGAAAAGGGCTGGCAAGTACACCATTTCAACTACCCTTGCACATATTATACAACTGCACTCTGGTTCCCTGCTCCCATATGACAAGGCTATTAACCTGATCTTCACCAGTGACCTGCTTTCCCCAATATATATATATATATACTGTGTTCTTTCATTCTCTTGTATCCAATAAAGATATCATAAGTGTATGCACGTGTGTCCTTTCACATCCATATTGTCGGCATCATTATACTTCTACTGTCACAGTGTAGTGTGCATCAATTTGCTAACTACTTCCCTAATACTAATAAATGCTCTTTTTCCTTAATCAAGATATGCATTTTTCAATCATTTAACTGATTACCTGAATACAATATCATAAATACATTAATAAGAGTACTTTTAACAAATGAATCAGATTCAAAATTGAATTTTACTTTAGCACTGGTTACCTTTACAGTACTAGAGTAATCATTTAGAACGATGGTAGCTGACCATGTATTCACTTGTGAGTGCCAGGAACGGGTCTTGGCTTCTGGCTCTACCGTTTAAAATTCGTCGACCGACATAACAGGTGTTTGACATACTGAGCACTATCATACCTACTCTTAAAACTGTATATGTAGTTTTCTTTGAGCACTTCCACTATGATGTATAAAGAGTGAGTAGGGAAGAGAAGGTATGTAGCCTAAAGTGGAGATATAGGCAAGAAGCGGCCTCGGCGGGATAAGGTATAGGATCACCAACGACGTTCAAACAACAGTGACCTGCCAACTTTAACCTGCACTCTATCCCCTTCCTCTACTCTTATTTTTCTCAAGCCAACACAACACTGCAGCAACTTTCCTTGTCTTGTGTCCCAGTGTGTCAGTGTTTCGGCTAGCACGCAGCACATTCTCTCAGCTGTCTTACCCCAACGTCTTAGTGCTCATTAACCGTTGTTGTGACACTTCACTTTACCTACTTACTTGTTGATGGTTTCAGACATAGATGATGGAATCGAATCATGTCCCGGTTTATTGATATCAAACTAATCGAACTCCAGAGACCTCTACATAGATTTAAAAAAAAGGTCGTCACACAACTGGCTCCTGGAGATCAAGCGGAACAAATGCAAAGTAGTGAGAATAAAAGAGGAAGACTAAAGACTAAATATAATCTAAGAGGAAAGAAATTGCTCTTATTATCGAACATCGCCAGCGGTGCACACAAAACTGGTAAAATCGGCGGAATATGAGGTAGTGACCTCTCAGAACATCCAGGAACCAAAACAAAAAATCTTACATGATACTACACACGACTTACGTATGGACCACAGTAGAATACGCAGCCCCAGCGTGGAGCCTCCACCTACCTATGATTAACCTATGGCTGGTTTAAAGATTGTTCTTACTCGCGATCCTGCTCGGGGCCAGGCCTCCTTGGTCAACCAGCCTGTTGATGTTGGCGCCCCGCTTCCCCATACATCTGGTTGATCTGGCACACAGAGGACATCCAGCTTCCTCCTGAATTTTTCTACACTTGTTCCGGAAATATTTCCGATATGTACTGGCAGTAGGTTGAATAGCAGAGACCCACGTATTTTGACACAGTGCTCATAAAGTGGAATCACAGGTGAATGGATAAAAGGTACCAAACATGACATTGGCGGAGAGAATAACCTGGGTTAATTTGACGTACATAACTTTATGAGGAATTGATAGGGCAGATAGGGATAGAATGATTGAGTTAAGTGGACCACGCACAAGGGGATACAAATGTAAGCTGAAAGGCAGACAAGCCTTATGAATTTTATGAAGTATTTCTTTAGAGTCAAGGTGGCTGAAAAGTGGAATGAGATGGATGAAAATTGAGACGCATTCAAAACAAATTTCAAGTATCGCTATAATAAAGCCCAAAATTTCAGAAACCAGTAATGTAGTGAAGATGGCGGAGCCAGAGGCTGAGGCTTGACCCCCAAAAACACAACTTGGTGAGCACACAACTTTAACACCAAGCTATTCCGAACTTAACTTTGTGTGAAACTACAGTTAACTATTAAGAACCATAAACTGGATTAAAGATGAAGTATGAGGCAGCGTGGAGAGAGAGAGAGAGAGAGAGAGAGAGAGAGAGAGAGAGAGAGAGAGAGAGAGAGAGAGAGAGAGAGAGAGAGAGAGAGAGAGAGAGAGAGGCGGTCAGGAAGCTTACAGCACTTAAGAGAGTAGAAGCTGCAAGACTCTATACGAGATACAAGTGCTTTCACACCTTGACTATACTCCATTTCTTGGATTGCCTGCCCCACGTCTCACCTACGACTTCTTGACACGTCTGTTCCCGGTGTGAACAGATCTGTCATTTCAGCAGAGCCTTCAACATCGGAGGTATATAGGTCACCTTACTGTAAAGTGCAAGGCCAATATTGTTCAGGTACCACACTGGTTCCACTTCCAAGACAGCGAAAAGAGAGCTTCTATATAACAAGACGGGCAGCGAACATCAACTACCCTCTGGTTATACCCTACCTACCTGGAGGGTATTCCGGGGATCAACGCCCCTGCAGACCGGTCCATGACCAGGCCTCCTGGTGGATCAGAGCTTGATCAACGAGGCTGTTACTACTGGCCGCACGTTGTCCAACGTATAAACCACAGCCCGGCGATCCGGCACTGACTTTAGGTATCTGTTCAGCTCCCTCTTGAAGACAACCAGGGGCCTATTGGTAATTCTCCTTATGGCCTGTCTGTGTTTTCTCTTAGTGTACTAGTGTACTTTTCACTGGAGGTATGTTGAATCGTCTGCCAAGTTTTTTGCTTTCGTAGGGGGTGATTTGTGTGTGCAGATTAGGGACCAGTCCCTCCAGGATCTTCCAGGTGTAGATTATGATATATCTCTCTCGCCTGCGCTCCAGTGAGTACAAGTCAAGAACATCACTTCATATAAGATCATTCATTCCTAGAAAACCCGAGTCTAGAATATGTTTGCACAGCATAATGACATCGATAAAATAAATTCAGCTGACCAAATGAAATCGCTGACTCACAGATGGCTCCAACTTCATCCTATGCCCTACTTGTATGTCTCAAAACAATAAAAAGGTTTTTAAATGAGCTGAGGTAGATAACAGCTCTTAGTTTGTAAATAAAGACAAAACTCATAACCTAACACTGTAAAACAATTGTGTAAATAAATTAAAGAGATAGAAAGTGGAGAAAAGAGGGAGTGGGGAGAAAGAGGGAGAGGGAAGGAGTCGGGAGAGAGGGGAAGAAGAGGAAGATATGGGAAAGGGAAAGGGAATTGGAATGGGGGGGAGGAGGCATTAAAATGGGCATTGTTGACTACTTGGTTGCGATAAAGACTGGTGCTGGGGGCTCCGCTTCTCCTCGTATACTGTACATAAATAACCTACCTTAAGGGATTGCTTCTTCCTTGTTCCAGTTCGATTATGTAAAACTGACGAGATTAAAACATATGAGGACCTAGACAAGCTAAAGTTGTCAGGCAAGCTTAAGATCATGAGCATCAGGCAGACCAGAGACTGAATACAGTCTCCAGGGCAACAGGAGGAACCTGCAAGTAATACGAAAATGATTTAAGTCAACATTGTGCTAAAGAAATTACTAGAGGTGCACGTGAACCGTTGTAGCCTAGTCGGTAAGTATGAAACTCAGAACAGCATTTCAGGAAATTAAATAATCCTTCAGAACGTTATCTATACACGAAGTACTTAAGGTACATGACACAATATTCAATAATACACAAAGGTTTGAAACAAGATTTGCCCGCTCTTTGAGAGGCGTGTATTATTAGGCGAGACTTGGAAGTGTATCCGACGGCGGAGGCGGTGGGAGGGAAAAGGGAACAGAGGTTAGAGAGACAACCATGACGTATAAAACTGCAAAGAGGACAGAGTCAGACTGTTCGAGTGGAGGAGACCAAAGGAAAGAGAAAACATGTAGAAGCTGAAGACACATACGATTCAGAAATAATTTAGATATTATATCTCTAGTATCAGATTGGTAGAGATGGAATATATTAGATACGAAAGAAATGGAAGCATTATCCATATACTGTTTCAAGAATAGATACGAAAGGATAGGCTGGGTTCTACGAGGAGGGAAGTCAGGTGTAGAGACTGATCCCTACAAGCAAAACTAGTCGAGTACAAAAATAAAAATACGCTTACTATTCTTTCAATTAGCGCCTGCGACGGAGAGCAAGTGGCAGCCGCCGGTGTAAGACCCGCCACTTGTTTTCCGTAACAAGTCAAGAGGACAGCAACGGGATAACGAAGAGCCACTTACCCATCATATAATCAGTCGACCATTGAACATCAACACTGCAGATACTCACCGTGCGTGGAGACCTCTCACACCTAGACAAACCCATTCTCGCACTACGAATAATAATCGGGAAATTTAAACGTTTTCTAATTACGTTCAACAACTTCGTTGTCAAAAGTATCGCGGCCATAACTCAGCCTAATTTCAAATAAAGATAATATTACTCTTAAGTTTAATTGAAGCGTAAGAAAACTGACGTTGAATATAAACATAAAAAACTCGTGTAGAAAAATGAGGATGTTGACTAGACAGAGTGGAGCCCGAGTCTCCACTAACAGCTTCGAGGACGCCACAGGATACACAGGGTATCTCTCCCTCAGAGCAGCTCCAACATCAGAAGCCGTCCAGCGCCAGCACAGGCACTTGTTTTTCCTAACGTGAAGTGTCCCCACCAGTGAAGAGACCGTGCCGGGGGGTGCATGAATTAAAGGCATTGTTGAAGTCACGAGAGTTTGGGTTGAAGAAGCCAGGGGAAAGTCTGCCTGCATGATGATAGTTCCGGTTAACTATTGATATCCTTTGAAATTATGGTAGAAAGGTGTAATAGTTAATGTGAGTAGGAAAAGTTCGGTTTGATACCGGAGTTCTAGATGTAAGAACGCAGTTTTGATAGGTGTTTAAGAGCTTCAATAACACTATTAAAAGTACTCCTTCGTGAAGAGTTATATTTAAGGCTAGCTAACCTCATTTTGCCAGTTGCGGGGACAATGATTTCCGAATCCTAGAACGACTATTATAATCGTCAGCGTTACTAGCCACTAATACAACCACAACTAGCCACCCAATTTAAAAAAATAAGGAGACAAAAATATTCCAATACAGCCTACCAATAAACAATTATAGAAACGGTCTAGTTTTCCGTAATCAGTCAAGAAAGAACAAATTATCCCAATTATGAAGGCTGTCAGACGTGCTGCTCCAGTGCTCCTGAAAAATGCATTAACCTACCAAGTAAAAACGAGAATGTGCAACCATCCCATTTATTGGTTTTGCGAACACGACAATTTCACAGTTGACTCTTCTTTCAGACTAAAGAAAATTTAATACAATTAGAAATGGGCACTCATTAAAACAGCAATCAAATACAGCTACATCAAGAACTAAAAACAACAAAATGTAACCCCAAAGAAGACACGACCAATGCAGAAAACACAGCAGGTGAACCTGAGAATACACAAAATAATATAAGTTACAAACGTCACACAACATTCAGGTGAAAACTAGTAAACATTCCCTACTAAAATACCTGCTCCCATTTCACATACAGAATTATATTAAACGACTGACAATGGAAAAACAAAAGAAATACAAGATGAAAATATACATGTGGAAATCATAAGTGTAACACACCTGTGACCAATTTGATCAATCAGGCTGTTGATGCCTACATAGATATAACATGATAAATTAAACACATATGCAACACTTGTGTATCTTTAATGAGGAAACGTTTCGCCACAAGTGGTTTCATCAGTCCATACAAAGAAGAATGGTGAAGAACAGGAGGAGTTTGAGGTAATCAGTCCATCAATCGACTCAAGGTTGAGGGACTATTACCTCAAAGTCCTCCTGTTCTTCACGATTCTCCTTTGTATGGACTGATGAAGCCACTGTGTGACGAAACGTTTCCTCATTAAAGATACACAAGTGTTGCACATGTGTCTAATTTATCAACTTGTCGGTTCTCTATACCATTCATCTATATAGATATAACAATCCTACTGATCTAGACGATAGTAGCCCAGTTTCCTCTTGAAAATTTCTACCTTTGTTCCTGTAATATTAATTATATCTCCTGGATGTATGCTGACGAATTTTGGGCAGCTGGTAGAGAGCTATTAAAGCGGCAAGAGAAAGTGGTGAGAGAGTAGGGTGTAGTGAGGGTGTATGGAGGGTGTAGTGAGGGTGTATGGAGGGTATCTGAGGTAAACAGAACAACAGTAAGTTGTTCTTCTTAAGGAGAGAAGGCTGCAACACGCCGCTCTAGGCACCATTAATCAGACTAATGAAGGCGGCCACTTCCCGCCGCTGACGAAGGTGATTCTTTCACACTCACAATTTTACCTTTCCCTCCGACAGGTCCATCTTCACCGGGTGTTCTCCGTGCCCAGTGTTCTCCACACCAAAATCAATGATCACTCTTCAATCATTTCTTAACATTATTATCTTCATGTCTAAGCATTCATGAGTTTAGTAGGCATTTATGCCAATGTTAGTTCCATATTATATATATATATATATATATATATGTATATGTTGTGTGTGTGTGTGTGTGTGTGTGTGTGTGTGTGTGTGTTTGTGTAAAAGCTAAACCCATGTGAATCATAGAACAGAGTCTGAAGAATAGGAGGCAATCAAAGAAGAGGATGGCTCTAATTTCTTGGATCAAGAAGTCATCACCAGCACTCCCACGTATGGTATTAAATATTTTAGCTCTTTAACAATGTTCCTTAACCTATTAATTAACTTGCAAACTTAATATATTAAAGCATTACCCTAACATCCATTAACGTACAACATACAGTATCTGTGAACCATCTTGCAGACACCGCATCATGTTGGACAACAAACGTAAATAAAGGACACAGAGCAGTTATGTGTGGTGTGGCTATGTGTATTAATTAACATGCACGGGTCAAGTCACACAGTCACCCGTATAGGTCATAACCAATTGGCTGGTGTTCCCGAGTATATTCATTATCACACACATGATGAGCCAGTAACGCCTCATCACGCTCTTACCTGTCACAGATAAACATTGTTCTTATTTGTAATGTGCAACACATGTATGCAAACAGATACGCACATACATTAATTCACAGACACGCGCATATTAATGCACAGACGTTAGAAAGGATTGATTTAGTCTCAGGTTGATTCAAAACTGGAATGAGCTTGACGGGGACTTGAAGTCTCCCTCCCATCACAGCTTCTAGGGTATATACGACAGAGCTCTTTATGCTGGAGTCCAGTAGATGTCAGCCAGGCAAACCTACGAGACAATGTCTCCAGAAAACACCTCGATGAGTACATACGCCAGCACTACGTATAAAAAATTGAAGAATTGAAGGAGTAACAAAAATATAAGTGTTCGAGACACCAGGAACACAAAGGCACGGGTAAAAACCAGACTCCAATGAGCCACAAAAAGCCTAGAAAGAGTTCCTTCTAGTCTCAGCGGTGTTAGAAAAATTAATTAGGCAAACGAAGAAGTGAAGGAAAACTCAATACACAGCTTAACGATCATACACGAGAGAACCCATGAAACTAGATACCAGTAAATGTCGGTTATATCAGAATAAGAGACAGAATCAAGAGCAGTCTCTCGCCCCTCATAAATAGACCATAAGTACAACTGTAAAATGCCATAACTATGTGAGCTAGAGGATCGCCAACAGCAACAGCCTGGTTGAACAAGCAATCAAAAGAAAATTCTAGCCTCAGACCGGGATGCGGATGAAGAAAAAATCGAAACCCGTCACAAGTATGCCTATGAATAGTGGTGCAGAGGTTAGCCTTCCTACCTCGCATTATATTATGAAATTTCTATTTCTATATTCATTTAGTGTAGTGGCTGTCGTCCCCGGCTTACAAGAGAGGTCGCCGCTTCTTTCACCCCACTAAATTCCCTCTAACTTTCTTCTAACATACAGTACTAAGAGACTGGTTCCTGAGTTAAATAACATGATTACCAAAAACTAAAAATGTCTTCGATGGCACTAAAAGGAAAACAAATTAGACATAACCAAATGCAAAATCATTAAGTAATCCGAGACTAAAAAGATGCCGAAAAGGATGTTAGAAAGCATTTCTTTGGAATAAGAGGAGAGTCTGCTGGACTGGGATCCAAGACGAGGTATTGCTACAACCACTCAACTTACACGAGAAACTAAGCACTAAAGACGGGATCCACCAAGATCCTTTAGCTATGCTTAAATAATTACACAAAGACTGATAGAAACTAAGAAGAATTTCACATAGAATGAAGATAACTCTGTGGAGAATACTTGCAGCCTAACCTAACTGACTCCTATACGTCGACTAAGTTTAAGCAGGAAAGAGAAGAATGTGCAGACTGCATTCTCCTAAGATTATCAAAAGGCCTTTGACACGGTCCTTCAAAGGAGACTAATTTACAAACTGGTAAAACAGGCTGGAGTGACCGGGAGGGTACCACAATGGATAACAAGATACCTCCAGACGGCAGAGTCACAGTGCAACCTGTTCTCCAATTCGAGCGTGTAATATTTATCGAACTGCCTTTCCTTCATTTCTCTGCGCTCGAAATTTTTCAGAAATTTTAATACAATATTTGTCATTCTCGTTTAGGTTAGGCAATATTAACGTATGTAACCTATATTTACGTATAATTGTCCGACAAGGCCAAAATTAAAATGCGGACGGCTTCCTTCTAGTAGCGCGGGGTGTATCATGAAGTCGTGGCTGATAGTTTGCACAGTGAGGGAGGTGTCAAGATGGAGAGAAACAACAACTAGAGTAATATAGAGGGCCACTTCTTGGACCCATTGTTTTTGATACATGCAAACTAAAAGGAAATAGACACCGTATCAACGTTTGCGGTCGTAGGTTGGTAGACAACAACCACCCGGGAGTTACTACCGTCCTGCCGAACGAGTGTGAAACGGAAACCTATAATTATATTGCCTTTTGGAAGGAATGATAGTGTTACAGGTACATTTATGTGTATACACACTAATCTGAGTTTCCTTTAAATATCTTATAGCTGTAGGGAAACAGAGTAGAATGCTTTCTCCATTTGGACCTGCCTCGCATGGGTCAGTAGGCCTGCTGCAGTGTTCCTTTTTTCTTATGTTCTTATAAGCAATGTGCGACATAAAAAGCTACCAACTATAAATTACTAAACGAAAGTGAGGACATTCTGATGTTGGGTTGTTTTTAATGTGGGTGGATGTTGTAAGGATGAGAAGAGAGTTGATTTTTAATGTTAGGAAAGAAAAGAAGCTGGATGGCTTAGCACTAAGCAAAACAACGCTAAAAGGGGGTGGGGAAATTTCAGTGGGGAGGAGTAACTAGTGTATCTGAGAGAATTAGAATAAGGAAGAGGTAGCAGTAATATTAAATGATCAATTGTGGAAGGGAAAGAAAATATATGTGTTAAATTTAAGAATTATGTGAAATAGAATATGAGTGTGATGCGAGAAGTGAGTTATAGTGTTTGTGCACCTGGGGAAGAGAGGTGTATAGCGATTTTGGGAGATTTTAAGCTACTGCTTAGGGAGTTTTGAACCAAGTGAGACAATAATAGTTGTGGTGGACCTAAATGCTAAAGTGGGAGAAACTGTTGTAGATGGAATAGTAAGTTTGGAGTGTCTTATCTTTAATATACTTTTGACGAGTTTCGAGAGTTTTTCAACTCCCGGAGATGGAAAGGAATATACTCGAATTACTCAACTGAGTGTACCACTACTGTGAGAGACTTGGAAGTGACTGTCAGAAAATCTCACCAAGGATCAAAACAACGTCACTATCATATACCTTTGATATACCTTTGAAGAGTTTCGAGAGTATCTACTCTCTGAGCCCGGCCATGGGCCAGGCTCGTCTGGTGCTTGCCTGGTCAACCAGGCTGTTGCTGCTGGAGGCCCGCTGCCCCACATATCCATCACAGCCTGGTTGATCTGGCACCCGATGAAGATACTTGTCCAGTTTCCTCTTGAAGGCTTCTACACTGGTTCCAGCTATGTTTCGGATATCTTCTGGTAAGATGTTGAATAGTCTGGGACCCCGGATGTTAATACAGTGCTCCCGTATTGTCCCCACCGCACCCCTGCTCCTCACTGGGTTTATTTTACACTTTCTCCCATATCTCTCACTCCAGTATGTTGTTATGGCAGTGGATAGGCTGGATAACTAGAACCTTCAAAACAAGGGATGTCAATATAATGATTACAGTCTTTAAGTCCCTCCTTCTCTCTAAACTAAAATAGCGCCGTTCAAAGCAGGCAAACTTGTAGACATGGATAATGAGCAGAGAACCTTAAGTACCCATACAGATTAATTCAAGCACCTAAATTACTGAGAACGTTTGAAGTGTTTTGACCAGCACTCTTTGGAACTTATGCGAGAAAGATACATTATAATCTACACCTAGAAAATTCTAGAAGGACTGGTCTCAAATCTGCACGCAAATCACTCTCCATGAAAGAGGCTTGGCTGACGGTGCAAAATACCCCAGTGAAAAGCAGGGATGCATTAGTACACTATGTGGAAACTCAATATGTGTGAAGGGGCCAAGACTTTTCAACGTCTTCCCCTCTTACATACGGGGGATTCTCCAGGTAGGTAGGACTTAAGATGACTGATGTTCTGTCCTGACGCCACCACCAGCCCAAGACAACACAGAAAGACTCCAAGTATATTCACTGCAGGAGAACAGGTAAAGACCCTCTCTTCCTTGCCTTGTTCATTAAACAGATTGCAATCCGTAATATGTGGAAGGCAAGCAAGGACTTAATGCACAGCGGCTTTGGTATTAGTGTAGTGGGAGGTCATTAACCCCGTACTCACCCCTTTTGTCAAGTCCCACTTATCCAGTGATCACGTGTACTGGATCATATATCCTGGTGTGGATCCAGGAACCAGACGTCACCATGGTATCCTGGTGTTACAATGTCCAGTGTACTTGTGAATTACCGCCACCCATCTTTGAGAGTGAGGACGGATCGCATTCTCTTGGTGTGAGACTGACACCATTAACAGATTCAGCCAAGTCCGTAAGTATATATCACTGACAGTATCCAAACTATTATTTTCCTTGCGAATGGGATAACAATGTTGTTGTGCTCCTTGAGCGTGAGATCTGACATTAATACTCCCAGGTCTCTCGCTATTGACTGACGAGTTTATTTCCTAGATTTTACAGTAACATAGTGACTCAGCATATCGGAAGAGGGATATATGAGATATAGGATTAACAATGGCAAGAGGCTCTTACGCTCAAGGGTTACAACAATGTTAGTGTCATAACTGTGTCTTCTATGGCCGCCACTCTAAAACAAATTTTTGTATCGTCTGCAAAGGATGATTATGGTGTTATAGTTTATGTCTCTGTCTATGTCAGATATGAGAATGAGAAATAGTGGAGGAATAAAAGTTACTGTAGCAGCATCTTATTTTACTATGTTCATTATTACTCTGGATCAAACAAGTGACTTCTCGAATTCAACCCAAACAAAATGCAAGGACATGTGAATTGGAGGCGAGGGCACACCAGACAGAGAGCACTGCACGAGTGGAGAGAAGCTGCAAATCGGAAAGTAAAAAGAACCTGGCTGTTCATATAACACCAAATATATTACCATAATACATATAAACAGATTAACGTCAGCGACATAAGCAAGATTAGTAAACCTATGGGTAGCAATCAGGAACCTTATTAAAGAATCCTTCAGAACTTTATATGCAACATATGTTACGCAGTATGAAACCTCCCCCGCTTATCAAGCATGTGCAGAACCTCCGAAAGATGCAAAGTTTTGGAATTACTCTAGTACAAGATGAGAGGAATGTACTATGAGATTGAAGAAATCGAACCTGATGACCTTTGAGGAGAGTATAAGTGAAGACATGATTACGACATACAAAACCTCGAGGGGAATTGATAGGGAAGATAAAGACAGACTTTTATAATTAAATGAACCAGGATCAAAGGGACACAGGTGATAGCTGACTACACAGAGATGCCACAAAGACGTAACACACATCCAGTGGGCTAGTATTCGGAATCTGGGCAACCAGAAAGGGAATACTGAGAAGGACGTGCCAATCAGGATAGCAAGAGCGGGTTGGGTACACTAATAAGTTGGTACGCTGAGAGACGAGTCTAGTTACGAGTTCTAGAATGCGCGACCCGCCAGGATATATACTGGCATCCCCAAACACATTAAAACTTGCCTGGGCATCTACCTGAGTGCATACTGACGAGGCTGTCTGGAGCGGGCAAGGCAAAGCGCAGATCTTTTTTTTTTAACACTTGGTTAATCCGCAGTGTCAGGCTACCCTACTCTATATGAGAGATTGTGGGAGCAAAAGTCAACTGTTTTCCTGTCACATTCCATCACACGGGATAGGTTTCTTACATACCGTAATGAAATCTGTCAGCCTGAGCTGAAAGACTTGAGTGTGCAGAATGCCGTGATGGGGGAAGGGGGAGGGGGGGTACCAGCCCACTAGTGCGCTGTCTGCTTATCATAAACTTTGAAAGATATTTCCTTGTAATGTCAGACTACGCCGTCTCGTCCACCTAGAATGAACTCCCGCATACCAAAAATAATTTACAGGGTCCAATGTCCAAAGCTTTCACTATGAGGACTTAATTCGTGCGGGTACAATGGGGCGGCAGTGTGTGGATTGGTCGCCTGCTTCACCATCCCTTCCTCCCTCCCGCCCATACTCTATATACATTTCGCCAAAACTTATTCTAAATCTACATTTACAAAAATAGTCAAGGAGAGGACATAACCACAAGTGAAAATCAACCACTAATAAAAACATCCGAGTACCATATTAGAAGTAATCTTTCTAGTCAGCGCCGGCAACCAGCCAGCCACCAGTGGACAGAAGGGGGAGGGAGAAGACCCACAGAGGGAGGTTAAGGGAGAGAGGCATAGTCATGGTGAGATCCTTCCCAGTTTACTCGTGAGAAAGGGTGAGAAAGGAAACGGACAAGTAGAGAGAAGGTAGGATGAGAGCCAGACGATGGACAGCGAAAACCGGGAGCAACTGGCAACACTAGCAGCCACCACGGGCCATTTGCGGAAACCAATGGCCATTTACTGCTCAAGGCTACTAACACTTCCCTGGGGTACTCTTTGTCCATACTCGCCTATCACTAATATCAATAACGTTAACAACGCAACATTAAAGAATAAAAAAAAACACAGTACCGTCCTTGTGTGTGACTAATTAATGATTAAAGTCCGAGCGAAACGTCGTCATAAGATTCAGTCTCTTATGAGAGGGTTATCTGTGTAACGTAATATTATAATAACATTGTTCAGGAGAGAGAGAGCACACGTATGTGTATGTATGCTCACTATTATGCTCGCTATTTTCTTACAAATAATTTACAAGCAGTCACAGTACCTCGGCTTATTTCAAAGCCTAGATCCAACTAAGGTATACCACCATCTGGATTCCAGGATACCACGACAACAGCTGATTAGCACTCGGGTACCTATTTACAGCTAAGTGAACACAACAGGGCAAGGACACTTGCCAATAAATTTAGCCCTGCCCGGGAATCTAATCCATATTCCTTTAGTTGCGAGCCGAACGCTCTACTAAAGGCCCGCTTCATCAATCGGCATTACTTGTTTCTGGCTCCTTGAGCCTTGTCATACCTACTATTAAATCTGTGTATGGAATTAACCTTCACCACACCCATCCAGCATTCCACTTTCTACTACCCCGTGGTTAATCCGTTCATGTCCGCCTAATCAATTCCCGTAAGAATAACGTCTCCAGTAATCCTCTTCCAGAAGACAGGAAAGTCGCTCAGCCCTGGAACTAGTCTGGGCGTGTGCGCTTGAAAAAGGCATCTTCAACGGCAAAACCTTGACACTTAACGCATGTTCACCCTTGCAATGTTGCTGCCCATGAGAGATGGCAATCCTCAAGTGATATTAACTCCAGCTTTGTTGGAACGAAACCTGTGAAGCTACTAAACAAATAGTGAAATGCTTGACAGCTTTCATTACGTCTTATAAGCAACCCATCCTATGTGGTGGAATTTAACAGAGAACAAAGCTAGCCTTTATTTAAATCATGTATCTACAATCATAACTGCTGACGTACCCATTTTTTTGTCTTTAAAAGCTGAGTCATATCCACTATCAATCCCAATCTCTACGTCCAACCGATTCTTGTAGCTAATAAAAGGGTACCTTACTCACACTACACTTAGTGTGCAAGTTGTAGGTCAGGATCACGTATAAGCGATGACGCAAGTGCTGTTGTCGTGGTGGAGGTCACTGTGAGAGGTAGTGAGGCGCTATCACTGACGGTAGCGATGTCCTCACCACAGCTCACCTGTGTCCACCCCCACACTGCCTTACACGATCATTGTCACTGTGAGGGAAAAGTTCATTAGATAGGAGTGGTGGAAGTATTAATGAATGGTGGTGGTAGTTTGCTGGGCCAACATGCCAACATGCCCACTCACTCAGCACCTGGACCAGATTCATGGAATGCTTTATTTATAAAGCAGTGCAAAGTACCATTAGCAAGAGCCCTTAGTATTCTGTGGAGAAAGAGCTTAGATCTAGGTGAAATTCCAGAGGCCTTAAAGAGTGCAGACATAGCTCCTTTGCATAAGGGAGGTAGTAGAGCACTAGCTAAAAATTACAGACCAGTAGCCCTCACTTCTCACATCATAAAAATCTTTGAAAGAGTGATGAGACGGCAGATTACAAAGTTCATGGACCAGCACAACCAACATAACCCGAACCAGCATGGCTTTAGAGCGGGTCGATCATGCCTGTCACAGCTGCTGAACCATTATGACAGAATTACGGAGGCATTGGAGGACGACCAAAACGCAGATGTGATTTACACAGATTTTGCAAAGGCGTTTGACAAATGCGATCATGGAGTGATAGCGCACAAAATGAGGGCCATAGGCATTACGGGAAGGTAGGCAGATGGATTTTGAGTTCCTAACACAAAGAACACAAAAAGTAGTAGTGAACAGGGCAAGATCCAGCATCAGCGAGGTCAAAAGCTCAGTGCCCCAAGGCACTGTCCTGGCACCTCTGCTGTTTCTCATCCTCATAGCAGACATAGATAAAAACACCCAGCACACTTTTGTATCATCATTTGCAGATGACACTAAAATAAGCATGAAAGTCACTACGGTAGAGGACACTGAAAAATTACAGGAGGACATAAGCAGAGTCTTCCAATGGGCAGTGGAGAACAACATGACGTTCAATGGTGATAAGTTTCAGCTGCTTAGGTATGGAAAAAATGAAGAACTCAAAAGGAACACTATATACAAAACGCAAGAGGGTCACCACATAGAACAAAAGGAACACGTAAAGGACTTGGGAATAATTATGTCTGCTGATCTGTCGTTTAAAGACCATAACAAGACAAAGATCACAACAGCCAGAAAGATGACGGGGTGGGTATTGAGAACTTTCAAAACAAGGGAAATAATGCCGATGGTGACACTATTCAAATCGCTAGTGCTCCCTCACTTAGAATACTGCTCAGTGCTGACGGCCCCGTTCAGGGCAGGAGAAATAGCAGAGCTGGAACAAATCCAGAGATCGTTTACGGCTCACATTGAGCCATTGAAACATCTAAATTATTGGGAACGCCTTCAAGTCTTGAACATGTACTCATTGGAGCGGAGGAGAGAGAGATACATGATAATATATACATGGAAAGTACTTGAGGGCCTGGTCCCAAATCTGCACACTGCCATAACAACATACTGGAGTGAGAGATATGGGAGAAAGTGTAAAATAAACCCAGTGAGGAGCAGGGGTGCGGTGGGGACAATACGGGAGCACTGTATTAACATCCGGGGTCCCAGACTATTCAACATCTTACCAGAAGATATCCGAAACACGGCTGGAACCAGTGTAGAAGCCTTCAAGAGGAAACTGGACAAATATCTTCACCAGGTGCCAGATCAACCAGGCTGTGATGGATATGTGGGGCAGCGGGCCTCCAGCAGCAACAGCCTGGTTGACCAGGCAAGCACCAGACGAGCCTGGCCCATGGCCGGGCTCAGAGAGTAGATACTCTCGAAACTCTTCAAAGGTATATCAAAGGTAAAAGTTGTTCTGTTAGGTGGGCGCACTGTCCCCGCTACCCCCCCCCCCCACACACACACATGTGCACCCGGTGGGAGGTGACGAGTGTCTCCCCGAGCGGTTCCCATCAAATCTATAAGTATTCGTTCCACTCCTCTTTAATTTATTATGTTTTTGGGTTAATTTGGTTTCAACAAGAGCTTCACTCTTGTTTAGGTTTTTATGCTGCAAATTCTTCCTGTCCTGATTTGGACTTAAGTAGTGTAACATCATTTAATCCTTACCATTTCTTTTAAAGGCCGTACGCCTATCATGTGAGTGATTTCTCGAGTGGTGTGTAAGTTTGTATTTCTTTATTTTATCCTTGATTGTCGGCTCGGGTCATCCGACACAGGAGAGATAAGAAAGGCAGCATAGATCTTGACAAGATCTGAGTGTCAA
Organism: Cherax destructor; assembly: GCA_009830355.1. Lineage (NCBI taxonomy): Eukaryota > Metazoa > Arthropoda > Malacostraca > Decapoda > Parastacidae > Cherax > Cherax destructor. Next base: position 304,196 of record WNWK01000333.1, on the reverse strand, counting down.
TCTGACATCTGTACCTACAATGGTCCCACTTCCACTCGAAGCCGTCACCCAGTTGTAACTCCACCAGTGTTTCATGGTTGTTCTCTACTGGCGACTCAACTGCTTCACAAGTGTTGTGGTGGTCAGAGGATCCCAGTACCTCTGTTCGTCAGAATCTATACTCGTGTTGGGGTTACTGTCTACTCAGTGTGTGTCAAGTCACGTCCACCTGTGACACCCCCCCCCCATCCATCGTCAACAACGGCTCGCCGCTCCAAACCACGATTCAGAGCTACGTGCCCAGAACATCACCAATGCACCATTCTCCACTACGTATTGTGTACATATTAGCTTTGAGTCACTAAATTATTTATATTTTTCATTTCTTTCCTTCAAGTAGGATTAATTTCATGTTGAAGTATTTTATATTCTTTACTAGTTTTACATATTAATATTTTTTTATCTTATTATGTTACAGTTTATTTTTCTATCTTTTCGTTTCCATAAGGAGGAACCAGCCTTATCAAATACTCTTTGAGGGTCTGATACGTCTAATGAACCTTCAGTCACATCCACAACTCCCTACACATCAGCATTTCGCAGTCTTCCGCACGTTCTAAGGACCCCTGCTCTCTCTTCGACAGGAGTCATTATTGTTGTAACTGCAGACAAAAATGTGTGCAACAGGAATAATTGGAAAAATCTGAAGATGGATCTTTAACTTCCTAAGAAATCGGATCAAAAGAGTAATAGTCAACAAACAATAAGAGGTTGCCACAGGGAAGTCTTTCCTCAACACACACTACTCGCTTTAATTAACTCATTCTCATATCAGACACAGAAAACATAACTGATAGTACCGAATCGTCCTTTGCAAGCCATAAGACAATATCAACAGATGATACTATAAATATTTATGTTAGCATAAACCAGATCTTCCAAGAAAATTCAGAGGAAAAATTTTGGTTACTATGATATGAAGTCAAATAATGAGTTAAAAACTGGGACCAATAATATAAAACAGACTCAAACCATTCAGCTTAGCGGAAGAGGGATATAAGAGATATAGGATTAACAATGTCAAGAGGCTCTTACGCTCAAGGGTTACAACAATGTTAGTGTCATAACCGCAAAGAAATTGATAGGTTGGTTAACTAGCCCAGTCTCTCTGGACTGGAATATTGGTGGACATCGTTCGTCTAGCACAGCCTGAGTGTGATCTGGTTATCAACGAAACTGCTTCGTCTGGGACTGGGCGGCGGGGAAGATGACTTCTGGAACTGACTATCACATTCAGCACACACTAAACACTAACAGCAGGACAATACCATCGCTAGCATACAAGCCATCAACACCATCAGTAACATACAAGACCATCAACATCATCACTAACACACAAGACCATGAAACAAATGTCCTTATACCATGTCAATCATCCGCCCCTTACCTCAAAAAAAAAAAAAAAAAATCTTTCCATCATGAGGTCTTCCCTTCTTCCTCCCACTGAGGTGACGCGCATCATGCCAACACCTCTCCCCCACCGACTCAATGCACCCCACCCAGAAGATCCCCCCCCCCTCACGGTCCATATCTCTCAGTGAGTGTTAGCACACATGCTTAAAACATGGGTTTATCGTACGCTGAGGTAATATTTGTCCCACAGGCGTGATGGGTGGAGTAACAGTGGCGGGCTGGGTGTAAATGCCTTCTCATAATGGTGTGTGATGATGCTGCTAGCACTGGGGGAGGCAGGAGGGACGTATACGCCGCTCTGTGGTAGTCAACTCTGCTTGTTTATGAATAACAAATAAACAAACCACACCGTTCCGCCCAAATAAACACGTTGATGGTAGCCCTGGATTTTGCCAGCGCGCAGTTACCAACACCAGTGTACGGGGAGCTAACAGTGTAAGGAAGCTAACAGTGTAAGGAGCTAACAGTGTACGGAAGCTAACAGTGTAAGGATTAACAGTGTAAGGAGTTAACAGTGTAAGGAAGCTAACAGTGTAAGGAGCTAACAGTGTAGGGAAGCTAACAGTGTATGGGGAGCTACTACCAACTCATGTACGGACAACTACTAGAAACCAATGTACGGACAGCAACCGGTGTACAGGCCGCTATTAGAAACCAATGTACGGATAACCAGAGTACGACCAGCCACCAGTGTACGAGTAGACACTCACAACCAACCTTGAATATCGAGTCACTTCCAACATTCAACACTACGAACAAGCTTCTCTTACAAAACATGAAGCACCATGTACTCTACTAGCACGCCACAGAATACAACCAGAGCTACAATTTTTTATTTTGTTTATAACAGTTAGTGGTAGCCACAAGCACCAACTCTCTAATAATTACCGAAAACGTTTATCAACTTAAATTCACTAGTTTGCATCTTACAACGCCGCTGAAGTCATCTTTACTTAAAACCAAACAAAGGAGGGGGCACTGCAGAGGTCTACAAGACCGAAAACACTAAACTTTCTTAACATTCACAAAAGCAACAAAAATTCTGCTGCTCTTCTTACACTTGATTGGTTGGTAGCGCACTCACAGCTTACATACTGAGTGTCCGTGGATCGATCTCCGGAACGGGTGTAAACGTTGGACATGTTTCCTTACACCTGCCGCTCCTGTTCACCTAGCAGTAAATAGGTACCTGGGTGTCGACTGTTGTGGGTCGCATCCTAGGGGGTGGTAGTATATCTTAGATAGGGTTGGGCCTTGAAATAAACCTTAAAGTCCTGTCGGAGGGGTCAATGCCCCCTCTGACCGATCCTTGACCAGGCCTCCTGGTGGATCAGGATCTGATCAACCACGCTGTTACTGCTGGCCGCACACAATCCAACATACGAACCACAACCCCACCTTTATCCCGATTTTAGGTACCTGTCCATTCCTCTTGAAGACAGCCAGGGGTCTATTGGTAATTCACTTTATGCCTTGTAAAACAAACCCAAACATTAACATATTAACAAAATACACAACAGGTAAAGGATAATTCATTAGACGGGCTGGGACCTGAAAGTACACGATGTCACTGATTGAAACTCAAACTAACAACACTAGACGAAAGAACAAGGGTAAACACAAGTATGACATACAAAATACTTAGTACAGGCAGGTATAACGCAGGTTCGAATCCCCGGCTACAATGAGATTGCGTACGCACACACACATGCACACACACACACACACACAAATATATATATATATATATATATATATATATATATATATATATATATATATATATATATATATATATATATATATATATATATATATATACCCAAGAAAAATCATAATGAACGAATGTCAATCAATAAACAGAAGATGGACTGGAAGGGAGGGAGGGGGGGAACCCCTTGAACCGTGGTTCATGCGGACGAGGTTTCTAAAAGCATAATTTTACAGCCAGCACTACTGTGACTTGGTTGTATCAGCCACCACCACCTGTGACCCTATTGTCTCATCCCACACCCCAGTAACTCTCATGGCACATGTATTCTCATACCTCTCAAAGCCATATAGTCAATAAACCTAAGATAAGTCGTAGTCTGCAATAGAATGGACGTGAACTCGAACCGTGGTCCACGCGGATACCTGAAGGATACTTGAAGGACGTTTCCGGGAGGTCAATGCCCCCTCGTCCTGGTCCCAGACTAGACTTTCTGAAGGATCAAGGCCTGATCAGCTTGGCTGTTAATGTTGGCCGCACTCAATCCAACGTACAAAACCATTGCCCGACTGGTCAGGCACTTATTTGAGGAACTTGTCAATCCTTAAGTCTGAATGACTACAGCGCCGGATCTCCTACCCGCATGTTTCTTGCTCGTTGAGCCATGTCATACCTTCTATTAAATCTGTGTATGAAATAAACCTTCCAACATACACATCCAGCATTCCACTTCTCTACTACTCTTAAGAGTGGTAAAGTACCTCCTAACATCCCCATAGTTAATCTGTCCTTATCTGCCTAAACAATTCCTGTAAGAATATATCTAGTAGTCCTCTTCCAGAAGACAGGAAAGTCCCTTAGACCTGGAACTAGTCTGTGAATGTGCTTGGAACAAAAAAGGCATTTTCAACACCAAAACCTTAACAATTAACGCATGTCAACCCTTGCACTGTTGCTGCCCATGAGAGATGGCAATCCTCAAGTGATATTAACTCCAGCTTTGCTGGAACGCCCAGAGTGAAATATATGACGATATCTATATATATATATATAAAGAGCAAAGAAAAGGGATAGTGACAGAATTAAGTTTATGTATGGTAACGAGGAGGATACATGTATATAATACTGAGTGGTGGTGGGGGAGATGAAAATACTGGTTAGAACCAAAGAGATCAACACCGCCACCCCTACTTGTAGCAGTCGCGGCCAAGGCCCAGACCTAAATATGGTGCAGGTACTTGACCTACTCACCATCACCACCCAGGATAACAAATTTGGTAATTACACCATGACCAAGTTTACACGCCACCTTTCCTGTAGTGTTAAAGTTAGACTGAGCAGCGGCTTGGCGAGGCTTGTGGGGTAGAGGCAAAGCAAGAGGAAATTAGCAAAGAGGAAAAGGCGACCTGAGTGACCGCCACTATGCAGGACGCTCCACCCACTTCCTTATACAACTCGCTAACGTCCTAGCCTCGACGACCTTGCCAAAATTATGGCGCTGTTCCACTCGCCTCCTCTTCCTCCTACACCAGCTGATCACGAAAGTGGTTATGAAAGGGAGGAGCGAGATGCAGTAATGACGCAATACATTGCTGGCTAGTCACGTCGATGTTACACTGAAATAAAGACTGCAACACAAATGGTGTTTATTTTAAGGTAACGATGCTCGTGTATTGCAAAGACCTACAGCTGTACCTTAGGAAATGTTATAGCAATGCATTTGAGACAGAATGACTACTGATATATAACATCCACCTATGGACAACTGGTAACCATTAATGTTGCTGAAACTAACTTTTGTATTCATAAGAAAATATAACTAAACCCGTCTGCGTCATTCAGCGCTGCATTACATAGGTAAGCTGATATTAAGGAACAGAAGTGGAGAGGGTGAACTCGTATATTAAGGAGGTCATGCAAGGTTGGTGTAATAATTCATATTCGGTTAAGTAAAAAAAAAAAAAAAGTCTGAACTCAAGGTGGGACCTTCCGAGAAGGCAGCCAGGGTGTTGAAGGTAAGGTCAGAAGTCCGTGCACTTTGCTGAATCTCATTCAGTCAGATCTGGAAGAAGCTGGTTTCCTAAACGTGTGCAGTATAACCAAGCCAAACCAACAAAAATTAGGAACTTCTTAAGTTCCCTCTTGAAGACAGCCAGAGGTTTGTTGGAAATTCCCCTTATGAACGAAGGGAGGGCGATAAAGAGTCGGGAACCACTGACACTCAACGAATTCTCAAGTGTAATCGTCACAACTGTTTTTTATTGGAAGTACTTTGCACCGTCTGCCAAGTCTCTTGCTTTCAAGAGCAGTGATTCCGGTGTGCACGTTTGGGACTAGTCCTTGCAGGACTTTCCAAGTGTAAATTATGATGTACCTTTCTCGCATATGTTCCACGGAATACAGCTGAAGTGATTTCAGGCGTTTCCAGTAGTTCAGATGTGTGATTGAGTGTATACGGGCAGTGAAAGTTCTCTGTACGTTTTCTAGATCATCAGTCTCGCTTGCCTTGGAGGGAGTTGTTAGTATACGGCAGTATTCCAGCCTAAAGAGAACAAGTGACTTGGAAGAGCATAATCAATGGCTGATCATGAATTGTCGTGAAAACTCTAGTTATCCGGTTTAACATTTTCCTTGCTGTAGCAGCAGTAACACTGCTGTGTTGAATGTGAGATCTGACATTATTACTCACTCCCACAAAATTTTAAAAATAAGATTTGTTTGTTAACGTTTGACTGTCAGAACAACACAATCTTTGCAGAGGGGTAGGTAATGGGCGCCTCTCCATGAGATGACTCACTCCTGGGTCCAACACGGTCTACTCTTTAAAACAATTTATCCTACCCAGCAAATTATCATATGCCTTACTTAATCTAACCATTCATACCAGATCACGGCAGTTATCAACTATTCTGTCCAATAAATAACGAAATATCGTGCTTAGTACTAGCAATGCATACTATCACTACTAAACCAGAAATGCAGTAAAGTATGATTGTTCTAGCCACGATACCGTGACTATTATTCTTCATGCATATTACAAAGTAATCATCACAGTCCCTTCCTAATACGCTCCACACACCCAAACCGGTAATCATCACATACCCAACCCGACTGGTTCGCCAATATCACACCAAATAGGGCAAATATAGAACAATCTCGCCCCTGAACTGCAAGTGGGCAACCTTGCCCTTCCTTGGGGCCCAAGTCCATAAAAAATCTGCCCACTATTAATAACTTCACATTCTATACCTGGTAAAAACAACCACACATTCTATACCTGGTAAAAACAACCACACATTCTATACCTGGTAAAAACAACCACACATTCTATACCTGGTAAAAACAACCACACATTCTATACCTGCTAATAACAACCACACATTCTATACCTGCTAATAACAACCACACATTCTATACCTGCTAATAACCACACATCCTATACCTGCTAATAACAACCACACATCCTATACCTGCTAATAACAACCATACATTCTATACCTGCTAATAACAACCATACATTATATACCTGCTAATAACAACCATACATCCTATACCTGCTAATAACAACCATACATCATATACCTGCTAATAACAACCATACATTATATACCTGCTAATAACAACCATACATTATATACCTGCTAATAACAACCATACATTATATACCTGCTAATAACCACGCATCCTATACCATTTAGGAAAACTAGGCCCACAACAAACTCGCTCCAAGGGAGAAATAACAGTAGGCTTACTATGAGAAGTAACAGTAGGCTTACTATGAGAAGTAACAGTAGGCTTACTATGAGAAGTAACAGTAGGCTTACTATGAGAAGTAACAGCAGGCTTACTATGAGAAGTAACAGCAGGCTTACTGTTTACACTATGCTATTCTATATAATAAGACACTCCGGGAACAAAACCCAGATATGTTTCCCTATATATTCCATCACTTAGTTCATAGTGTTGAAATCTTTCAGTATGAGTTGGGAGACTTCAGTAGGGCAAAGAGGAAATCGTCAAGTATTCTATTAAAAGTTCAGCAGCTACGGGAGCTTCAGAGGTTTCGTTCCAGCAGAGCTGCAGTTATTATAACTTGGGAATTACTCTCTCTCAGGATGGCCTATCCCATACACAGGATAAATTAAAATTTTATATCTCTATTAACACGAAGTGGGTCAATAAAAAATATATACAACAGAGAGAAGAACTACATGTCTAAAAATACATACATCAACATGTAAGAATACATACTTGCACTTGCCTGAAGATCATGGACAAATTCAACTCACTTGTACTAAGGAACACTCACTAAATATAGGCTGACCCCAGATAAGCTGGGCAGGGCGAGGCCTGGTCACAGACTGGGCCGCAGGGGCGTTGACCCCCGAAACCCTCTCCAGGTATACTCCAGGACAAGCTGCATTACATTATATTACTTTATCAGAGAGACCAGGTGATAAGACTAGTTTGCTAAAGAAACTGCGCAACATGTTAATTCATATAATTGCATACAACACGACAGTGAAGGAAAGGAAGGGATGGAAGAGGAGTAAAAGTGACGACAGCGTAGGGGAATGGAGTTAAGATGAGGAGTGAAGGTAGGGTGGGAGTGGAGTAAATTACGATGAGTGTAGGCGTGAAGGTACAGTGGGAGAAGACTAAAGATGGTAAAAAGTATAGGAGTGGAGCTAGTAGGGTTGGAGAGGAATAAGGATGGTAAAGTGTGTAGAGTGGAGGTAGGGCAGGAGTGGAGGAAGGGCAGGAGTGGAGGAAGGGCAGGATTGGAGGTAGGGTAGAAGTGAAGGTAAGGTAGAAGTGAAGGTAGGGTGGAAGTGAATGTAAGGTAGAAGTGAATGTAGGGTAGGAGTGAATGTAGGGTAGGAGTGAATGTAGGATAGGAATGGAGGAAGGGTAGGAGTGGAGCCAGGGTGGGTTAGGAGACAGTAGGATCCACTAACCACGAGCACTATGCTGGGCGCCACTAGTCACTAAGTGTCTTGGGTAACCGTAAACCTCCGTGATTTAACGGAGGTTTCATATGTTCAGTATCTGTCACTGATGATTCATGGCTTCACCTCTAAACCTCACTCTTACGAGAGGCGCTGCCTGGGCACGGTGTGCGTCTTACTCCCCAACATATACAACACCCTTCGACCGTACTGCTGCCCTAATTACCTGGGTACCAAGAGTATTTTTTAGACTGTCCGGCTTCAGTAAGTCACCCCACCACAGGGAACTGTGCCAGGTAAGCCTCCACCCCGCTACCACAACACTAAACCTCACAAAACTATTCTTTCTTTTCCTACATAACAGAATGCAGGAGTGTAACATTAATACAAATATGTATGCACAGCATAAGTACGGTGGTGAAAACCAGCAGGTGCAACCGTAGTGGTAAAAACCACCAACTGCAGCAGTAGTGGTAAAAACCATCAACTGCAACAGTAGTGGTAAAAACCACCAACTGCAGCAGTAGTGGTAAAAACCACCAACTGCAGCAGTAGTGGTAAAAACCACCAACTGCAGCAGTAGTGGTAAAAACCACCAACTGCAGCAGTAGTGGTAAAAACCACCAACTGCAGCAGTAGTGGTAAAAACCACCAACTGCAGCAGTAGTGGTAAAAACAACCAACTGCAACAGATGTAAAAACCAGCAACTGCAGCAGTAGTGATAAAAACCACCAACTGCAGCAGTAGTGATAAAAACCACGAACTGCAGCAGTAGTGGTAAAAACTACCAACTGCAACAGATGTAAAAACCAGCAACTGCAACAGTGGTAGTAAAAATCAGGAACTGCAAGTGGTAAAAACCTGCAACTGCAACAGTGGTAAAAACCTGTAACTGCAAGTGGTAAACACCGGCAGCTGCAACAGTGGTGGTAAAAACCAGGAGCTGCAACAGCGATAAAAACCAGCAGCTGGAACAGTGGTAAAAAACCAGTAGCTGCAGCAGTGAAAAAAAAACAAGTTGCAAATGGTGGTGGTGAAATACAGCAGCTGCAACAGTGGTGGTGGTGAAATACAGCAGCTGCAACAGTGGTGGTGAAATACAGCAGCTGCTTCATCCACTGTACCCACTACGTGTACCCATCAAAAATGTGGAACTCACGTAGTTGTGTGTGAAGAATACGGAAGAGAGTGTAGTCTTAGTTGAATTTCAATGAAAACCTTTAACGTTCCAAGCAGAACCATAAGTACTCGGAAAAAGCCTTTAGACCATGCAGACTGAGTCTCTTTGATCAGGCAGTTACCAAGGATGTCTGGCCTCAGGCTGCCCTGTAAACAACAACATCCTCGAAACCGGCCACGTGTGCAACATGTATCAGAAATGCATTGTCTTCTGTAGGACACATTCTCAACTTTTCTGACAATTAGTGACAGGCAAATCATCGGCTTGATACATGGTATAAAGTACATCTTTCCAATAATCAGTGACTGGGTCCATATGAACATTTAATAATATGTCTTAAGAGACATGTTCATTAGACCGTAGCACTCAGTCTTGTCAACGAAGATACCTATATAAAAGCAGAACATGAAAAAGAATGTACTTAGAGTGGAGGAAATGCTGGAGACCCCTCTGGGTCTTCCTCGTAATTATTCGTAACCCGAGGACTATACTCTCTCCGGAAATAATAAATTACAACCAGCGTTTTTTTTTTATTCACTCACAACCAAGAGTCATTTTTCTGTTACTCACATGATGGCTATCAATTAAAAAACCATCAACACAAGGGTAAATAAGCAATTTACTAAATAAACAATTTACTTTTAAGGGACCATTGCAACAAATGATCTACTGTGCTAAAGACAATGGAAAACTCATTTAGGAATACATGTGTGGAAGGAAGAGATGCCCAGCATGGACCACAATGTCTACTGCAATGAAAAAAATGGTATAGTGATACTTACAAGATGTGGAAAAAGATACTTATGTACAGTTCAGGACATTTATTAGAGGAAACATTTCCTCTAATAAATGTCCTGAACTGTAAATGCCTTTTTAAACGTCTACTACAATGTTCGTCTTTTTTTACGAGTAGTATATAGATGAGAGGCGGAGTACAAATATCTTGGAGACTCAGTAGTCCGTGTATCTGAGAGACAGAAGCTGGGAGTATGGCAGTAGAAACAATAAGCCACAATACCGTGGCCGGGGTAAATCACAATTAACTCGAAATTTAAAGAGGAAACTTTGGATGACGTTTTGGTCTGTCCTGGACTATTATCACGTCACGTTGACTTGATAATAACCCAGGACGGACCGAAAAATCCTCCAAAGTTTCCTCTCCAAATTGAGGGTTGGTTGTGACAGAAGGTTGAAGCTGGGTGAATGGCTGGGAGGAGTAGAAGGTGCCAGGCTGAGGGCAGAGGTGGGGGTGCCGCGATGGTGGTGGTCAAGAGGGACGGTATGGAATGGGAGGAGAGGGAGAGGGACGGTATACAGAGAGGGTCAGCAGCGAGGCGGAACCGAGCAAGTTGCTGCTCGCTCCACTGGCACGCAGGACGGGGCGCCCCGGATGTGGGTCACGCTTCTCACTTCACTACACGACCGCAGGTAACCTCAAGCACACCACCAGTCTTATACTGCTCCTCACCTCCGCCCCGAGTCTAATTATGCAGCCCCTCAGTCCTATAATGCTGCCCCCGAAGCATTACAAGATTCCCCCCCCTGGGGCTTGTAATGATCTCCCCGTATTAAAATCCCCCCAAAGTCCTACGCTGCCGCCTCCGATACTTATAATTTCCCCTCCTCTGAGTCTTCAAATTATCTCCCCTACGACTTATAATGTTCTTGCCCCCAAAAAAAAATACTGCCCCCTCCCTCGAGGCTAGTATGTTCCCACACCCCTTGAGGCCAGATACTACAGTTCCGAGACTTATAATACCGTCCCGAGTTTCGTGATGTCCCTCGTATCCTGCCCCTGACTTATACTGCCACCCTCTGTCCCTGACTCTTATACTGCCACCCCCAGCCACTGACTCTTATACTGCCACCCCCTGCGCCTCTTATAATGCCACTCCCAGTCCCCGAGTATTTATAATTTCTTCACTAATTCTTCCTCCCACACACCTTCCCTACAAATTAAGTATCCGGCATTACTACAAATCCAGTAGGTTACCTATAGTCGGCTTTCAAGGTCACCGCCCCCGCGGTCCGGTCCCAGACCAGGCCTCCTGATTCCCGGAATTCGGGGTTTGTAAAGAAATGCGAAGTGTCATTAGCATGAACATTCAGGTGCTCTTTGGAGGAAGAGCTTAGATTCATATGAAATTTCAGAGACCTCAAACAAAATGCAGACTTAGCTACTCTTCACAAAGGAAACAGCAGAGCCTACACCACACAAGACTTTGAAAGGCTGCCGAGACGCCAACTTAGTGTTTTCAGGGAAGACACCATGGATTTAGAAAGAGAAGATCATGCTTGTCATAACTGCTAGATCACTGGCAAAATCATTGGGACTCTGCAAGGAAACCAAAACAGATGTGGTTTATACCCTCCAAGCAAATGGGTGGGACATGTCGCTTCCTGTCACAGACGTGTCTAAGCACATGAACGAGCTTCGGTGTTTTTTCTATTTTTACTGTGGAATTTTAATGTTTGCAATCATGCGTTTTATTGTTAAACATACACACACAATATACAACTATATATATATATATATATATATATATATATATATATATATATATATATATATATATATATAAAGTGGGCTCAATAAGTAACCCTGACTTTAGCATTCTCAGTAAGGTAGGTTCCTTGATGCCTAAGAGCTCTTGATCCAAGGAATTAGATTTGTCTCCCTGCTCCCTGAATCAAACCCGATTGCCTCCCAATTCTCGAGACACTGTATGACCCCTACGAGCTCATCGCTTCCCCCTAATAATAATAATAATAATAATAATAATAATGCAGCATTCTAATGGTCATTTAGGTAGTTACATTTCTGGTAGGTTCGCTAATAATCTAATGAGATAAAGCATCAAGTTGAAGCTGATTAGCTGACGCATAAATATTAAAGGTGTTATTGGAGAAGTTTCCCGCATGTACTTCAACACCATCATGATACTGCATGTTTGCTAGACTTTGCAGAGCTATGAGCGAATGAGGCAAGTTCTATCATATATCACACAAGTTATTTGATCTTAAGTTATACGCTGCATATCCAGGAAACTTCAGGGAAGGTTCTCCATCTCATAGTTTACATTCTTGTAAACAGATTACATCAATATCCTTGGTTGCACTAATGTAGTGTAAGTCAGACATGATATCACCCTCCAACACTCAGGGAACACACAGACAAGAGGAAAAGAAACACCGACACTAAAGGTAGCACAAGTCCCTAGTTCATACAACAACTAGCATTGAGTCACAATGGCAGTGCACTGTGATGCTGGGTAGCAGCGTGTACCCGTACTGTATGGTGGTTTAATAACCATCATATGAACTTTTGTGACCACGGTTCGAGCCTCTCGTCCATCCTATTGTTTATTCAACCACCATATGTTTAATAGCATTTTCACAGACCTTTGATCTATAAGCCAAGAGTCCAGTGAATTTATGAGCTGACGGAGTCGTGACTCATTTTAGACAAAGTGCTGACTCAATAAAGAGGCGATCATATGGTGTTTACGGGTAGGAAGAGGTGGTGGTGGTGGAGGAAATTAGGGATGTTCCATACAGTGTCAGGAGAGACAGTCAGATCGGCGAGACACTTTGTGAAAACAGGACCTGTCGTGTGAGAGACCAGTGGTGTGATGTCAAGGACAGTAGTGAGAGAGTTCAAGAGACCTTAACTAGAAACTGGGAATGATACACCAGCAAGATTTCAGACTTTTGATTGTGTCCCCACATGACCAGTGACTACTGTTGTTGCTGTTGTTTTGAAAAACTTCAAGAACTGAGTATGACCTCCCTGTAACAATGTACTACTTTCCCAGTGAAAACGTCCTAAGTAATATTAATACCCAAATATTTTGTACAGTACTAGTTGTATATAATAATTATTGTATTCTGTTAATAACTAATATCACGTATCCTTGTAATATTCTAAAAAAATAACATTATTATTTTAACATTTACAGGTGATTAAACACTGTCGGTGAACGAGAAATAAGCTTGTTACCAACCGGCATGTTAAATTATTACTTGGAAGTGGCTTACCAAGAGTGATGGGTTAAGTGGCTTACCAAGAGTGATGGGTTAAGTGGCTTACCAAGAGTGATGGGTTAAGTGGCTTACCAAGAGTGATGGGTTAAGAGGCTTACCAAGAGTGATGGGTTAAGTGGCTTACCAAGAGTGATGGGTTAAGTGGCTTACCAAGAGTGATGGGTTAAGTGGCTTACCAAGAGTGATGGGTTAAGTGACTTAACAAGAGGAGACGAGAAAAGGCTAATTTTCCCAGGATAGATAAAGTGGTTAAACGATTACTCTGGTCAAGAAAACAGTTAAGTGGCGGTTTATGCACACTGAGGTGACTTTTTTGGGATACAAAGGTACATGACAGCAGTAAGTTGTAGAAAAAGACAAAGAGTGCAATAACTTAACACAAAGTCACTTCGGAAAAAGACAAAGGGCAATAACCTAGGACATGTCCTAAGCTACTGCATTTTGTCATTTTCTGAAGTGACTTTGTGCTAAGGAAGTATCCCCGGTACAAGATGTGTATATAAAAGTATATTAGCTGCCATCATAAATATGCACGCTCACAAGTACGCTTTTACCTGACAGATCTGAGAAGTGCTATGAAGACAGTGCCCTTTGCCATACTGCCAAAGACAAAAAGACTTGGCTAAATTATAATTTGTTTTCATACTTTAATGATCGGCCTGGAATACGATGGTTAATAACGTTTGGAACTTATTCAGCGTAAGCTTCTTAGCATCAACGTGTCCTCTAACCCCAAAATCTCAAGTCATGAACCAGGTGTGTGCGCGCGCGCTAGAAGACTCAGTGAGGGCATCCAGAGGAAGGGTGATCCTACGAAATACTAGTTCAGGTGAGGAACACACATTTCAGTATTTAATATTTAAAACGGGTTATGGCGAGCAGTCTCGTTTTCTGTGATCTGTACATGCGCGTGCATATTTATGACGCCTACTGTGTGTGTTGTGTGTATACACACATACATACACATAATCACATTCAAAGTGGCCACTTTATTAGATACACCTGCTAATTAATGCAAATATCTAATTAGCCAATCACGTGGCAGCACCTAAAAGCAAGCAGACAAGGTCAAGAGGTTCAGTTGTTGTTCAGACCGAACATCGGAATGAGGAAGAAATGTGATCTAAGCGACTTTGGCCGTGAAATAATTGCTGGTGCAAGACGGTGTGATCTGAGTGTCTCAGAAACTGATTTCTTGGATTTTCATGCACAACAATTATAGAGTTTACAGAGAATGGTGTGAAAAACTAAACATCCAGTGAGTGGCAGTTATATGAGCGAAAACGCCTTGTTAATGAGAGAGGCCAAAGAAGTGGGCAGACAGATTCAGCCAGACAGTTAACTAACTAACTCAAATAACCATGTGTTACAACACTCGTTAGGGCAGAAGCACATCTCTAAGGACCACTTACGCGGAAACCTTTCAATAAAAGCACAAGTATCTCAACTGGTTCCACGAAAATGGCAAAAAGGGTACCGTTAGGCCCTACAGTCACCAGATCGTTCAGTTGAACAGGGATTGGTAAAAATGTCGCCTGAACGTTCCGACGAATCGCAGAACTCTGATGCTACATTCAAAACAACAATAATCCATGGAATATCCTGCCTTGTTTCAAAGGTTCAGGCTGTGGGTAATATTTTCTTGGCACATATTAGGCCCAATAACACCAACTGAGCATAGTTTAAATGGCATAGGTTACCTGAGTATTGTTGCTGACCATGTGCATCTCTTTATGACTACAGTCTACCCATCTTCAAAGGACCACTTACAGCAGGATAACGCATCATATCACAAAGCACATGTTATCTCAAGCTGGTTCCACGAAAATGACAAGTTCAGCGTACTCCAATGGCCTCCACAGTCACCAGATCTCGATTCAGTTGACCACTACCTTTGGGATGTGGTAAAACGGGAGAATCGCAGCATGAATGTTAAGCCGACAAATCTGCAGCAACTGCGTGATGCTATCATGTCAACATGGACCAGAATCTATAAGGAATGTTTAGAGCACCATGTTGAATACATGCCATGAAAATTCAGATTGTTCTGGGAGCAAAGGGAAGCCCTACCTAGTACCAGAAGGGTGTACCTAATTAAGTGGCCACTGTGTGTGTATACTCACCTAGTTGTGGTTGCAGGGGTCGATTCACAGCACCTGGCTGTGGTGTGTGCGCACGCACAGTGTATACTGTAAGTGTGAAGACATTAAGATGCTAGGTTTTGGGTGTAGTTCTAGGCTGGGCCATAACTTCATAGTTACAGTGTAACTGATACTTCAGCGTATATTGTACGTGCTCTAAGTCCGGGTAGGAGCTCAGTACAAGGCTGGACTACTCCGATTAAACTCTAATGACATGTACTCACAATTAGGTGAATGTTTTGGAAACATTGTAATAGGAATAACCTTTCATTGATTTCTGTACGGACTTAGGTGATTTTCAATTATTATATAATGTATCCAAAGGCAACAGCATTTCACGAGTTTTACTTCACTTACGTAAACGTTCACCTTGAGTTCCACTTGGATTTGCTTCAACGAAATGAAAGACTTTATTATGCTTATGAGGCTCTTATTAAGAGTGTGAGCGACAGTAGTGGTTGCTGCTATCCTGGTAAAGGCGACTGGCAACACCCACACATTTTAACTAGTGGGAATACCTTGGTGTACTTGGACTACTCTTGGGAGAGAAGATGAGATATACCTGAAAATACACAACTGGTTACCTGAGGGTTATCTGACGACGATTCTGGGGGTCACTGTTTCTGACGATCAGTCCAGAATAGACCTTCTGATTGAAGTGTGTGTATACTCACCTAGTTGTGGTTGCAGGGGTCGATTCATAGCTCCTGGCCCCGTGTGTGTGTGTGTGTGTATGTGTGTATGTGTGCGCTCTCTCTCTCTCTCTCTCTCTCTCTCTCTCTCCCTCTCTCTCTCTCTCTCTCTCGCCACTTCCCACTTATTCTTCCCAGCAGTAGCCACCCCGAGCACTCATGACAGGTAATTCATGTCTCCCCAGCTCCGGCCAGAGCAAAAACAGTAATCCGTGGGCGTTCTGTGTGACTCCTACATCATGGCCCAGAAAGAAGAGAGAACTATGAAAAAAACTAAAAGGTCTAACGCTGAAAATGAGGACAAAAAACTGGTGGGGAGGAGGGAGTTGGTGGTGGGTGGCGGGGGTAGAGGGAAAAGGGGGCAGTAAGGCCCAAGGAGGGGAAATCGGCCACGGGGTATGTGAAGATGCGGAGGGGAAAGAAGGGATCTGGATGGAAGGAGAGGGAGAGGGAAAAGGTAAGAAAGGAAGGAAGGATAAGAAGGGAAGGAGAGGAAGGAAAAGGTAGGAGAGTAAGGAAGAGGGTAGGAGGGGAAGAAGGGTAGGAGAGCAAGGGAAAGGGAGAGTGTAGGAGAGGAAAGAAAAGGGGGAAGAGGGAAGGGAGGGGCGTTGAGATATGAAAGGGATGGGAGGGGTAGAGGGAGACGGGCATGAAGAGCAATCATCACCACCACAAAGTAATTTTTTAAATAGGGAGGGGAGAGGAAGGGGTAGCCTGGCAGGGAAGGATCAGCTTGTATAGGGCCCACACCACCACCTCCCAATCCCAGTAAGACACTCCAGTAAGGATCAGCTTAGACAATTCCCACATCACCACCTCTCCATCCCACTAAGACACTCTCCAGTAAGGATCAGCTTGGATAAAGCCCACATTAACACCAAACCCTTACCTATTCAATGTTTTGTAATATAATATACCAATACCACTTATTTACCCCATTAGCCCACACTCAACTCAAAAATAAAACCCTCTAAATCTTCAAAACTGAAGTCCTCTTCTTCACACAACTCTTCTTTCAATGGCCAAAAAAAAAAAAAAAACTTTGGTATATGGTGTGAAATGTGACAGCAGTGACTATAAAGAAGCACTTGGTGAACTTCGCAGGCAAGGTAGCTAAAAACATAGTTTAAATTTCTCTGTACTGGTACATTCTGCAGATCCTCACTTATGTCGGAAAAGGAACAATTAGTGTTGAGCAATATTTCGGTTGAGATTACAATTGCCTTAAAGAGTTAACATTACTGGCGTAACATCTGGTTTTCAAGGTTGTTAACCAATATATCTTTTACCATAGTTTGATCGTAACATCATTATGATCCTTGAAAGTAATATTCTCCACTGAGTGGTTTGTGTGTACTCGCCCATGTGTGTTTGTCAAAAATTAAGACTCGGCTCCTAACACCGCCTCCAATCCTACTATGATTGGCATTACTGATTTTAGACCTTTTGGTCCTTATCACACATTCTTACAGCTGTGAATATATTGAGTTTGTCTCCTATCACAGCCTTCCCCTGGTCCAGGGGAAGGCTGTGATATTAGGAAAACTCTCGAAGACAGTCAAAGGTATATCAAAGGTATACCACTCTACTTTTTGAAAGACTCAAGACAAAAAAAAAAAAAAAAGCTTCCTAACCTCCATATAGCTCATCTGTGGCTTCAGGGCAACCTGCGTCATCTTTGTCCCTCCTCTTAATTCAGTCTATCTCACTCTGCCTATTCAATTCCTCTTAAAATTTTGTACGTCTTAAACATGTTTCTCTGGTCCTTCTCTGTCATTATCGTTGGATTCAGTTCCTTCAACATTTCCTCACAGTGTGTTCTATACTCTGTTACATTTTTCCATTTCAGAGTAACTAAAATTTGTACTCATTGATCATCATACTGCGTTATGTTGCACACTAGAACACCTGTCCTAGATTGATCCCACTCTCATAAAAGTCTAGTATCATCTGCAAAGGATGGTACTGTGCTTTAATAAAAGAAAACGGGAACGACAATTTGGTTGAGTACTATGCCTCGAGTAACGGAGCTTTTTACTGTGAACGAGGCTTATGATTTTACTTTACTGAGTATTATTCTGGATCCCATTTGTTAGAAAATTAAAGACACATTTCATTTTTCTAATGTTTTCCTTTTGTACGTATCATGTCGGTCATTACAGCACGGCAGGAAGAAAGATTATGTAAAGTCGGTGCATATTAAGTTGACATTTTGTTTGTGTCCACTGCATTCTAAACCCTAATGTATTGTTTCATCAACTGAGAGGCAAAAATCAACGTGCTCTTGTTGACCTGGCTTCAGTAATTGTTGTGATTCCACTTACTTGGTTATCTTAATACAAAATTTTAGGGAATTTGCATCTAGTGGTTTGTATACAGGAAAAATGAATATTCAATTTCACTGTCAAAACTTCGACATCATTAGTGGTATTAAGATGCTCAGTGCAAATGAACGAATGAAAGAAATACATGTATAATCTCTACCAGTTTTAACTCTAAGACGCAAATTACTAACCAATTTTAATTTTTCTTTACGACAAAGATACACTGTACAACGTGAAAATTATCTACAATTGAAAAAGTGGAGAGAGGGAGGGATGAGAGGGGAGGGGAGAGGGAGAGAGGGGGTAGAGTATACTCACCGATTTGTGTTTGCAGGAGGTCGATACTTAGCTCCTGACCCCGCCTACTAGATCACCTTGATCAGCATCACTTGACTTCTGGCTCCTTGGGGATTATCATATCTACTCTTGAAGCTGTGTATGGAGTTTGCTTCCACCACTACCTTATCTAAGACCACCCTGAGACTAAAGAAATGCTTCCTTGCATCCCTATGGCTCATCTGTGTCTTCAGCTTCTATCTGTGTTCCCTTAATTCAGGACCTCTTAGTCTGATCAATTTGTCCCTATCAACCATAGTAATTCCTTGTACGTACTTAATAACCATGTCCTCGTTTGTTCTTTCCTCCAAGGTCGCCAATTTTAATTCTTTCAAGTTCTCATGGTACATTCCTGTTCTGGTACTATATGGTTGCAAACCTTTGGACTTTCCAGTTTCTTTAAGTGTTTAACCACGAGTGGGCTCCATGCTGGGGCCGCATCCTCAATAACTGGTCTAACATATGTCGTGCATAAGGTTCTGAAGGATTCTTTATTCAAATTCCTGAATGTTATTCGCTGTCGATATACTGTTTATGTACAATTCTGGCGATATGATAGGTGTTATATCCCTTCCCCCAGATCCTTTTCACTCTCTAATATTTCCAACTTCTCTCCGCCCATGTTGTACTCTGTGTCCGGTCTGCCCTTTCCTCCAAAATACATGACCTTGCATTTGTTTGGGTTGTACTCGAAGGCCATTTGTTTGGCCACATCTGCAATTTGTTGAGGTGTCTTTAGAGTTTATCACTGTCCTCTCCCGTTTTTATTACATCATCAGCAAACAGTGCCGCATAGGACTCAATCCTCTTGAAGGGCATTCATGTTTATTAGGAACAGTATTGGTCCTAACATTGTGTATGTCTGTGTGTGTGTGTGTGTGTGTGTGTGGTGTGTGTGTGTGTGTGTGTGTGTGCGTGCGTGCGCGCCCATGTACTACCCTGAGCATTCATGCTTTGAGAAGCAACTTTGTCAAGAGCGGCCAGACAGAGCAACAGCATGAGCCAGCCATCCATTACTGAGCGTCATCACCTTCAGCGAGCAGCCTTACAACACGTCCTTCTGGATGGCCTCAGAGTAGGTAGAAGCCTTCAGCAATAAGCCATGATGGCCCCGTGTGCCCACCCTCCCGGGAGCACCCCACCTATTCCAATAGCAAGCTCCATGATGGGAGTGCAGTATTAGCGTGTGCCGGTGCGCCACCATCAACTCCACAAGCAGTATCTGGTGGTGAATTTTAACAGTGTGTCTGCGGCCGGGGATGCTGCAGATTCTCTGGCCACCGCTCGTCCCAGCCACATTGAGCGGCCTCGGACGCAGCTGCCGTATTGTTGTGTACAAAGGGCCGGGCCGGGGGGAGGCGAGGTTTAAACCGCCACGGCGCTACCGAGTCCCTGATTCTGCTGTCGCTTCTGCTTCTGCTGCTGCCTTCTGCTTCCCCAACACCACGACCTCTCACTGGGGCTACAGGTTACTGCAGAGCTCAACATGCCAGTGACTCAGCACTCCCATATTGCTGGCACGACCAGTGTGAATACAAGATATATTCAACCCCAACACTATCTCAACTTCGCTAAGCCTCGCAGAGTGCACATTCCTATTCCTAGTTTACATTATATTCCTCTGGTATTTCCCAGAAGAGCCATAAGGAGGAAGTAAAAAATTAAATGTCAGTATAAAATCCTTTTCCAGCAGCGACGCGATACGAGAGCTTGCAAGAGTTGAACCCCGTCCTTGGCCGAGGAAGTGGAGCCGTGAAACCCGAACGACCGTTGGAAACTTAATCGGTTGCCATTAGACTCCGCCATTCCCGAGAAATGGGAGGGGAGAAGGACAATAAGTGAAGTAGGTGCAGGAGGAGGAAGAGCGCAAGACGGCGAAGCCGAGGATAAATACGAAGACTAGGCAAATGAATAAGAATAACATATATCAAGATATATATATATATATATATATATATATATATATAAATGAAATAAATTATATTAATACATATAATATGAGACTATGAAAGGGACAAACAATATTGGCGATGTAAATTTAAGGAACTTGCTGCAACAAGCGACTTACAGTGAAGCATCGTGACAAGAAACTAACAAGGAATCAACCTTCAATGTCCCATCATCCCACTATGCTGTTATGCAGCTACCATTTGTTAAGCCATGTTCTCCGTCCCTGCACTTTTATATCTCCAGTTGATAAATTAGACACATGTGCAACACTTGGGTATCTTTATTGAGAAACGTTTCGCCACACAGTGGCTTCATCAGTCCATACAAAGGAGAATCGTGAATAATAGGAGGAGTATGAGGTAATCAGTCCCTCAACCTTGAGTCGATGTCAGTCCATCAATCTTGTAAAGAATACAGCATATGTGCGAAGAGGTAGCTTATATACCCAAGTGTTGCATATGTGTCTAATTTATCAACTCGTCGGTTCTCTGAACCATTCATCTATATCTCCAGTTCTTAGGATTTTAGCATCCAACAAGCTTTTGTTTGTGAGGGTAGTCACTGTTTCTGGCCTAACTCATTTCTAGCCTCCAGGACTAGATCATATCTGATCTTGAAACTGTTTATAAGAGAAACTGACACTAGATTTCAATCATTCTGGCTGAGTTTAGGGAAAAGTGCTGGGGAGGAAAACATTCCGAATCGCAAATGCGGTTGGCTACAATTAAAGCTGAGATGTCTTAAAACTGTAACACCGAGGAGATTGCAACAAGAAAAAAAAACTATCAGGGAATTGCAAAAGTTCTCGCAGCTCGTTGTTTGCCTTAGGATTGTGAAAGTCTATAGGCGAATCCTCCGAGACATGGTCAATCGATTTTCAGAGGCTCGGGTGGTACAAGACGTCAGGAGAAGCGGTAGTGAAGACATTGTCTAGTCTTGAGAGAAGATGTCAGTGTAGGCAGGCGAGTCCTTGAGTCTGTTGTCGGACAGCTGAGGTCCGCCTAGTGTTGTAGAGTTGGTATACGTTATCAGTGTAGGCACGCGTATACCACTCCACACTATCTGTAGATAAACAACTCCCTTGTCTTGAGGCCGCCATGATAATGACCACACGATTGTACTGAGCCCAGATAGCGGGCACGCTTTCCCAACACACCCACATTAGACTCGAAACACTCACCTCCACCACCACCATACCCGAATATAATAGTTTAACATACTTAACACGTGGCTATAATTGCTCAACGTAAATCTCATCTTAGCCAACTAATTCTTTGTGATAAAAGAAGGACAAGTAATACCTATATATAGCCTTATCGTATAAGCAGAGAGAACATGTATAAAAACATAGCTATCTATCATATATATCTGGATAATGAGAAAATAGATTTATTCACCCACAATTAGGAGCAGCACCCACGATATGCCGGTGCTGTACCATTCACGTGTGCTTGCCCAGTACTCAATGAATGTGTGCATTTGTAAAGTACACCACGGGCAGAGGACATAGGTGTGTACTTGGATTTAAACTCACAAAGCATACCCATATGCTTGCTGAGTATTACATGGACGCTTAGCATGCGTTTGTACTTCCTGAGTACATCACTTGCTGAGTTCACTGAAGACGGTACACACACGTGTTTGTAGTGTACATCACGGACAGCATATACGTGTGTACTTGCTGGGTACACCACAGACGGAGCATAAGTGTGTGTGCTGAGTATAACCACGGTCAGCATACACTGTATGAAGAGTATACCACGGACATAAGGGAAATATATACCAAAGAGAACATATATGTATGTGTTTGCCCAGTAAACCACAGAAAGCATATACGCATATGTTGCCCAGTACACCACAGGGTATACACCAATGTTCCCCAGTGCATCAGAGAGCATGTATGCAAGTGTTTGCCCAGTACACCAAAGAAAACACACATACAAGTGCTTGTCCAGTATACCACAATACACCACAGAAAGTATATACACAGGTGCATGCCCAATACACCAAAGCATACACACAGGTAATTGCCCAATACATCACAGAAAGCATACACGAATGTTTGCCCAGTACACCAGAGCATATACGAATGTGTTTTCTCCCAGTACACTAGAGTATACATACACGTGATGGCACAGAAAGCATACATGTGTTTGCCCAATACCCATGAGCATACACGCCTGTATTTGTCTGGTATACCAGAAAGCATACACAAACGCTTGCCCAGCTCACCACAGAAAGCACAGACGTTTTTGACAAATACACTAGGAGAAAACACACGCATGTTTGCCTAATACAATACAGCAAGCATACACGTGTTTGTCCAATATACCACAGAAAGCATACACGTAATGGCTCAGTACACCATATACACGCATGTACTTGCCCAGTGCACTAGAGCATGCACACGTGTTTGCCCAGTACATCAAAGAGCATACACGCATTTGTTTGCCCAGTAAATCATAGAGAGCATACACTAATGTGTTTGCCCAGCACACTAGGTACAAAATCATTATTTATTGAACGCGAGTAATGTGTAGTGACTGTGACCCGCGTGCTTGCTGACGTTGATTGAATACTCAAGATGAGTTTCGAGATAAACTTTGTGATAAGCAACAAAAAAAAATATGAGAGTGCAGTGAGCACCATGAACAGTGAACATGTTATATGAAGGCCGCAGACATAAGAATATTCCATGGTATCCCTAATATTGCTATATCTAGCTGTAATCGATTCCCTGGGTCATCACTCCGGTGGCTCGGCCCCAGACCAGCTTCTGAATATATAAAAAAAAAACTGTAAATTTATAGTTTGTCCACTGCCCGAGAATTTAAGGCTTCCCTTCACCTGTAAACTAGCATCAATTTTCTTTTAATCATTATAAGTAAACTATGAGTCTACTCAGAAATACTATACAATATAACATGAACTTTATTTATAGACATAATACATCAACAAAGATACAATATATATATATATATATATATATATATATATATATATATATATATATATATATATATATATATATATATATATATATATATATATATACATCCCGCGCCCTCGATACCATCAATTGAAGCTGTGCCAGCAATGTGTCCACACTTAACTAAAGATACACTCCTAAAATCCTGTTCCCTGGCTCCATCCTCGCCAGCACTCCCTGTCCAACCATCGTTCCTGACTGCCTGCTCTTCCTGGTGGCATAAGCGTGGCTCTAATATACTTGGTGCTCATCGGTCTCGCCGCGAACAAAGGCCACTGTGGAGTCAATAAATACTGTTATCGCTCACATCTGTATGATAATCTTATCGATTTCACCCTCCGCTAACAGATATTATCTGTGCCAGAGGAATCCTTATGGCACCTTAGACCTGGTAAGAGGTTAATTGAGGCTATAAATGTTAATGGTGTGACAAGAAAGAGTACCAGAATTGTCTTTAGACGAGGCAAAGATCACAAGGCGTGCTCCTAGCGGAAAGTTTATTTTTTCTTGAGCAAGTGGATACCACATAGCAATGTGTGTGTGTGTGTGTGTGTGTGTGTAGCCCTGCTCTAGATTAACGAGAGGCACTTGTGCTTGTATGAGTATGGGGGAAGCCACCATTGAGTTCATTTATTTTCTCGCTTAATGAGATATCTTATTCGTACTATCTTTAGAAATACACTTAAGTCAGGAAAATTTGGAACACCTTACAGAAAACCAAACTGCAACTGTCACAGAAAAAGACAAAAGCGGTGAAATATGCAAGTACAGTGCCACTGAAAATCTGCAAATACTGAATATGATTTGAATAACTATACATTAGAAAATGTTCCAATATGTTACGAGAGAGACAGTATCTTGTTAATGAAGACTAAGAGGTATTGTCACCCTGAGATGAGTAGTATATCATAATTTCGGACCAGAAAATGTTATGACCTACGATGACCAAAATTCCACGTGAAAAGAACACAACGCTGCAAAATTACGTATTAAGGAAAAGACTGCACGGTAAACAAAAACAATTTCTTCTGCCAAAGAGAAAGGATTTAGAGCAAGAAAAAAGGCAATAAAAAACATGGGGTATAGAGTTAAATGGCAGAACACAACGAGCCAGTTTTTCACAGACCAGCGTCAAATTTACAACAGCCCATAGTGCAACTAGGACAGGTGACAACAAGGATATATACACAAAGAACAATATTATAAAATGATAAAGATCCAGAGGCATTAACAAAACTCAATAACCCAAAGAACCAAAAATGGTAAATCCTCTTTCCATTTTGCTAACATTTAGGGTTCAAAAACAAATAAATATATAAGCAGGCTCCTCAAAGAAGCAGAAATAGATACAAAGGTTATGGACAGTGCGGTATGGGTGAAAAAAAATACAATGAATATAATGTTGATACTAGAGTAAATAAGTTACAAGAGGCGTAGGACTATGTAAGAGCCTCACTTTGTTAAAATCATGAAATAATACAGTAGAATTACTATTAAAGTGGAGAACAAGAATCGGGTAATTATCCTTGTATATTAATTACCATCAGCAACGGCAAAAGAATTCATGGAACAGGAAAGTCTTACACAAAATATTATCCTCTTTAGAGATTTCAAGTTTCCAAATATTAAGTTAAAGATGGAAAACAACTTTATTCCAGAAATAGTATTTGGAAATATCTTAGGCCAACAGATAACAGAACCTACTAAAAATAAAACACACTAGATTTAATCTTTAAGAACAGTGAGAAACAATTCAGATATATAATCCCAAACATAATATACAGGCAGGCCCCGCTTATACAGCAGGTTAGATTCCTGGCTACTGCTGTAAAGCAAAATAGCTGTAAAGTGAAACAGCAGCAGCAGAAATATAAGCAGCAGCAGAAACAGAAGCAGCAGCAGAAACAGAAGCAGCAGCAGCCTATAAGCGTGGGCAGGGTTTGCTTCAACGCACATCAAACATGTCTGTATTATATAGGGCCCCTTGTGGGATAAACCCTCTTAAAGAAAGATACATAGGTGTTGGAAATGTGTCTTACGAACAATTTGCACTCTGTCAAGATTTCTCCTCACTTTTCATGAATGGTTTATATATATATATATAAATGGGTTTATTTACAACGTTTGGGTATTTTATTTACTTTGGTTACATTTCGGGAGCTTTATCAAGCCTCAATATACATATCAGGATAGAACAATATGCACAGGAAAAAAGTGAGGTGAAATAACAGGTAATAAAAACTGAGATCAACGGGTTTAAAGTTGCAAGTGTGTCCAGTTTTATAAATTTACATGAATACACTGGACGAAATACTGCCATATAAAAGGAAGAAAACGAAATATACATCAAATTGAGCTCGAAAGAAAATAGTTTTCCCTGTTGGTTACTATTTTTGTTATTGTTAAGTCAGAAATAAAACGCTGACGCTTATATGTATCATAAAATTATTTGTGTAATATAATAACAATGTTCTTGACGTTATCGATCCACTGCTGAATGATGGTAGTTCATTAAGACAACTCTTCTCGAGACTGAGACTATCATGTCACGCATCCAGTTAGTACATACCCATCGTTACCATGTCCATGCATATATATGGTAATGATAATATTTCATTTAAACCTCACTAAATTCTCCCTCTTACCCTTACTCTCTCCCTACCCAAAAAAATCTGTAGTATCAAGTATTCCGAACGTAATATTAGACACGAAACGTCAGCAATATACATACTATACTTGTAATAAATACTTAAAATTGCACACTTCTAAACCTCATGTGATTTTACATACTCAACACTTCTACAACTCTCGATGTATTCGATGGCAGGTTTGTGACAAATATCTGAACAGCGCCCACACCGTGAGAGAAGCACGAACTAGCACTCGTGAACGTACATCAATGCAAACCCGGTTAGAATTACCCAGTCACGTGGTATATACACCAAGAGATGTGGATCTCACGCTATATATACATTGAGCGTTTACTTTAATCGCTATTTTAGGAAATGAAGTATTCTTGACTGGTGGCGCACATATAATATGCACCCGTTATGAACCTCGTGGAGTCGATAGGCTTTAAGATTAATATCCAATAAATGTGAAATTTGGAGGGCAATAGAGTAGTGTTAACAAACAAGGTCTTCACTAATATCTGCACACGTTGTGCTCTACTGGTAGCCCCTTACCAGAAGATATCAGAAACACGGCTGGAACAAGTGTAGAAGCCTTCAAGAGGAAACTGGACAAGTATCTTCACCAGGTGCCAGATAAACCAGGCTGTGATGGATATGTGGGGCAGCGGGCCTCCAGCAGCAACAGCCTGGTTGACCAGGCAAGCATCAGACGAGTCTGGCTCATGGCCGGGCTCAGAGTAGCAAAACTCCCGAAACTCTTCAAAGGTATATAATAAAAGGGCAATTGTAATACACAACTTAGTTTATTTTTGCCCTATTAAACATCTAAAAAAATGTTTGTTATTCTAAGTTAGTTAACTTAGATTAACCTATATTTAAGTAAAGGTATTGTTAATCGCCAATAATAAAATGACAAAGAATTGGTTTTCGCCTAGCAGAGTGGAACATAAAGTTGCTTAAGTGCTAACATAATTGGTATTCCTGTCTTCACTGTTTAAAGTTGGTCGATGAGCTGCTTGACAGGATATGCCGTCAGGCTCAATAATAATTATACCACAGCTAATCTACAATTACCCAAACTTTGAATGTCATCACATAAGAGGCACACTGAAGGGTTATTTATCAACACAATATGATTACTTTGGTAAGTGACAACTGAAAAACAATCACTGTAATTTATTCCAACGCCTTCACAGGTTCTTAATAAAACACCAAAACACAATTACACGAAAGTATCAAATGCACTGGAGATGATAAGCCACTTATTTTATATTGTCTCTCCACAAGTCCTTGTCAATGAACGCGTAGTCTTTGAGTGACGGGGCTTTGAGTGACGGGGCTTTGAGTGACGGGGCTTTGAGTGACGGGGCTTTGAGTGACGGGGCTTTGGGTGACGGGGCTTTGAGTGACGGGGCTTTGAGTGACGGGGCTTTGAG
The DNA here is from genome assembly GCA_009830355.1 of Cherax destructor. Lineage (NCBI taxonomy): Eukaryota > Metazoa > Arthropoda > Malacostraca > Decapoda > Parastacidae > Cherax > Cherax destructor. Next base: position 276,358 of record WNWK01000333.1, on the reverse strand, counting down.
TGACGGGGCTTTGGGTGACGGGGCTTTGAGTGACGGGGCTTTGGGTGCCTTATAACATATGTGGGAGACGGCAGGCGGCGGTAGCGTCAAGTTCCAGCAACAAGTTGTTCCCTGCCACAGCCACCCTCACCACTCCTACACCCATCACACTTTACATACACAACCAACCTTCCGCTTACTTATATCCTCAAACACTAGCACCACTCCTATAGTGACCTACCATACCACTAACCCCTACAGAAGCCTGCCACACCACTTGTTCCTACAGTGACCAACCTTACTACTATTATCAACACAATCAACATTGTGCTGTACTATTATCCAGCAATACTCAACACTCACTCCTCCAGCAACCTACCACACCTCTCTTTTTACAAACTTCATTTACGTCATGAAATACTGGACAAATTCTTGATAACACGTCATCTAGACATAACTTATTGAAAAGAGAATATTTATTATGCAACTTTTGCATTTGCAAAGGCTCAGTATTAATTCAGTTGCTATATATATAGATCTAATTCACTTTATAAATTCAGTTGCTGCAGTCACATATTTTAATTTAACAGTACTCTTTTATTTCCTGTTTGTTTGTTTGTTTGTTTGTGTGTGTGTGTGTGTGTGTGTGTGTGTGTGTGTGTGTGTGTGTGTGTGTGTTTCTCTGCATATATATACCACAATGAAACTCCAAACTCTTTCGTGACGTAGTCATCACATTTAAAAAGTCACTGAGGGATAAAGTGGGGTCTTGTAATTTTACACACACGCACAAAACCTTCAATACACATCGCAACAGTTGACTCACTGACCTCACTAATATGATTATATTCAACGGGTCAACACAAAACTATAACGATAAATTAAAAGTTTTTGTGCAAAAATATCAAGGAGTTTCGTCTTGGCAAGTCTGAGTGCCTAGCAAAAACGGTCAGCCAGAGGGAAAGAAAGACTGGAAAAAGTTCAACCCGTGCCCTATGACGCTGCACTTCTACACAATTCCTATCTGCTTGTTTACTAATATTAAATTTTATAATTTATATCGTATAAAGTTAACGCAGTATATTCGACTTTAGTAAACTTTAACGAAATAAGTTTTTCTGTAATAGCCTAATTATACGTATATCGGGTACGTGTATATATATATATATATATATATATATATATATAATATATATATATATATATATATATATATATATATCTTGATAGCAATATATAATGTGGTTGGGGTGAAACCATCTCAGCGATGTTCATGTTGAACACATACTACATGGCAGCTACCGTGAGCACGTTACAGTATGTGGTAATATCTAAGTGTTACATAAACAATAAGTGTATGTAACTTTGCCATCAAGTGAACATGGTTCAAACACTCCCATGCTTTTGAGAATGTCAAGTATTTCCTCTCAGTCGGGACTGCCGCCTCCTCCACAAGTAACACCCATTTGGCAAACGCTCATCTAAACCAAGCTAAATTGCTAGTGTTAAGTTATCAATTTAAAGTGTGAAATTAATGAAAGTTTAGCCCGTCAGAAACTACTAGGAAACCGAGAAAAAAATATGCAATAGTACTTACTCCTTGCAAGGGAAAGGAGCAAGTAGCAAAGTTATCGTAGGTAATAAACAGCCGTAACATTACACTAATTGGAGGCAGAGTATATGAGATAAAAGCAAAAGAAGCGTCTTAAAGGGTGTGAAAGTTTTGGCTGAAGGAGGTAGTGAGTGTGGGGCGTAGTCTTCCCCCACCTCCCCCTTTCCCCCAGGGTACTTTGTTTACCTCTTTCTGCACTTGGCGCGAGTTGCTTACACACATTTCAAAAGTAAACACAACACAAAAATTAATAAACACCATTTTTACAAAGACCATCTTCGAACTTTACTAGGTATCACAAGTGTAGGAGGACACTCAAGGTTGTTTAAATAATAATAATGTAAGTTTAGTATAGTGAGATGCTGAGGCGGGAGAGGAAGATGCTGTGAGCCGCGTGCTGTCTCCCACTGCCCGCCACAGCTGACCCGCGGCTTCCTACCTGAGAGTAGAGGGAGTACCCAGAGTTCATGTTGAGATCGAGGGCGTGCACGTTCTCCTGAAGGGACGTGGCCAAGACGTTGCTCCTGGTAGCCTGGCGTTGAGCGTCGTCTCGGGGTTTCGACGCGGCGCTAAGGGGGACTCCGCCACTCGCACAATCGTACATAGCAATACACTATCCCTTCACCATCACTACACTAAACACTGCTCACTATAGGATGAAGGCACTCCTCTTGTGTTGCCTACACAGTGCCAAGGTAATCACTGATAGACAACACCAGCACAACGCTGAGCCCAGCCAGCCACGCAGACAGAGACGGTCCTGAGCCGCGCACAGCTTCACTCCCTACGACGCCGTGGACAACACTGAGGCACGGCGTGGTGGTGGCCCAGTCCATTCTCTCTCGCGGGGGAGGACCTTCGCTCTTCTCAGAGTAAGACATGACATCTATCCTTCCCTTAGCATTCTAGAGCAAGCTTGCTAGAAGTGACCGTCGTCGTAGCAATGCAGAGATAGGAACATGCATGATGCGTGCCCAAGAGGTGTTGGAGATGACAGAACCACCACCACGTGGGATGCATGCCATCGTCCAGGTCTCCGTCAGGATATCTCCCGCGAGAGTACACGAGGTCCCTGGACTGCCTTCACTAGATGTGTTTTAGTCACTGCCGCGAGAGGTTACATAACTCCAGCTTCCAGTACCCTAATGCAATCCAAAGACAATAACTACCTCAAAACCCTCAAAAGGCAAGAAGCTGCATTTCAGCTTTCCAGGGAGACCTAGGAGCTATAACTCAACCCTCTTAAGAGGTCTAGGAGATAAGCTCCACACTTTCACGAGGCAGAGGAGCTTCTGCTAGACAAATTCAAGTCTATCAGCCTGTGGTTTAGCACCTTCAAAAGTCCCAGGAGATATAGATCAATACCTTCAAGAAACACAGGAGCTGTAAATCAACATCTTCAAGAAACACAGGAGCTGTAAATCAACATCTTCAAGAAACACAGGAGCTGTAAATCAACATCCAACAGGAACTGAAACTTAATATAGGAGATAAACCGGACAAAAGTAGGTGTGGAAATTCCCATAGAGTTTAAGACTTGTTTTACCACTACAATCCATGAGTTGGATTTGCGTTTTGGAATACAAGAGGCACCTACCAAGCCCAATAAATATCCGAACCTTCCTTTATATAAGATACGCCAGCAGTGAAACACATCACCGGACGTCTGAAGCCAATTTGGTGAGGTGTTCTCAATCGCAGGGAAAATGTCACAAGTTGTTTGACACCACATATGAGAAGCCCTACATTCGTAGGTCATATAGTGCTTAGAGAATGAGAGTCATAAGTGTGATCCGAACACGAGGACAATTACTTGGATTAAAAAATCTTCCACCAGCATCAAGGCATGTCTGGTGGAGGGTTTTTGGTCTATAAAATTAGCAGATTGATTACTATTGGTATTCCTTTTTTGGGAATACCTAAACACGACTGATAGATCGCCCGAGCCAGTGGAAGGAGGCCTAAGAGCTGGAGCCAGTTACAAGCAACCTCAGCTAAATATTATGAATTGTGACAAAAATACAGCTACAGCTTTGAAAAGTTTTTATACTATATAGACAAACTTCAAAACAGATCTGAAGTGTACAGATGAATATGTGCTCTTAAAAACATTCACAACAAATGTAACCAAAAGCGTATTGTATAAAGCTTGATAAGGTGTCAGAATCTTTTAGAATATAGATGTAGCAGAAAAGTTCGATGACAGGTCTACACGTTAACTATTACTTAAAAAAAAATACCAAGAAATATTCAAGACACTGGAAATGCAGCCGATGATAAACGGCGTACAATATATATAAAAAAAGGATGTGATAATATAGACAAGGAAAATTTATTGGCACCCTCAACATAAAGGACAAGAGGCAGCAATAATACGAATTGGAAAAAAAACAGTGCATAATCAAAAATAAGAACATTTCTACAAAAATAAAAGGTTATATAGCTAGAATGGGATTCAACAGGACGAACAAGACACTTGCGCAACATCTGGGTAGCTTTACTAGACACATTTCGCCTGAGCATCACCTAAGTATCTCTAATCGAGAGACAGTATTGCCTATACAAAAGGCCCTTTTACAGTCTAATACAGGAACTTCGACGGATTTTTTAATACTGGAGCCAGTGAAAAAAGTGATGCGGTGCAGCAGTTGAAGACATTTACACGGATGGTTGGGATTCACTTGAGTGAGAAGTGTGCGCACTTCAACTACTGGAAACTGTAACAAATTACGTGATGTACTAAAGAATGAATACTGGGCTGGGTGCTGGGAGTGACCCTGGGCTGAGTGATAGATGCTGGAGTGACCCTGGGCTGAGTGATGATGCTGGGAGTGACCCTGAACTGAGTGATGGATGCTGGGAGTGACCCTGGACTGAGTGATGGATGCTGGGAGTGACCCTGGACTGATTGATAGATGCTGGGAGTGACCCTGGACTGAGTGATGGATGCTGGGAGTGACCCTGGACTGATTGATAGATGCTGGGAGTGACCCTGGGCAGTGCTGGTGCTGGGAGTGACCCTGGGCAGTGCTGGGTGCTGGAGTGACCCTGGGCAGAGTGATGGGTGCTGGGAGGACCTAGACAGTGATGGTGCTGAGGACCACTGAGTGATGGGTGCTGAGAGTGACCCTGGGCAGAGTGATGGGTGCTGGGAGTGACCCTGGACTGAGTGATGGATGCTGGGAGTGACCCTGGGCAGTGATGGGTGCTGGGAGTGACCCTGGACTGAGTGATGGGTGCTGGGAGTGACCCTGAGCAGAGTGATGGGTGCTGGGAGTGACCATGGACTGAGTGATGGGTGCTGGGAGTGACCCTAGACTGAGTGATGGGTGGTGGGAGTGACCCTGGACTGCGTGATGGGTGCTGGGAGTGACCCTGGGCAGAGTGATGGGTGCTGGGAGTGACCCTGGGCAGAGTTATGGATGCTGGGAGTGACCCTAGACTGAGTGATGGGTGATGAGAGTGACCCTGGACTGAGTGGTGGGTGCTGGGAGTGACCCTGGACTGAGTGGTGGGTGCTGAGAGTGACCCTGGACTGAGTGGTGGGTGCTGAGAGTGACCCTGGACTGAGTGGTGGGTGCTGGGAGTGACCCTGGGCAGAGTGATGGGTGACAGGATTGACTCTGGGCTGAGTGATGGGTGCTGTGAGTGACCCTGGGCAGAGTGATGGGTGATAGGAGTGACCCTGGGTAGAGTGATGGGTGCTGGGAGTGACCATGGGCAGAGTGATTGTGATGTGAGTGATCCTGGGCAGAGTGATTTGTGATGTGAGTGACCCTGGGCAGAGTGATTTGTGATGTGAGTGACCCTGGGCAGATTGATTTGTTATGTGATTGACCCTGGGCAGAGTGATTTGTGATGGGAATGACCTTGGGCAGTGATGGGTACTGGGAGTGAGTGACCCTGGGCAAAGTGATGGGTGATGGGAGTGACCCTGGGCAGAGTGATGGAAGTGACCCTGGGCAGAGTAATGGGAGTGACGCTGGGCTATGTGATAGGAGTGACACTTCTGTAACGCAAGTAGGTAAAACACCAACAGGTAATTCCCCCCCACACACACACGGGATATACTACGAAAGAGATGAGAAACTTACACAAACAATGATATATGAAAGGAGAACTAAGAAAGACCAGATCATGATATTCAAAATACCCTGATGATTAGATATAGTGCCAAGGGACAAGCTGTTTGAGATGTGAAGAGTGGTAGTCAGGGGGACACAGATATAAGCTGAAGAACAAGAGCAGTTATCAGGGACGTTAGGAAGCAATTGTTTTTAAGTTTTAGGGTAATGATTAAGTGAAGGCAATACTTTACTTAATTTTAATATAATGAAAGATAAAAATCAGTAGAGCCTGTTGATACGAGTTAATAAAGTTAAGAGGAGGAGCCAGGCGTTGTAACTCGACCCTCCTTGTAAGCACAAACACAGAAGTACTAGTTAACTACATACCTTTTTGCTACATCTGTATAAGGGGTCAAGCAGGAGGTACATATGACCGAGACCTTCTGCTGGATTTCCAATCTACCCCATGAAATTAAAGACATAAATTTGATGGCAGGATTTCCACCATATATAAAAATCAAAGAGGTCTGGTCACAGACCGAGCCGCAGGAGCGTTGACCCCCGGAACACTCTCCCAGGTAAACATGATACACTACACAACACAACACTAAACTACACAACACAACACTACCCTTAGGATCTTGATGGTATGGACATGGCAAGACTATTAAAGTTCTCCCAGTATTTTTTACATCGCTATCCTTAAATGTTATCAGGTACAAGTATTTTACTCTGTACTCATAGTTAACGCTTCTTAATTACGAGATTAATCTCGTTGCAAACCTCTTCACCTTCTTCAGTACGCTGTATCAGGTGTGGCCATGAATGCTTCTTTGTTGACACTCCTACAAGTTAATCTTAGACCCAGAAAAGGCGAATTTGCCGGAGAAGTTATTCAATAGAAAAACTAAAAAAAAAAAAAGACCCACCCAAATTATATATAAAAAAAATGTATATAAAACTATGATGGTGATGGAATGTAGACTCAGCATTACATGACACTCAGGTGTCATAGAAAAGTTTATCTTCAGGAATCAAACTAAAAATTTTGTACGTCCAGACAAATATTTATGTATTCATTGAGTGCTTGTGTTTATCAATGGGGTGTGTGTGTGTGTGTGTGTGTTTGTCTGGGTCTTAACCGCTAACGTATCCACTCTTAAAATTGTGAACTGTATCAGTATATGCAGTGCCCTCAATGTCTTAAATAAAGTTGTATCATCATGGATGGCACACACTGACATCCTTCAACATACGTTAGGTTACCCCACCAACCCAAGTCAGGTTATTCCTTCAAGGCACGTCACGCTCCTCCTTCAAGGCACGTCACGCTCCTCCTTCAAGGCACGTCACGCTCCTCCTCCACATCCAGCTTCTCAAAGACATCACGTTTCTCATCAAAAAAAAAAAAAAAAAGTCACGTTCCTCCTTCAAAACCTGTCTGGTCATTATTTCAATACCCACCGAAGTCCTCCTTGAACACACACCTACACAGACATGTACACCACGAACAAGTTATCTCAAAACAGAAGGCGTTTCTGCATTTTGTGTCATAAAAAATTGTCTCCGACACACAGGAAGTCAGTCCTTCAGTCATAGCCTGACAAAACACTCCATATCCATCCTGTGGACGGTAGGATAAGAGCATAAACATGTACAAAATGCCTAAGAACTAGACCCCAAAGGGGTTTACAGGAGTACATCTGAATTTATATCTACAGTTCACTTATCTGTTGCAAGCAAATTTAGGAAATTTGCTTAATATGTCTGGTATCTTCTTTACATTAATAACATATCTTGACATATCACGTATATTATACTCTATGTACTCCTGAATGCGTGGACAATTAAGCACATAATGTTCAAGATAGTGACCACAGGGCTGGCCACATACTTTCCATTTGGTCTGATTATCATCTGTGGGTCTGCCAAATTAGCAGTAGTACTTGTAACCAAGCCTAAGCCTGGCTACAACATCAGTCAGACTGTACACATTGCAAGTTGCTCCATAAACGTATTAATCTACGTTTATGTCATCATAGTGGGTTATAGATCTTCTCAGGCTTCTAACTGCATTCCTATAACATTTAGTTTCATTATTTGTCTTTTAATATTATTCCTAATAATAGACAAAGACACAACAACTGATACAAAAGCTATATCCACTATAACAACTGGTACAACTAGAAGAACAGCTGATACACGAACTATGTCAATTAGAAGATCAACTGATGCAACTGGTACAGAACTAAATCTAGAACGACTAAAATAACTATATCTAGAAGAACTGATCCAAGAACTATATCAAAAGGTGACCAACAAGTACAAGAAGAATTATATGAGTAAGAAGAACAACTGATCTAAGATCAAAGAGAGAAGTAATCGAGTGGTATATGCAAGATGAACGAGAAAGGCTAAGACAAGGTGAACACGGGGTACAGCACACCCTGTTGTTGCTGCTGCTGCTCTGGCTCTACAAGGACACACAAGTTCAAGTTCAAAGCCCAGTTTTTACCAGCAAGCAACTCAGTGTTGTGGAAACTTAAGTGGTAACCCGAGAAGGTGCGAGTGTCCATGCGCTGGCGAGCAGCAAACCGCGTGCTGAAGCCTTCCTGAGAACCTGTACCATAAAAATGCTAGAAAATAAAAATAAAAACAAAAATCCTCTAAATGGGACTCGAAACATGCCACAGGGAGGATTAATTATATAAACATTGCACGATAGCCAGATGACACTCAAAATCTACCAGCATGACAATTAAAATTCTAGTTTATAATATATATATAATATTATATATATATATATATATATAATAATAATATAATATATTAAATATATATATATATATATATATATATATATATATATATATATATATATATATATATATATATATATATATAATATAAAAGTGCCGAATATGTAAAACTTGCGAAAATTTGTGTATGCAATAATTGTGTATGCAATAATTCTGAACCTAACGAAAAAATATATTTCATCGTGTTTGTTTATTATTAAATTATTATAAACTTATATAAAATATATTTAGTTGGATTAGGCTAAATTAAATTGCGCTTGTTATAATAAGGTTAGGTAAATTTCCTAAGGTACTTTTGGTACAAAATCATTAAATTTTATAATAAACTAGCCGTCGAAGCGGCTAGTTTATTGTGCACCCCGTATCCATCCTGTAGATCTCCACGAGTTGGGAGTGTTAGGCAGAAAGTATCTTACAAGCAATCAAAGCAACGCCAGAACATCATGACGTATCCATAAAGCAGACTGTCTTCAAGCAGCCGCCATGGACGCTTCAGAAACCACCAGTGCATGACGAAACCACCTGCTGTTAGGCGATGCCTGTCTCCTCGTCCCAGCATGGAGGGACAAATATCTAACAAGCTTCAGTCATCGGGGCTATAAATGAATTCTCCCATCATCAGGGCCATACATGAATTCTCCCATCATCAGGGCCATACATGAATTCTCCCATCATCAGGGCCATAAATGAATTCTCCCATCATCAGGGCCATACATGAATTCTCCCATCATCAGGGCCATAAATGAATTCTCCCATCATCAGGGCCATAAATGAATTTTCTAGTTATCACAGACATAAATTATTTTTTTAAAGTCACTGTGCTACAAATAAATTCTCCAAAGAGTTAAACCTAATATATCTTTGTCCTGGACCGAAGAGCACCCGTCAGAGATATATAAACAAAAGCTCATCCAAAACACCAAATATAAAAGCCAAAGTTAGCAAGAAAACAGAAGAAAGAAATACTCCAAGACAAATCAGATTAACTGCCAGGTTGTACAAACTCGTTCCTAGAGATGCCGCCACAGCAAGAGCTCTCCAAGAGAAGCATCTAGAGTTCCAAACAACAATGATCATCCCGAGGCATCGCCAACAGAATGGAGCCAATAAGCATACCTGAGGGTTACCCGAACACTATTTCAGGGGTCATTGTCCCGCCTCTTATTCTCGTAGGGAGTAATGTCGGTGTGCAGATTTAGGATTAAACCCTACAGAATTTTCCAGATAAAATTAATGATACAATTATCTTGCCTACGATACAGGGTGTACAGTTTAAGGGACTTTAAGCATTCCCAATAATTTATGTTTTTGACATTACGAAAGCAGTGAAGGCTCTCCATATAGTCTTCAGTTCTCCAATTCCAACTGTCTTAAAAGGAGCTGTGAGTGTGCAGAGAAAACAAATCAATTAAAGAATATCACTGGTTTGGCTTCTCTTGTTTCGAAAATTCTTGTTTCTAACCTATCAATTCCCTTGTATTTGTGAAAGCAACACTGTTGTAATCCTTGAACATAAGATTTTCCAACATTATTACTCCTAAGTCCCTAACCTTTTTCAGCTCATCTGAGTAATTTGAATTTGTTCTACATTACATTCTATTTCTTAAGTCTTCAATTATTATCAAACATCGGAGTAACTGAAATTTGCCTCTTTAAACATCATATAGCATTATGTGGCCCACTGGAAGACCTAAATAATATCAGCTTGAAGAGTTAATGTGTCTTCAACGGATGCTACTCTCACACAGATTCTGATATCGCTTGAAAAGGATAAGTTTGATATAAGATTGAGAAGGAGAATTAGGGAGAGCACTGTACTTTTCACTGTGGCAGCCTCTGCCTTTCTTTACTCTGTTGACCATTAATCTTTGTATCCAGTGTGGTGGAAGATTAAAAACACATCCACCCACTTTTCCAGTTATTTGTTTTGCGCGCTATTGCACCACGATCACACATGTTGAAATCTTTTACAAAGTCTGTGCATACTACCTCTGCATATTGCTTGTCTTCCAATACATCCAAGATCATCTTCAGATTCCAGACCAGTCCTCTAGGTTAAAAACTTGCTCAGTGTAGCTGCTGTCTGATTCTCTATGGTCACCGTGCCCATCATGTTACACTAAAGTGGACGAAGCGATCCGAGTACATATTCATCGGTGGACATCATATCTGCCTAGCATACTGCCCGAGATATTAATGCGATTACATATTGACAGGAAGCAGGGATACCAAGATTAAATATAGCAACTAAAAACAAATGTAGCTCTTCTCTGCTCAACTCTTGAGTCAAATCTTCTCTTTATGCCTCCGATTTCAATTTGTCAGTCATACCATTCCTTCTGCAATACTGCATAATTAGGACCATTCAGTATCAACCGCAGTGAAAGTGGCACTCCTAGGGTCAGTTTCTGACTAGCCAGGCTGTGGTGTTACGCTGGGGGCTCGTACTGATAGTACCAATATACTGGCTGATAAGGCTGTCAACAAGGGCTAGTTTGGGACCGGGTCGCCGGGGTGATGACCCCCCAGAACCATCAATAGGTAGGTAGATATGTAGGCAGGCTGATCACCTTCCATCTTGCCTTATACAAAGGTTTACGCAAGAATTAAGTTGCTCCTGTAAAATATACTACAATGGAAGCTCAGTTACGCATAAATTTAACTTTTTACAGCAAACACTTTGACATGACAAACTGAATTTGTAATTTTGTAAACACAGCGGGAGAGAAGTGTCAGGCATTTTTCCCTTGCATGTGTTAATAAGGAACCAACACACGTCTCACCTACAAACACCGCCACAAATATTATGAATAATACATTCAAACAATAGAGAATTTAACTCTGCACAGTAAAACGAAAAATATAAATTAACACAACATAAATCAAGAGATCTAAAAATTACAAAAAAAATATTTGAGATTTAAATTTATATAAATTATTATTACTCCTAATGTGGGTCATTCAGTGAAAAGAGTGGTGGAGGCTCGATCCTATGTCTGCTAACCACAAGCCAGATACTAAACTTATTATTCGTAAAACATACAGGAACATAGTACACTGGTACTCAGTGATAACGTAAAACCCCTGAATCCTCCTTCAAGTTTCCTAACGTTTCACACGTGTCGTATTTACACCTCGTACACATTGTTTTGATTTAGTTCCATTGGCTGTTATGTTTTTGACGTTCCGCGTTGAATGGCGTTCCCATAATCAAAATATCAGTCATCTTGTCGGGTGACTTATTATATCACAAAGTAAAACTACTTAGGTGAAGAAACAATGGCAGCTGAAAGTGCACGATCAGCGAATTATCATGGCTATGTGGCAATGCGGGCCGCTAGCACAAACAGCCTGGATCAAGAAAGAGGCCGCGCTGCTGGGATAGAAAGGCCCTTGAAACCGATCACAGGTGAAGGTAACTGGACAGACAAGGTAGAATGGCTTCAGACCTACGTCAAGAGCTGCCCCAAATACAAGATGACTCACACTAACAAGTTCGCATAATTTCCATAATTCCCTAAAACGTGTAACTTGAGCAGCGATGATCAAATGCTTCAAACAGTGAGTCAATAGTGGAATGACATAGCCACGAGTACGTATGACACAGCCTAAGAGATAAGAATCCAGTAAATGCTGCTTTATTTAATTTAACACACGGGATTAAAAGCGGTTTCTCGACCCCGACAACAATTCCGTTAGAAGGCGTATCCACGTACGCACACGCGCGCGAGCATACACACACACACACACAATATATATATATATATATATATATATATATATATATATATATATATATATGTCGTGCCGATTAGGTAAAACTTGGCTTAAATAGCAACGATCACATTGCCATATAAGACAAGTGAAAATTTGTGTATGCAATAATTTCGCCAAAATCATTCTGAACATAACGAAAAAAATATATTTCATTGTGTTTGTTTATTATTAAATTAATGTTAACGTATCTAAAATATATTTAGTTGGGTTAGGCTAAATTAAATTGAGCTTGTTGTAATAAGGTTAGATAGGTTTTCAAAGTTCCTCTTGGTACAAAATTATAAATTCTTACTTTAACATAAATGAAAAATATATATCTTTAAACGTATAAGAGAAAATTTTAGAAAGGACTTAATTTTAGAAGAGTTCTTGCTAATTGACCAGTTTTACCTAATCGGCACGACATATATATATATATATATATATGCAAGAAAACCACTATGAAAAAATAGAAGAATTCCAAGCGCTTTCGTGACTACTCACATAATGTGATAATGTGAGTAGTCACGAATGCGCTTGGAATTCTTCTATTTTTTCATAGTGGTTTTCTTGCATATTTTGATATCACCTGTTTACTGTGATCTTTTGCATATATATATATATATATATATATATATATATATATATTAATAATATATATATATATATATATATATATATATATATATATATATATATATATATATATATATATATATATATATATTATGCAGAAAATTCGGAATGTGGAAATTAGGAGGTGTGGAGTTACTAAAAGTATTTGTCAGAGGGCTGAAGAGGGGTTGTTGAGGTGGTTTGGTCACTTAGAGAGAATGGATCAAAGTAGAATGACTTGGAGAGCGTATAAATCTGTAGGGGAAGGAAGGCGGGGTAGGGGTCGTCCTAGAAAAGGTTGGAGGGAGGGGGTAAATGAGGTTTTGTGGGCGAGGGGCTTGGACTTCCAGCAAGCATGTGTGAGCGTGTTATATAGGAGTGAATGGAGACGAATGGTTTTTGGGACATGACGATCTGTTGGAGTGTGAGCAGGGTAACATTTTATGAAGGGATTCAGGGAAACCAGTTAATTGATTTAGCTGGACTTGAGTCCTGGAAATAGGAAGTACAATGCCTGCACTTTAAAGGAGGGTCTGGGATAGTCACAACTGGGAGGGACTATTCTCACCTGTCGTATCTGAGCCCCTCTGCAAAGACAGTGATTATGTATGAGTGTGGTGAAAGTGTTGAATGATGAAAGTATTTTCTTTTTGGGGATTTTCTTTCTTTTTGGGTCACCCTGCCTCGGTGGGAGACGGCCGACTTGTGTGTGTGTGTGTGTGTGATATATATATATAATATATATATATATATATATATATATATATATATATATATATATATATATATATATATATATATATGCAAAACAACCACGGGGGAGCTAAAAATATATTTCATTGTGTTTATTATTAAATTATTGTAAACTTATCAAAAATATATTTAGCTGGATTAGGCTAAATTAAATTGAGCTTGTTATAATAATGTTTGGTAAGTTTTCTAAGGTTCTTTTGGTACAAAATTATTAATTTTTACATTAACATAAATGAAAAAATATATCTAAACATATAAGAGAAAATTTTAGAAAGGACTCAATTTTAAACGAGTTCTTCCTAACTGACCAATTTTACCTATTCGGCACGATACATATATTATTTTTGCAAACCTCTGTACTTTCTCCATTTTTTTGACATATCTGACCAGGTGTGGGTTCCATACTGATACCGCATTCTCCAAAATAGGCCTGAAGTACACGGCATACATTGTTATGAAGTACTTCTTGCTTAGATATCTAAAAGCTAGTCTTAGATTTGCCAGACGCGCATTAGCTGCAGCAGTTATTTGGTTAATGTGCACCTCAGGTGATATGCTCGGTGTAATACTCACCCCAAGTTTTTTTTTTGGGGGGGAGTGAAGTTTGCAGCCTTTACTCCCCGAGCCTGTACTCCGTCTGTGGTTTTCTTTGCGCTTCCCCAAACTTCGCAACTTTGCAATTGGTGGGGTTAAACTTCAGGGGCAACTTGTCAAACCAAACCTGCAGCTTGTCCAGATTCATTTGTAGCCTTTCCTGGTCCACGTCTGCTTGTATTTTTTTAATTAGTTTCACGTCATCTATGAATAGGGATATCAATGACTATCCTTACAGTCATGTCATCACGTATACAAGAAACAGCACCGGCCCTAGTACTGATCCCTGTTGAACATCACTCGTCACATACAACCATTCCGACACCTCTTCACGGACCATCACTCGTTTATTTCCTGTCAGGTATGCCTTAATCGAATGTAGTGCTTTCCCTATTACTCCTGCCGGCTCCTCTATCTTTTGAATCAGTTTTTTGTCTTTGTGGGTGTGTGTGTGTGTACTCACCTAAATGTGGTTTTGTGTGTGTATATATGTATGTGAACTCACCGATTTGTAGTTGCAGGAGTTGAGTTGCAGCTCCTGTGTGTGTGTGTGTGTGTGTGTGTGTGTGTGTGTGTGTGTGTGTGTGTGTGTGTGTGTGTGTGTGTTTAAGAGTATAACATTATTCTTAAAATAAATACAAAGATAGGTCTCCGATTATTTATCCAACAAATACTTCCTGGGAGCTACCAAACAGCTTATTAATTCGATACGAGACATAAATCTTATTTAATAACGATAAAATAGCTTTTATTGACGCCGTAAGTACTTTAGCGAGGACTGAAAACGTGTCCAGGCTGTGCTGGCGTATAACACACACACACACACACACACACACACACACACACACACAGTGTATGTATATATATATACACACTAACCACCATTAATTCGTCTTAACTTTAGAAAGAGTAAAAAGCAAGCTTCGAAAATCATTTTACAAACTAAGCAAAATTAACATATACTATGTGTAAACAGACAGATACATTATTTGAGATCCTTCTTGAGAGGTCTAGTGCGCTCTCACTCCCTCAAACCCCATTTCATGTTTAGTTTGTCAGTAACCTTCTGCAACCCAATCTCAAGTGATACCGTTCGTTTACCAACGCCCCATTATGAGGAGTTTTATTGGTTAATACATGTCAATAATTGCAAAGATCATCACCCCAGCGGATCGGAGTCTGACCAAGCGTCTTGAATTCGTAAGGAACTATTTCAGGATTAAGAATTATTAAGAAACACACACGAAAGAAAAGATAAATGTACAATGGTCATAAACAGAAGTTTGTAAACCTGCCTGAAAATTTGTGTGTCCATTTATCGTAAAGAAATTATCATCAATCCGCCAGAGTGTAAAGCAGAGTGCTTGAAAGAACTGAAAGACTTTGACGGAAAGGACTAGGGAAGCCTTGAATATGACATACAAAATTTCATGTGGAACTGACAGGTGCGATAGGTACAGAGTTTTTGAATTAACAGGACCAGGAATACGTAAACAGTGGAAAACTGAAGGTCTGAGAAAACACAGATAAACCATAGGGATGTTAAAAAGTAATTCTTTTGTTTAAGGTTGGTAGAAATGTAGTGTTCGTTGGATGTGTACGTTGTGGAGGCAAATTCTATACACAGCTTTAAGAATGTATATAATGAAGTTCAATGGGCCAGAAAACAGTAATGACGTTCAAAGTACGAGTATATTTAGAAGCGGGGGTCAAGAGCTAAGACTCAACTCCCTGAAACAAAAAACAGTTGAGCACAACACTGTTGATCTTACATACATCACCACCAAACATTGGTGACGTAAGTACCATAACAATAGCGATCTAATCACCACTACCACCACCACCACTCCGGCAATGCAGAACAAATCTCCCAACAATGCTGACCTAATCATCACTACCATTACCGCAACACCACAAATATCTACCCAAATTCAACAACACTGTTACAACCACTACCACTACACTGCTGACACTACCACTACACTGCTGACACTACCACTTCTATCAACAACATTAATGTTGATACCAGCACCACATCCCTCAACTACAATAATGCAGTCACTGCCACTACCACCCCCAAACACGAGGGTGTGGAGGTACACAACAAACACGAAGGTGTGGAGGTACACAACAAACACGAGGGTGTGGAGGTACACAAGAAACACGAGGGTGTGGAGGTACACAACAAACACGAGGGTGTGGAGGTACACAACAAACACGAGGGTGTGGAGGTATACAACAAACACGAGGGTGTGGAGGTACACAACAAACACGAGGGTGTGGAGGTACACAACAAACACGAGGGTGTGGAGGTAAACAACAAACACGAGGGTGTGGAGGTAAACAACAAACACGAGGGTGTGGAGGTACACAACAAACACGAGGGTGTGGAGGTACACAACAAACACGAGGGTGTGGAGGTACACAACAAACACGAGGGTGTGGAGGTACACAACAAACACGAGGGTTTGGAGGTACACAACAAACACGAGGGTGTGGAGGTACACAACAAACACGAGGGTGTGGAGGTACACAACAAACACGAGGGTGTGGAGGTATACAACAAACACGAGGGTGTGGAGGTACACAACAAACACGAGGGTGTGGAGGTACACAACAAACACGAGGGTGTGGAGGTACACAACAAACACGAGGGTGTGGAGGTACACAATAAACACGAGGGTGTGGAGGTACACAACAAACACGAGGGTGTGGAGGTACACAACAAACACGAAGGTGTGGAGGTACACAACAAACACGAGGGTGTGGAGGAATACAACAAACACGAGGGTGTGGAGGTACACAACAAACACGAGGGTGTGGAGGTACACAACAAACACGAGGGTGTGGAGGTACACAACAAACACGAGGGTGTGGAGGTATACAACAAACACGAGGGTGTGGAGGTACACAACAAACACGAGGGTGTGGAGGTACACAACAAACACGAGGGTGTGGAGGTACACAACAAACACGAGGGTGTGGAGGTACACAACAAACACGAGGGTGTGGAGGTACACAACAAACACGAGGGTGTGGAGGTACACAACAAACACGAGGGTGTGGAGGTACACAACAAACACGAGGGTGTGGAGGTATACAACAAACACGAGGGTGTGGAGGTACACAACAAACACGAGGGTGTGGAGGTACACAACAAACACGAGGGTGTGGAGGTACACAACAAACACGAGGGTGTGGAGGTACACAACAAACACGAGGGTGTGGAGGTACACAACAAACACGAGGGTGTGGAGGTACACAACAAACACGAGGGTGTGGAGGTATACAACAAACACGAGGGTGTGGAGGTACACAACAAACACGAGGGTGTGGAGGTACACAACAAACACGAGGGTGTGGAGGTACACAACAAACACGAGGGTGTGGAGGTACACAACAAACACGAGGGTGTGGAGGTACACAACAAACACGAGGGTGTGGAGGTATACAACAAACACGAGGGTGTGGAGGTACACAACAAACACGAGGGTGTGGAGGTACACAACAAACACGAGGTGTGGAGGTACACAACAAACACGAGGGTGTGGAGGTACACAACAAACACGAGGGTGTGGAGGTACACAACAAACACGAGGGTGTGGAGGTACACAACAAACACGAGGGTGTGGAGGTACACAACAAACACGAGGGTGTGGAGGTACACAACAAACACGAGGGTGTGGAGGTACACAACAAACACGACGCTCACCTCTAAACCACTGTCATGCGCAGAGTAAAAAAAAGTGCAGCTCAGGTAAGAGGTAAAGGTGGAGAAGGAATAACTGAAGGATGAAGAGGAATAACTGAAATATGAAGAGGAATAATTGGAGGATGAAGAGAAATGACTGGAGAATGAAGAAGAGATACAACCGGAGGATGAAGAAGCGAAATAATTGGAGGAAGAGAAGGAATAGCGAAGCCAGAGGATTAATTACTAGAGGAAGAATAGCTGGAAGAGGAGAAATAACTGGAGTTGCAAGAGGAGGAGGAGGAGAGGACTGACCAGACTAGACTTTACATACATGACTGGCGAGGACCAGCTAGCTCCACCGGCCTCACTTCTAGGCTTGTAGTCTCTTGCTCTTATGTTGACTGTGATCACTGAATTTAGCATAGAGCCTCTGCACTCACTAGTGCACTCTACCTCGAGTTTACTTGTGACAGGTCGCCCTCGCTAGAGCACTCATCCACACTAGTACTCTCTTACTGTATAATACTATGTTTTACTAGACAAATGCATGAAACTCATGTTTACATAAAATAGTGTGTAAATGAATGTCGGTAAATAAATTAAATGAAATAGTTGTCTTTCCTTTGTAGTTTTTTTTTTCATTTGGTTTATGTATATAATCAGTACCTGGCTGCCTCTACATGACCTACCTAACTTTTCTCGGTACGTCCTTTCAAGAGTTTTATCTTATTTATTATTTAAATTTGTAAAAGAAGTGTTTGGTTTTCGATTTTTTCGATTTCTGACATGATCACCTAAAAGATGATTTTTTTTAATATACTGACTTTAAAAGACTTTAATGCCGATCTTCTTTGAGGTCCAGCGCTGTACCACTGAGCCACGAGGTTTAAAAATAAGGTTTCACAGACTACACTTACTGTGACAAGACAGAGTCAGTGGCCACCAACTGTGACTCTACTGTCTCTTCCCACACTCCCAGAAGTTAATAGATTATATTGTCCACAAGGCCATATAAGATATGACCTCAAGGTAAGTTGTGAATGAACGATTGTCAATTAAAAAAACAGAAGAATGAACGGGGACTCGAACCGTGGTCCTGACATGAACTACGAGGCTTACAAATGAGAAGGTTTCACAGACTTCTTCAGTTAAATGTTGAGGTGACTACTACTTCAACGTTGACGGACTGATCAAATGATCTCTGCCTCGCCACTGCTTCTACTGTCTCCATATTTAGTTACTTTTTTTTATCTGACTGAAGAAGTTTAATGTGTAGACAAAACGTTTCGACAAAAAAGATACCCAACTATTGTACGTGTGTCTTACTCATCTATATTATGTCTAAGTGCTAAACATACATTATATTAGGTCACCATCGCCTCACCTTCACTTGTGTACTTTACTGTCCCAGTACTACACTGCACTTCACTATCACTGGTGTACTTTACTCTCCCAGTACTACACTGCAGTTCACTATCACTGGTGTACTTTACTCTCCCAGTACTACACTGCAGTTCACTACCACTGGTGTACTTTACTGTCCCAGTACTACACTGCAACTACCACTGGTGTACTTTACTGTCCCAGTACTACACTGCAGTTCACTATCACTGGTGTACTTTACTGTCCCAGTACTACACTGAAGTTCACTATCACTGGTGTACTTTACTCTCCCAGTACTACACTGCAGTTCACTATCACTGGTGTACTTTACTGTCCCAGTACTACACTGAAGTTCACTATCACTGGTGTACTTTACTCTCCCAGTACTACACTGCAGTTCACTACCACTGGTGTACTTTAATGTCCCAGTACTACACTGCAGTTCACTATCAATGGTGTACTTTTCTTTCCCAGTACTACACTGCAGTTCACTATCAATGGTGTACTTTACTGTCCCAGTACTACAATGTAACTACCACTGGTGTACTCTCTCTCTTCCCTCGATCTCCGCAAGCCACAAGAATTTATATCATAGAGTTGCCTCGGTCACCCAAATATAAATCAAAAGATGAGAGCAAAATCTTTAATCTTATTTTCGATGGTCCACAAACTCTTTTAATTTCTTATAAAAAATCAAGAGCAGAATTCTTATATTCAAATTCCATGGAATTTCAATTTTGTTCCATTTAGACCTGGTCTCAGACCGGGCCGCGGGGGCGTTAACCCCCGAAACCGTCTCCAGGTATACAAGCCGAGAAGTGTCGAGGAGAAAGCCAGAGAAGACTTTAGGCTAGGGTGTACAAATAAAAACTCGTATGCAGCATAACAGAGAAATCAAATCCCAATTTAATAAAGGCGAATGGAGAGAAAGACAGAGGGGGAGAGAGAGAGAGAGGGAGAGGGAGGTGTATGACGCCCGCTGAGCGTAACCTGTTCCTCTGGTTGTGAATAGTGCAGTTTCTCGTGGCACTAGTATATATCATTAATGACAGAGAGAGTGTGTGGGAGCGAGCTTATAATTCAGCATCTGCTGCTATATAGTAAGCTGTCTACTTGATGCCTGCCTTGCATGTTAATGTTATCAAGAATGCTGCCACTGTCGCTTCACTAGCACCTTACACCATGATAAGGGAAGACTAAACAAGAATGTTTGTGTCTTAGAAATCAGAGATGCACAGCATAATAACTCATCTAAAGTTATATTTTACACCAAGATTTTATACAAAGAAAATTTCTAAGAAATTGTGTTCTAGTGCGCTTCCAAACTAAAAAAAAAAAAAAACATTTCCCTTTGTTTGGTTGGCTTTATCCCCACTTTAATGCGTCTCTGCAGAACTGTCAGGACTGCTGATCCTTTATTTCTAAAATATCAGGTAAAGCTTACAAGCTTATAATTACTATCAGTATATATTAGTCTCTACTTTCCTGAGCCTTTCATATCAGTGCTTATATAAATAGTATTTTCAGTTTAGAAGACTTGGTCTAAATGTGGGAAGTGGGGGCGATGATCCTTGGAACCATTAACAGATAATATATGAAAGCAAAATGAACTGCCGCCAAATCAAAAGAAAAAGAAAATAGATCCAGACTTGAGAACGTAAACATGTGGATTATACAATTTCAGTTCTGAGAATTTATCGAAGTCTGGCGCACCAAAGCTACGAATGTTAAGCTTCATCAATACTGCTTAAAAATAGATGGAGGCCGTATCATACACTGTGTGTGTGTGTGTGTGTGTGTGTACTCACCTAGTTGTGGTTGCAGGGGTCGATTCATAGCTCCTGGCCCCGCGTGTGTGTGTAATTTCCATCACGGTGCATGTTCACTGAGTTCTTATTTTCAGTTGTGTGTTTCAGGGGTTAAAATAATCTTGCAGTCTGTGTACATATGGAATGTAATCTTTACTATCCAGGTGAAGTCAGTAAGTCTTTAATTAACAAACTGCCTACCTACTTGCTTACTACTTATTTAGTGTCTACTTATTTAGTCTTCGCCTCAATCCCAGACTACCCTTCCTGGTTAATGACCTGATCAATCATGCTCATAGTCTTAACGCTACATGACCCGTGAGGGTTTAGCAATTAATCTAATAATAATAAATGATGCTAAAAGCTACCAACATATACACTATAGTCCAACGGATCAGCAACTGAGAGAAGAACCTTATCAAGTAACTGTGTAGGTAGAGTAGACGTAAGGCGCTGCTTGGTGTTGCTTAGTATACCACAGTGCAATGACCTTGGCTGCTGGTGTGGAGACCAAAGTGATATTCCCAAGATAAAACATGCCGAGTCAGTAGGTAAGAGATTCCTGCACTAGTAAACTTGCAGTGCTAATCATTATGGTAAGTACTGCAACCAAGCCACGCTCCACTCGGTGTATTCCATCATTTACATATTTCGTTCTGCAGTGTGCATAGTGTGTGGAGAGAATGATTTTTTCGAACTAAATAACAACTCCCATTCGTAATATACATGGTATTATTATTATTATAATCAAAAGAAGCGCTAAACCACAAGGGTTATACAGCAATATACATGGTAGGTAATGATTACATTATGTATTATATACTGTGTTTCTTGGTTTGCAGTGATTGGCATCAGTCATTTTTAAACGCCAAAATTCATTGTGTACACAGTGAAAGAATCTTTACTTGTGCTTAAAATACAAATTTAATATATATTATATATATATATATTATATATATAATAATATATTATATATATATATATATATATATATATATATATATATATATATATATATATATATAACACTGATCTTGGCTGCAGGAGCACGAACCTACGAACTTGCAACAAGGTTCGTAGGTTGATTCCTTCGGCCAGAGATCAGTGAATATTTTCCTGCTTTTACGAACTCCTAGCGCATATATATATATATATATATATATATATATATATATATATATATATATATCCTGTATAGCGTACCACGGCCATTTTACCTAATCATTAATCAGAAATACTAAAGGTACTTATGGCAGGTCCAGGTAACCCGACATACCCTCATGTGCTGATGGCCTAATCTCCATCGATTTGAAGCGGTTAATATGATCCAATATTAAGAGTATCGAGAGCCACACTACAATCCATTAGCCAGCGGGGCAACAAGCCACACAGCAGATTATCCCGCACATAAAGGCTAAAATACGAGGGTGTTACACCAAACAAAACTAGGCAACAGCCGGCCACCACGCAAGAGGAGCTCCCCCACCTCCACGACCCCCACCAAACACCACACCACCATCTCAAGTTATGCAAATAGAGTAATCTCGCGCGATAATAGTTTACCTAGAATTGTCTATGCAGACATGATTATGCTCCAGCTAAGGAGTTCTAATTTATAAGCTTCAGAGCATAAAATTAAATATCATGGCGTGCAGAACCTGCACTTGTGACCATTAAAACAGTGTGAGCTCTTGCAATCTTCTATTGAAAATTTAGGAGGTGATGACTTCGTAAAATGGGCGACCTACATGAAGTTTACTGCAGGAAAGCGTCTTAAATTCCAATGATAGCAAAGTATAATGTGCAAAGTGATCAAACAAGCTTATATACGTCACATTTTATTCATCAGACTCTTTTGTAAAAGTGGTATTAAATTGTAAATAGACAAGAACTGACGGAAGAAAAACAGATAAAATTCAACTGTTGCGGATCGTTTCCTTTAGGAACCTCAGTAAGGAACTTCTTAGGACTATATTAAATAATCCTCAACACCAACCTGGAACCCCAACCTCATCAAATTCCTTCACGAGCTTAAAAATATCTAAAGATAAGCAACCAGAACAGTCCTAAAGCAGAGAAATTTGCACCGTGACGAAAGGCTAAATGAACTGAACTTGACACATCAGAAAGATGACAACTGTAGGAGACATGATTACTACATATAATATATTCTGAGGATTTTATATAGAAAATAGTGTGATCCGGGCCGCGGGGGCGTTGACCCCCGGAACTCTCTCCAGGTAAACTCCAGGAAATATGTGAGACCAGGTACATGACGAGGTAAACGGAAGCTAATATTACAAATATCATTATGAGTAAGAAAGAGAAATGAACTGGATGCGGAAGTAATGAGGTAAACTCCATATACATTTATTAAGAGATGGTATAATGTGATCCATTAATATCGATCAACGAAGATCAAGAGGCGGGGCCAGTAGCAAAGATTTCACTCCTACAAACACAAATAGGTGTGTCAGTGAGGACATAGATACAGACAGGCACACGCTGGTAGAGAGAGACACACGTGGTGGAAGCAATCAGTATATACACAGTTACAAGATTAGGTATGATTAGGCCCGAGGTCTGAAATCAGTAATCCGGTTGAAAATATTTAAATGGCAGGTTAGAGAACTGAGAATCGACCATTGAAAAAAACAATTAGATGACATTGTCATGAACGCAAAATTAAACATGGAGTAGAAATGCTGGGGCGAACGGTATCACGTACAATTTAAAGTCTACAGTGTTTTAAAATAATCGCCCTCTAGGGCTCCAGCTTCCAAACCAAGATTTCTTGAACCGCTTCTCTTATTCTCACACACCAGTTTATCCCTGGACCCACACCAGAGTTCCTCTCCTCCTCCTCTATCCTGACTTGCTCCTCCTCTCCTCTCAACCATTCTCCTCTCCAGCTAATTATAAACAGGCATCATATCACCTACCCAATGAATCAGCTGATTTCTTTCTTAAAAGAGATCCTCGCCTCTTTTCAGCTCATAAACTCAGTCAACTTTTGGTTTAAAGATCAAAGGTATACAAGTATATATGGTGGTTACTAAACAGAAGGCATTGCTCAGTTCCTTACAACGAGTACTAATAGAGTAGAAAGGTATACAAAAATATAACTATAATACATTAGATAAATGAACACACATGTAACGTTCTGAACACGTATCATAAAAATAAAGCATTCAGAGCGTTACTTAAGTGTTCACTTACCTGAGTACCAACAGTCTGAATGGTGAGGCCGGGAGTGGGCCGCAAGGGCGATGATCCTAGGAACCACAAACAAGTAGATAATAGGTAGATACGCAATGGTAAATTTAAGAAATAGAACAAAAACTTCAACAATAACAAAGTCAGTCAATAATTACACAATGAATTTTTCTATAAATGTTACACCCAACTAACCCAACACTGACCCACAATGTGGGTGTGACCCACACTGTGGGGTGTAACCCAAACTGCCCTGTTAGTTAACAACCCGGGTGCCAACTACTGCTTAGTACCTACTAAGGAGTAGCTACATACTCTAACCATCAGAAAATTAGCAAAACTCTGATGAATGAGTATGAATTCCTAAGAAATATAAATGATAATTTCCAAGAGTGCTTATGTGAGGCCCTAAACTCCCAGGACACAGCAGCACTTCACAAAAGAAGTAGCAGAAGGATGGCAAAAAACTGTAGCTCAGCCGCTATAACATCACACATCATAAACGTTTTTTTGTGTGTGAGGATGCTAAGAAGTTAACTTGCCAGTTTTATAGAAAGTCTCGAGCTTCACAACCTTGGCTTAAAGCAACGTCTTGAACATCACAACACTATCATATGATAGGAAGAAACTAGCCAAGTTTTTTGTGATGTTAATGGTTTAGAAACCTGACAAGTTAAACAATGAAACAATTGTGCAACATTTGGAAATCTTTATTAATAAAACGTTTCGCCAGCCAGTAACTTCTCAAGTCCACTATCTCTAACTCCTTTTCTTCCAGCGTTCTTCTCTGTATTTTACTGAAGAAGCCACTGGCTGGCGAAACGTTTTCTTAATAAAGATTTCCAAATGTTGCACAAGTGGCCCATTCAACTAATTTTTTACATAAACGGATTTTGAACATGCATTAAAGCAAAGTAACTATAAGTAATATGTCACAAATTGAAGACAAATGCAATATCATGCAAGGGAGATTAAGCATTCAATATTTTGAAAGATCATAGAAAGTAATACATCAAACAACAGTTTAATCTAAGTATGATAGATACATTTGTCCTTAAGTCACTCACTATACTGTCTTCACAGATTAAAAATAAACACAAGCCACAACTTCTTGTCATCCCAAAGTTAGGTCGCTGTTAAAAGAAGTGTTACACTGTAAGACGGGCAGCGAGTCAAACCTTGTACGTAGACTAACGTTTGTCAGGTTTTACCCACTGGGAACTTTATCAAGGACTTGATAAAGCCTCAAGTCCTTGATAAGGTCTTCAGCGGATGAAACCTTTTATAAATAAGTTATTTCCTATAGCTGTATTATTACTACCAAATGTCAATGGCAATAATTGAGCTTTACATATAAGATAATTGAACTTTAAAGACAAGAAAAATTAAGCTTTATTCATAAGTCAATAGTTAAACAACTCAGCGAACGGGAGAAGCTCGAACCCGTGTTACTCCAGTCCTAAGAAATAACAAGGCAATGCTCTCACTAACGGTGCAAGTAGTCTTAATGCTCTCACTAACGGTGCAAGTAGTCTTAATGCTCTCACTAACGGTGCAAGTAGTCTTAATGCTCTCACTAACGGTGCAAGTAGTCTTAATGCTCTCACTAACGTTGCAAGTAATCTTAATGCTCTCACTAACGGTGCAAGTAGTCTTAATGCTCTCACTAACGGTGCAAGTAGTCTTAATGCTCTCACTAACGGTGCAAGTAGTCTTAATGCTCTCACTAACGGTGCAAGTACGCTTAATAAGATTCATGTAACTAGATACATTTATAAAGAATGCACTCTGGGTTGTTTACAATCATTATGATTCTCGCGAACCAATGGCCACATTTTACACGTAAAACAATGGTTGAGCTTTACTGTTAAGATAATGGGTAAGCTTTAAACTTAAGACAGTGGTTGAGATTTACATCTACTGCAAGACAATGGCTAAGCAATTTACCATAACTCGTCAGAGCTTGACTTAGCAAGTCATTACTGAGGAAGCATGCACCTCGTTACATTACACAGGGCTGTGACTCGCAAACCAGAATCATAACACTGTTTCTGCTTGGACATGATCCTATTTTTAAACATCACAAAAGCATAGGACTCGAGAGACACCACAACTGGCTGTAGTCCCCATCCACACATTTTCTCAATTCAAGGTTTAATTTAGGTAGGTGAACACTTCCAGTCACTCAAATATTTGTGACATAAATAAGACCAGTTTCAAGAGTTCTATTCCCGTACTCGGCCTGAAGGCAGGATTTGTTGCCTGATAATAATAATAATAATTAATATTCTTTATTTCTACAAGTACATGTAGAATGTATACAGTCCTAGCTGACATCAGTGACATACTACTATATAGAAAACCCCTGGTTATGCAGAGCATTTCGGGAAAATTAGGTCAGTTTTGTCTCCAGGATGAGACCCACACCAGTCGACTAACACCCAGGTACCTATTTTACTGCTAGGTGAACAGGGGCAGCATGTATCTAAGGAAACACGTCCTAATCTTCCACCCGTACCGGGGATAGAACCTGGACTTCAATGTGTGAGCTGAGTGCTACCAATGGCCTGCAGGCATATGCAGCTATTAATGCCTGGCTGATTAGGCACTTGAAGGAATTAATGGTCCCGTTTATTCTGAAAAACTTCTACATTTGTTCCAGCATTTTTTAAAAATTTGCTATTACAAAGTATTCTCTAATTGCACCTATGACACCACTGCTTTTCACCAAATTTACTCTATACTTCCTTCCATATTCTCATTCCAGTAAGCTATTATAGTAGTGTGTAGATTTATAAATTATCGGGTATCTCTCTTCTCCTTTCCATAGAGTACATTAAAAGTACTTCGAGGCGTTCAGTGTATTCAGAAGTTTTACTGCTTAAAAGCGTAGCCATATCAGGAGCGGCTGAGGACCCTTGCTTGAGTGGAGAAGTGGGAAGGCAGCTGAGGACCCTTGCTTGAGTGGAGAAGTGGGAAGGCAGCTGAGGACCCTTGCTTGAGTGGAGAAGTGGGAAGGCAGCTGATGACCCTTGCTTGAGTGGAGAAGTGGGAAGGCAGCTGAGGACCCTTGCTTGAGTGGAGAAGTGGGAAGGCAGCTGAGGACCCTTGCTTGAGTGGAGAAGTGGGAAGGCAGCTGAGGACCCTTGCTTGAGTGGAGAAGTGGGAAGGCAGCTGAGGACCCTTGCTTGAGTGGAGAAGTGGGAAGGCAGCTGAGGACCCTTGCTTGAGTGGAGAAGTGGGAAGGCAGCTGAGGACCCTTGCTTGAGTGGAGAAGTGGGAAGGCAGCTGAGGACCCTTGCTTGAGTGGAGAAGTGGGAAGGCAGCTGATGACCCTTGCTTGAGTGGAGAAGTGGGAAGGCAGCTGAGGACCCTTGCTTGAGTGGAGAAGTGGGAAGGCAGCTGAGGACCCTTGCTTGAGTGGAGAAGTGGGAAGGCAGCTGAGGACCCTTGCTTGAGTGGAGAAGTGGGAAGGCAGCTGAGGACCCTTGCTTGAGTGGAGAAGTGGGAAGGCAGCTGAGGACCCTTGCTTGAGTGGAGAAGTGGGAAGGCAGCTGAGGACCCTTGCTTGGGTGGAGAAGTGGGAAGGCAGCTGAGGACCCTTGCTTGAGTGGAGAAGTGGGAAGGCAGCTGAGGACCCTTGCTTGAGTGGAGAAGTGGGAAGGCAGCTGAGGAAACAAAATATGTTTTGCTGTATCAATGGATTTGGTTGTAGCACATTATATATACAGCATACAAATCTCTCTATTAAGGGGCACGTCAGTCCCCCTGTTTTCTAATACGTTATTTTTCCCCTTTAATCTACCTTGTCCATAATTACATTTGCTTTGTCTACTTTCGTAAGTTGAGGTCTAGGATCTTTTCTTAATTTATGGTCTAACTTAACAAATCTTTGAGGACAATTGTGTTGAAGAGGTCTGAACACAGCTCAGACTTCTGCAACACAATTGTCCTCAAATATTTAAGTTATACCATGAATTAAGGAAAGATCCCAGACTTCACCTTACGAAAGCAGACAAAGCAAATTCGATAGTAATTATGAACAAGGCAGATTATAGGGAAAAACAAACATGATATTAGGAGACAGGGAAACTGACGCGCCTCTTAAGGTTTCTCTTCCGTGAACTCTCCTTTCCCTACCGTCTTCAGAAGGTCATGACTGAACATCTTCCATACTCTGCTCATCGTGTAATATAAAACAAATCACAGGATCACATCCACGGAAGAGACACAAGTGATGATACTGAGCTTGACAACACACTGTTCAACACTTCAGATGCGGTAATGTATATTTTCTTTGATGTACTAGTTAGTCGCCACTAACCTTTGAAACTTTAAACGAAGAAAATAAGCTCTAGTTGCAGAGCAGGCGCGCGCACGCGGGCGTACGAGCGTGCGTGCATGCGTGTGTGTGTACTCACCTAGTTGTGGTTGCAGGGGTCGAGACATAGCTCCTGGCCCCGCCTCTTCACTGGCCGCTACTGGGTCACTCTCCCTGCGCCATGAGCTTTATCATACCTCTTCTTAAAGCTGTGTATGGAACCTGCCTCCACTACATCGCTTCCCAAACTATTCCACTTCCCGACTACTCTGTGACTGAAGAAATACTTCCTAACATCTCTGTGATTCATCTGAGTCTTCAACTTCCAACTGGAACATTCTGTCTCTGTCAACCTTGTCAATTCCTCTCAGTATTTTATATGTCGTTATCATGTCCCCCCTATCTCTCCTGTCCTCCAGTGTCGTCAGGTCGATTTCCCTTAACCTCTCCTTGTAGGACATACCCCTTAGCTCCGGGACTAGTCTTGTTGCAAACCTTTGCACTTTCTCTAGTTTCTTTACGTGCTTGGATAAATGTGGGTTCCAAACTGGTGCTGCATACTCCAGTGTGTGTGTGTTGTGTGCCTGGTGTGTGTGTGTGTGTGTGTGTGTGTGTGTGTGTGTGTGTGTGTGTGTGTGTGTGTGTGTGTGTGCATGCGTATG
This sequence comes from Cherax destructor, assembly GCA_009830355.1. NCBI lineage: Eukaryota > Metazoa > Arthropoda > Malacostraca > Decapoda > Parastacidae > Cherax > Cherax destructor. The sequence continues at coordinate 247,079 of WNWK01000333.1, read as the reverse complement.
TGTATATTCACCTATATATGGCTGTCGGGGTCGAGTCTCAGCTTCTGGCCGCCTCTCTCAACTTGCAGCTTGTCATGTAAACTCCCTCCTATCCTCGTGGTAATTAATGTACCTGCTCTTTAAGATATGTACGGAGACTGCCTCCACCACTTCTTCACTGACCACTCTGACACTGAAGAAATACTTCTTGACATCTCCGTGGATCATCTCTCTTTAACTTCCATGCCCTCCTCATGCCCTTTAAATCAGGAACAAGCCTTGATGCGTATTTTTGCACTTTATCCAGTTTCTTAACATGTTTCTCATGTGTGGGTTCCACACTGGTGTTGCGTACTCGAATATAGGCCTGACATATGTTGTACGAAGTTCCCAGAAAGACTCTTAGTTGAGATTTCCGAAGGCCACACTTAGATTTGTTAGGCGAGCACTGATTGCAGAGGTTATTCGTTTGTGAGAATCTGGCGAAATGCTAGGCACTGTGCTCACCCCTAGGTCTTTATCTTCCAGTGAGGTTTGCAATTTTCGTCCCAGAATATTTTCTGGAAGGAACTGGTTTCCGTCACCACGCTACCAATATTGCTACTCAAGTTATATGATTTATGTATACTTCTATGCAATATTGCTACTCCTGCAACACTGCATAGCTCCTAATGACGCACAAAGACGTTTGCAAGATCTTTAGCTGAAGATGTCCATCTACACAGAAGTATAAATTAAACGCCGTGAAAATCAAGGGGTATGACAAGTACAATCAAGGAGCACTGTGTCAACAGCCACACTCCACCACTCTTCACACTTCTACAAGAAAATATAGGAATTATCACCCTCTGCTATTGGATTCCGTGAGGCTAGCACAAACAGCATGGTGGAATAGGTCATCAACTATGAGTCCTGGTTTAAGACAGGGTCGCGGAGAAGGGGAAAAAGCGGTGACCCCCGAAATTGTTTTCAGGTAATCTTCAGATTTCCTAAAGACTAGTCAAATTTCTGTTACCAGGTTCCCTCATCCCCTAGTATTGGTTTCAGCCTCCCTCATCCATTAGTACTGGTGGTAGCTTCTCTCCTCCACTAGTACTGGTGGCAGCCTCCCTCATCCACTAGTACCGGTAACACCTTCCCTTCATCAGTTATCACTGGTGGTCAATTCCTCCCCTCCCCATTCGCTAGTACTAGTGGCAGGCTTACCCTCTCCCATTAGCACCAGTGGCATGTTACTAGAGGTGACGAGAGGCACCTGGAGGCAGGAGGCCGTGCAGTGGTGGCGCCTACCCTCGTATACAACTAGCGAAGACGACTGTCTTCAGGACCAGCCGGAGCCTCATAACACGGGAGGCACTGGACGCAGCAGCACCAACAGCAGCAGCACCAACAGCAGCAGCACCAGCAGCACTACAACCACCACCAATAGCAGCACTAGCATAAGCAGCATGAACAACAGCACCACTACTAGGATTAGTAGGAACACCACTAGCACCAGAAATGCCATCACCAGCGCCACCAACAACAGCACTAGGAGCATCGGTGAGGCACAGCGTGGCACAGCCTTAGCTCGCAGCGGCACCGCTGATCCGCTCCACTTGATGGTCGATATGAAAATAAAGTCGGGGCTCGTAAACCACGTCTTAACGACCACACACCAGACATTACCACGCTTTAATCCTACACGCGCCATACTGGCCTAGACCGGCCTGCTTAACATGCAACAACCACCCTTACCCTTCCTCTCCGCACGGGCTAATGAAGCATGCATCTCGCGCCCCGCCACGGTTACCACACCACGTAATTGAATTTCACCTTTATGCTGCTTGTAAGAATGTCGTAAGTAAAGGATAGTAGGCGCGGCTGGAGATATTACACTGGAGGTAAGTGCCGTTTGACGGGATCACTTTATGTCAGGGTAATATGGTGGCAAGGCGCACCAGAGCCGTGGAAGTGCTACATATCTAACATGAGTGAAACTCAACCAGCACCACCCTCAGTGTCTCCCCTTCCCTCTTCCTTTACTCATTCCCCCTTCCTCTGCATATGCCTCTTTCCCTCCCTATCTCCTTTCTCACGCTTCAGCTTCACCTCTTACGCGCCATCCTCCCTCTTCCAGGAAGACCTGAATAAGATGCAAATGCGGTCCGGTAGTTGGCAATTTGAATTCAATCATGATGATTGCAAAGTAATGAAAATTTGAGAAGACCGGACACGGAATACAACCAGAGAGAAGAGATGCGGAAGATAATATACACAAAACCTGCACATAGGAGATAGAAAAGCTTATGACAACGTTTCAGTCGGTCTTGGACCATTTACAAGTCACACACAGACTTGTGAATGGTCCAAGTCAGACCGAAACACCACAAGCTTTCCTCTCTCCTATTTACTGGTTATCTGTGTATTGTTCCAGTCACGGTACTGTGCCTTTTAGTTCTTTTCAGAAGATAACATTTACGGGCAAATATCTAAAAAATAAGAATCTCACACAGCATATCACCAGAAGTATATGTAAATCATATAACTTGAGTAACATCTGTAATACTAGCTAACCTGAGAGCTGCTTTCAGGAACCTTTGAAGATTCATATACTGTAGGACATTGTACACAACGTATGAAGCACCGGCTTGGAACACACACCTGACGAAGCATACAAAGAATTGCAACGAGATTGTCAACAAAACTGAGAAGAACTAAGAAGTAAAACTTCAAAAGGTGACGGAACCAAGTGACACAGATGGAACCTAAAGACGCAGATAAGCCATGGAACAATAACAAAGTATTTTTTTTAGTTTCTGGATAATATACCTTTGAAGATATACCTTTGAAGAGTTTCGAGAGTTTGTCTACTCTCTGAGGCCGGCCATGGGCCAGGCTCGTCAGGTGCTCAGTAAGTGGAACACAGTAAATGAAAATGTGGAGGAAACGCCTCTAGGCGCTGGAGGCTAACAAAAAAATAAATCCAGTCTATAAAGATGATACGATCCCAGCAAACTCAACTACGTCAGTACAAACACACAGGATCATGCAATTCAGGTAGGCAAAGGCACGAAAAAAGGCAGAATACAGACTGGTGAGAGATAAACTACAAAAAAAAGAGAACCTGAGCTTAAACATTACACCGACCATGTCACCAGAATTGCACATCAACCAAATAACTTCGGAAACGTATGAAGTTAGTGAATATTAGAATATCCTTTAGGAACCACAATAAAGAATCCTTTACGAATTCTTTTAAAGTATGCAGCACTAACACAGAGCCTCCACCAGAACAAGCATGTTCAGAACACTAAGAGAATAGAAGTCTGCACTCAGACTAGTCTTAAAGATGAGAGGTCTGCGTTATGAGGAAACTATAAAGGAACTGAATCTAACGAATCTAGAAAGCAAGGTAAAATAAAACAATTCCAACATGCCAGGTGATCAGGGACTCACTGGATCAAATGTACTTAATATCTGGGGCCCCGCACATTCATGTCTGAACCTCTATTATGCTGTGATCTGAGTATATTGTTTTTGATATGGTAATATTTCGCATCAGATCATCATTGTTAGTGAAGATGAGGTCCTGACTCAAGTTGATGAATAAGACACGTGTGACACCATGGGCTCTTGGTACAGTCATTACTTCTACAACAAAGAACAGCACCACATATACGCTAACACTCAACTCGCGCGCACGCACACACGCTGTGACTCGACCCCTGCAACAAAAAATAGGAGATTACACACACAGACATATGATAATATACAAAATATTGCGAGGAATTGACAAGGTGGACAGAGACAGGATGTTCCAGAGATGGAACACAGAAACAAGGGGTCACAATTTCAAGTTGAAGACTCAGACGAGTCAGAGATGTTAGGAAGTATTTCTTTAGCCACAGAGTTGTCAGGAGGTGGAGTAGTTGGCAAGTGACGTAGTGGAGGCAGGAACCATACATAGTTTTAAGACGAGGTATGATAAAGCTCATGGAGCAGGGAGAGAGGGGTCCTAGTAGCGATCAGTGAAGAGGCGGGACCAGGAGCTATGTATCGACTCCTGCAACCACAAATAGATGAGTACACACATATATCAACAAGTGCCTTTGACAACTGGTAACTAACATGCACACACACACAAAGCATCTCAGCCCTACACAAATGAAATCAATTCAGCACCTCACAGACACACACACACACACACACACACACACAAACCTAAGATTAGCGTTCCGTTACCTTAACAAGGAATCGTTCAAGACACTGTATACCGTGTACGTCAGGCCCATACTAGAATATGCAGCACCAGTCTGGAACCCACACCTGGTCAAGCACGTAAAGAAACTAGAGAAAGTGCAAAGGTTTGCGACAAGGTTAGTTCCACAACTCAGGGGTCTGTCTTATGAAGAAAGATTGAGGGAAATAGGACTAACAACACTGGAGGAAAGAAGGGTCAGAGGAGACATGATAACGACATACAAAATACTGCGGGGAATTGACAAGGTAGATAGTGACAGGATGTTTCAGAGAGGGAACACAGAAACAAGGGGACACAACTGGAAGCTGAAGACTCAGATGAGTCAAAGGGATGTCAGGAAGCATTTCTTCAGCCACAGAGTAGTCAGGAAGTGGAATAGGCTAGAGAAAGATATAGTGGAGGCAGGAACCATACATAGTTTTAAGACAAGGTATGATAAAGTTCATGGAGCAGGGAGAGCAGAGACCCAGTAGCAGACAGCGAAGAGGCGGGGCCAGGAGCTGAGTCTCGACCCCTGCAACCACAATTAGGTGAGTACAATTAGGTGAGTACACACACACATACACACACATATTAACCACTTCGGCACCATACACACAATCACTTCAACACCATACACACAATCACTTAAGCACCATCAACATGCTAAAAACGTTTTTCTGTCCCATTTATGTATAGTTAGCGTGAAGGAAGCGGCTCATCTGCACCCTTATGTGTGCACTTACTTGCTAATATACCAAGCCAGAGGAAAAAATTACTAGCTTGGTTGGCAGTCATTTACAGTCATTTCCATATCGCCTTGTGACACCTTTTGAGCAAAAGAAACGTCAATTGACCGTAATGTGGATTTATTCGAGCGGAAACGTGCGCTTCGGCGCGCACATGCACACATGAGCACACGCGCACACGCATGAATCGACCCCTGCAACCACAATTAGGTGAGTACACACACGGATCCATCTAAATAACAGAAGGCAGAGGTAACAGAGAGAGATGAGACATCCGAATAGGAGAGAACAACGAGTGGGGTTCCGCAAGGATCACCGTTAGGAACAATTCTATTTTTAATATACGTGAATGATCTATCAAAGGAAACCGAGTTCTATGTGTCACTATTTGCTGATGTAAAAATGAGAAAAATAAGAACAGGAGAGGACAGTGGTAAATTTCAGAGAGATCTCAACAGACTGGAGAAGTGGTTACACAAGGGGTTTCTCAAGTTCAACCAAGCAAATGAAAAGTCATGCGCTTTGGAGAGGCAGACCAGACACAGAGTAATGAACGGGATGATAAAAACGCCAAATATCAGGGAGTTAAAAGGACCTGGGGTGAATATAACACCTACCATGCCGACAAAATTGCACATGAAGTATATAACGGCAGCGGCATATGCAAAATTAGCAAACCTCAAAATAGCATTCAGGAACTTGAGTAAAGAATCCTTCAGAACCTTATACACGACATATGTTTGACCAATCATTAAGCACGCGTCCTCAGTATGGCGAACACACTTGATCAAGCACATGTAAGCGGAAAAGGTCCAAAGGCTTGCAACCATGCTAACACCAGAGCTGAGAGGAATGCGCTATGAGGAGAGGTTAAAAAGAACTGAACTTAACGACCTTGGAAGAGAGAAGGACAAGGGGTCACATGATTACTACGTACAAAACCTCGAGAGGAACTGATACGGACAGATCTTTAAATTACGAGGATGGAAGCTGAAGACGAAGATGAACCACAAGGATGCAAAGAATTATTTCTTTAGTCTCAAGAAGGACGAAAACTGGAATGACTTGGAGGAGGGAGCGGTCTCCCCATAGGTTGTTCCACGGGTCAATGCTCCCGCGGCCTTGACCAGAATACCCGGTGGATCAGGACATGATCAACCAGCCTTATTGGTTATGTGTATCACACCTGTCTTACTGGTGTTGTGGATGACATCTGTCTTACTAGTACTGTGGATCACACCTGCCTTGCTGGTGTTACAATAGACCTGACATACTGTTGTGTAAAAGACCTGTCTTACTGTTGTGTAAAAGACCTGACTTCCTGTTGCACAACAGACATGCATTGCTGTTGTGCAATAGACTTCACTTACTGTTGTATAAAAGACTTGCCTTACAGTTGTATAAAAGACATGCCTTACTGGTGTTGTGGACAAGACTAGTCTTACTGGTGTTGTGGACAAGACTAGTCTTACTGGTGTTGTGGACAAGACTAGTCTTACTGGTGTTGTGCATAAGACTTAGTCTTACTGGTGTTGTGCATAAGACTAGTCTTACTGGTGTTGTGGACAAGACTAGTCTTACTGGTGTTGTGGACAAGACTAGTCTTACTGGTGTTGTGGACAAGACTAGTCTTACTGGTGTTGTGCATAAGACTAGTCTTACTGGTGCTGTGGATAAGACTAGTCTTACTGGTGCTGAGGAGCGGCTTCACTTGAGTTAGAATCTAGTTATTACCTATTGTAAATATTTAGCTAATTATTACTCAACTGTCGTAAATAACTATAAACTACCAACTTTTATAAGAAAAAACAATACTACAGTAAATATATGGCAACCACCTACTTAATTTTTGTAAACAACTGGCATCTACCTAAATCTTTGATACATCGTCATCATCTATTTACACTTGTAAACACCAGATCAGCACCTACTTACTCGTATAAACACCCGATCAACACCTAATGAATCTTGTAAACAAATGATCAACACTTACTTAATCTTGTAAAAGTCTGATTAACACCTACTAAAATCTTGTAAAAAAACTGATCAACACCTTCCTAATCTTCTAAACACTTGATCACAGACTTACATAATACTGAAAACGCCCATGTCAATACCTACTAAATTTTGTAAATATCTGACCATTTACTCTCTATACATAATTGATATTATTTACTTACATAATTACTGAACATGCCTGGCCACAACATACATTATTCAATAATGAAAACTATCAACTTTTGTAAATACTGAGGTGCTACAAAAATCCTATACATTAGTCCTGTATCTACTGTAAATATGTTTACATCGGTTAATGGTTCCGGGGACCATTGTCCCCACGGCATGAACTCAGATCGTGTCTCAAACTGGAAAGGAAATATTACAAGATAACGGACCATTAAGACACACACAAGAAAGTATGTAAAATTTTGTAAGACTGAGCTGCCATCTTACAGGTTGAGGAGACAAAGTGTTAAAGAAAAAAAAAAGCATTTAAAATTCTTCCATTTCAAACTCAAATGATATTACGCAAGTATATCCGTGCATGGTTGCTGTCTACCAGTCTGCTACACGAAGAACGAAAATCTCTTTGGTCCGGGACGGAACGAAAAGTCCTCTTAAGTTTCTTTTCTTAAGTGCGAGCTATTTGTGAACCTGTACTACCTTGTTCTACCAACCTACCACAGTGATCTACCAAGCTATTATCTTGATCTACCTGGCTACCACTTTGTTATTCCAACCAGTCACCTTGTTCTAACAACCTACCATCTTCTACAACCTACCACCGTAAGCTACCAACCAACCACCTTGTTCTACCAATCTACCATCTTCTACCAACCAACTACCTTGTTCTACCAATCGACCATCTTCTAACAACCAACCACCTTATTCTACCAACTTATTACCTATTTGTTTTGTAAATATCTGACCATTACTGTGTAATTAACAGGTAGATCAGGATTAAAGCCTACCAATAACATGAGGGTCATCAAGGCTGCATGTCATCTGGACACCACCAGGCAAGGAAACTATTTCCAAATATAGTGATTGAAGTACACTTTAAGTGTTGACATAGTAAAAAAAACATATCCCTCCGAGAGAGAGAGAGAGAGAGAGAGAGAGAGAGAGAGAGAGAGAGAGAGAGTGTGTGTCAATGGTCAAGTGGATAGAGGGATGCGTACTTTGTTCAGTTCATACAGGGCTGGGCATAGGAACGCAGGATCGAGTCCTGGCCAAGCCGTAGTTCTGTAAATATCTTTACATATACATGTCGTGCCGAATAGGTAAAACTTGCAATTTTGGCTTAAATAGCAACGCTCTTCTTGCCGAATAACGCAAGCGAAAATTTGTGTATGCAATAATTTCGCAAAAATAATTCTGAACCTAACGAAAAAAATATATTTCATTGTTTTTGTTTATTATTAAATTACTGTAAACTTATCTATACCTTATTTAAATTATCACATTATTATTACTACTACCAAATCTATGAAAAGAACCCCACAACACACTAACACTTCAAAAAATCCAGTCACCTTCCATTTGAAGTTTCAAATTTTCAACTTGTTGCGAAGCGAAGTGTTGCAGCAACACCAACGAGCGAAGTGTTGCAGCAACACCAACGAGCGAAGTGTTGCAGCAACACCAACGAGCGAAGTGTTGCAGCAACACCAACGAGCGAAGTGTTGCAGCAACACCAACGAGCGAAGTGTTGCAGCAACACCAACGAGCGAAGTGTTGCAGCAACATCAACGAGCGAAGTGTTGCAGCAACACCAACGAGCGAAGTGTTGCAGCACCACCAACGAGCGAAGTGTTGCAGCACCACCAACGAGCGAAGTGTTGCAGCACCACCAACGAGGGAAGTGTTGCAGCACCACCAACGAGGGAAGAGGTGGTGCGTCAAGGAAGATCTGGCAAGGTCACAAGACCGGCTGCCGCACCCACTTCCTCATCACTGTCAAGGACACGCTCAGTACCACTCAGCGAGCCGGAAGTAACCTTAACATGTACATGGTTAACATTCCTTTACCACAACACTCACTTTCCCTCTCTCCCACTCTCCTTCACATACACACACACACACACACACACACACACACACACACACACACACACACACACACACCTCACAAATTTCAATAAATGATTTCCTACCCGTATGTGCCATTCACGACAAATAAGTGTAAACTTGATCCTCCGTCCGCTAATCACCTAACACATTCGTATGACTTCTCACAGGAGAACCATATAATTTTTTATCTCTTATTATTACATTCACAGGGAAGACTAAATCGATAGGTGTCAAACAGCACCTGGGAGAGGAATAATAGGCATTCAAGTTCGATCCAAGGAAGGCAACCTGGAGAGTATTCCGGGGATCAACACTCCCGCGGCCCGGTCCATGACCAGGCCTCCTGGTGGATCAGGGCCTGATCAACGAGGCTGTTACTGCTGGCCGCACGTAGTCCAACGTCTGATCTGGCACTGACTTTAGGTATCTGTCCAGCTCCCTCTTGAAGACAACCAGGGGCCTATTGGTAATTCCCCTTATGGCTGGTGGGAGGCTGTTGAACAGTCTTGGTTCCCGGACACTTATTGTGTTTTCTTAGTGTACCAGTGGCGCTCCTACGTTTCACTGGGGGTATGTTACATCGCCTGCCAAGTCTTTTGATTTCGTAGGGAATGATTTCTGTGTGCAGGTTAGGGACCAGTCCCTCCAGAATCTTCCAGGTGTAGATTATGATATATCTCTCTCGCCTGCGCTCCAGTGAGTACAAGTCAAGTGCTTCCAGGCGTTCCCAGTAGTTAGGGTGTCTGATGGAACTTATACGTGCAGTAAAGGTTCTCTGTATATTCACTAGATCTGCAATTTCACCTGCCTTGAATGGGGATGTTAATGTACAGCAGTATTCCAGCCTAGAGAAAACAAGTAATTTAAAAAGGATCATCATTGGCTTGGCATCTCTTGTCTTGAATGTTCTCATTATCCATCCTATCAGTTTCCTGGCAGATGTAATAGTGGCATTGTTGTGGTCCTTGAAGGTGAGATCTTCGGACATTACCACTCCCAGGTCAATCCCCTCACCGGCAGTTAGTTTAGTTTAATATCTTTATTATGTACCCCATATCCATCCTGTGAACGGTAGTCAAAGAATTTGCAGAGGTACATAATGGGTCCAGGAACTGGCCGGGATCAACTGAAATATTACATGAATAACGACTAATAAGAAACAGGCAGCAAGGTAAAAAATAAATGTCGTTCGAAGTTTTTAAGATTTACCTGTCATCTTACATGTTGAACCTTCAGGTAACCTTCACGTGATAACAAGCGACGTACACTACACTGCATGAAATGGCGTATAGCTGACAAGCATGAAGACCAAGACACAAGCTGCACAACAAGCTTATATTGAGACAACGCTCTACACAGAGTGAAACGTGGTCTCAGTAAAAGCTTGTTAAGCAACACACGATGACCTACTCCAGCAGGTGACCGGTGGTGACTAGTGGTAGTTTAAGAGATAGTGACTACAGCAAGGTAGGTGACCAGTGTTTGTCCAGTGGAAGTTTAAGAGGCAGAGACTGATACCCAAAGGACGTTTCTGGGGGCCAACGTTCTTGCGGCCCGGTCCCAAACCAGGCCTTCAGAAGGATCAAGGCCTAAACAACCAGGCTGTTACTGCTGGGTGAACGCAGTCCAACGTACGAGCCACAGCCAATCTGGTCAGAAACTAATTTGAGGTACTCGTCCAGTTCCATCTTGAAGATTGCCAGAAATCTGTTAGTAATTCCTCTTATGAATAGAGGAAAAGCGTTGAAGAGTTGTCAGTAGTAGTTCAGTAGTAGTAGTATGTGTATCTTACCAATAACCGTTACCGAGTTACAGCTCCTACGTGATCACTAACCGTTAGTGACTCACTGCTGACCTAGAATGATGTCTGAATTCCGCCGTTGCCCTCCAGGCACTGGGCAGGGCAGTTCAAGACGAGGCATTAAGGAGACAGATGCTCTCCCATATTTTTAGACTAATATATAAGTTACTAAGCCAAGCTACGTTTGTGTTTATTACCAAATCCATCAAGAATCCACACGACAGAGTCAGGTATCTCTGACACACTATCAGTAAAATTTCTCTACACGTTTTCAGCTCTGCAATCTAGCCTGCTTTGAAGGTGGCCGTCAGTAACAGCAGTAGTCCAACCTAGAGAGAACAAGTGACTTAAAGGAGTAACATCAATGCATCAGCATCTCTTATATTAAAAGTTCATAGTTATCCATCCCATCATTTTCCTTGCGGTAGCAACGGCAACATTATTGTGATTCTTCAATGTAAGGTCTTAAGATATCATTACTCATAAATCTCGCACAAGAAACTTTCCTTCTAATGATTTGTTTGTCCTATCTTTATTTCCTACATTGTTTTACAGTGGAGCAACTGAAACTTGTCCTCGTTAAACATTATGTTTTTGTCTGAGGCCCAATACAAGACTTGATTTATATCCACTTCATGATTTGTTGTGTCTTCGACGAACGTCACTGAGATTCTGGTGTTATCAACAAAGAATTTTACGGTGCAAGGGTTCATGTCCTTGTCAATGTCGGGTCAATGTCGGATAAAGAATGAAAAACAGAAGGGGGGCCAAGTATCGTACCTTGAGGAACAGAGCTTTTCACTGTGGCTCCGACTTCACCCTGTTCACTACTACTCTCTGGAGTCTATTTGTATACAAGTTAAATATCTATCTGCCCACTTTTGTAGTTATTCCTGTTGCACGCATTTTGTGCGCAATTACACTACATCTGCATTTAGCTTGTCTTCCAGAGCATCCAGGACCGCATCGTAACGATCTATCTGTTGTGAAAGGCAGGAGCGACCTGTGTTGCCCTGGACTGTGCAACTGTTATGATTCCATGTGATGGGTCTATAGTTTTTCGCAACTTCTTTATTGCCACCTTAGTGAAGGGACGCAATACCAGTAGCGTTCATTGACTTTTAGATGATACCCGTGTCCAGGCGCCTTCTCCATAAAATACTAAATGCCCGAGATAGTGGTTTCTTTCAGTTTTTGATGAATATGGAATTCCACGAGTCTGGGCCTGGAGCAGAATGCATGACATGCTGTCAATGGCTTAAAGTCAACTTGAGAGAGAGGACTACATCGGAAATTGTGGAGATGCTGGGAGTGTTCCGAGTCTCATTCATGAAAAAACTCGTTTGGGTCTTTGATCTGTAGACTGATGAGTAGGTCACTGAATACAGAGTCGTATTGTGACTTAAGTATTTCATTTATTTCCTTACTACTGTCATAAGAATAAATTCCGTCCTCTAGGTAAAGGTACTGGATATGGTTTTCAACCTTGATTTCTTCTGATTTCATACGTTATATGAATCTTTGCTTCCTCTGTCTGTCCTAGACTATTTGATGTTCTCCATTTCTCTAACAAGAGTTTTCTTCATACTTCTGAGATTCTGCTGCATTTGAAGAGATATGTTATCCGTTGCCTTCGCCTGTAGAAGAAACGCCCGTCTCTCTAGTTTGCATCTTCTTATCCTTTGCCATAGAGGTACGTGTATGGAGCATACTTCGAGCACCAATGTCTTTTTTCCTGAGGTTTAGATCTTGAGGGATCACGTCATCATTCCAATGTATCTCGTTAAGTTCGCGGTTTATTTGATCCTGGTCGATGTTGCTCTTGTCGAAAACGAATCTGTTTAAATCCTTCTTATGACTGATCGTGTTTCTCTGTCCAGGGCCACCGTGCGCGCAGGTCTGTACCTCTGGTTACTGTGGCGGTTTCATAATGGGTTGTTAAGTGGTAGGTGTAAGATCTCCGACTGCTTTGCAACAGTAGTTTATTAAGGAGATTCTGCTTAGCCGTCCGCCATCCCGTCTGCTCTCCACTGGTCCTCGTTAACGACTGCCATTAGAGAGTGGGCGCTAGCTAGCGTCCCACTGTGTTTGAACGCTAGGGGTCAAGAAACTCGGTGACCAGTGGTACTTTATGAGGTAGAGACTACAGCAGGGACGGTGGGTGGCTGTGAGAGACGAGTCTATAATGATTAATCCTCACCAGGTAAATGAGGCAAGGCAGAGGAACCTTCAATGACTCGCGTTAACAGAGAATCCTACCGTGCACTCAGGACTCTTACGTGGGTCGTGCTTCTGTTATCCCGGGAGGGAGGAGGGAGAGAATTGTGGAACACTACTGCTCAATGAGCGACATGTAATTAAAAATTCTTAACTATGTCACAATTTGTAGGGGATAAATTTTAATTATCACGGGCGTGAAGACACTCTTAAGAAACAAATGGCAGTTAAGGAAACATCAGAAAATGCAAGAATAGAAGTAGTAGCAGCAGCACCAGCAGAAACAGAAAATAAGCCGCAGCAGCAGAAAAAAATAGAAAAACTTCAGATAAGACCATGAACAACAGTGACAATGAACACAACAACAACAGCGTAGTAGCAAATAAGCCACCACAGAAGCACCTATAAAGAGCAGCAGTAACAGTATCCGCAGTAGCGACGCGACGCAGCAACAACACCAGTAGAAGCAAGGAGCAAGAGGTGATGGCAGTGGGGGTGTGAGGTCCTACCTGAGGGAGGGGGATGCTGGAGGTTAGGAGCGGAGTATGAAGGGGAGGAGGAGGGGAAAGCGAGCGAAGAAGGAAGAGAGGAGTCGAGAGAGGAAGCTGGGGAGGGAGGAAGCCAGGGAGGTGGAGTTCATCCACTGGTGGGTGGCGGAGACTCCCTAATCCCGAGTTGTTAGTTGAAGCCATTAGCAGGGCGGTCGGGTAATTAGCACGAGAGTAATAGACACATAAACCTCGCCAGTCGCCTCACACGGCTAATGAGACGCGCTGAGAGGGGAGCCGCAGCCAAAGGAGAGAGGGGAGAGGGTGGGTGGAGAGGGGAGTGTTTCGAAGAGAATGGGGAATGAGGGAGAGAGTAGGATGGAAGCAGGTTGGCAAATAGGGGACAGAGAGAGGGAAAAAAAGAGGAAATGAAATAAAAGAGGATGAGGGGAACAGTGCGACTATATTTTTAATTAAAATCGGGTACATCAGCAGTGTGCTGCTATCCTACTCTATAAGTTACAGTGGAAAAAGCAGTTTTATCTATGTTTATTATGCTTCAACATCCGTGGTCATGGACCGGATCGTGGAGGCGTTGACCCCCCGAAACACCCTCCAGGTATACTCCAGGTATCAAGTAATGAAATTTTAGCTGGGATACATCGATAAAAAGAGATGAGGATATATCATACATTCCACTATGGATTCAGAAACTACGGAAACATCGGTTTCATTCCAGTAGAGCCCGAGTTACTACCGTATTATGAATTACTATTTCTCAGAATGACCTTTCCTGCATACAGGGGAAAATAGAAGCTATGAAAATATCTACGGGAACCTGTAGCATTATCTTTCTAACCTAACTAGGAGTCTGTTGCTAATTCCCAAGATTTAGAATATAATTGTCAAAAATACACCTGCGTCTTTATGTATAAAGGATCCTAGCTTAACAAAGATTTCATCTGTATGAATAAAAGTATCCAGTCCAAGAAACCTGGTGTTTAGTTTCTGGTGTTATCACAGGTGTTATCACCTGTGACCGGTTACAGGAGTTCTACTCTCACGACTTGATCTGAGACAAGACTTTGCTGTTTCTAAGCATGGAGGAAGCTGTAAAAGCCACTGCCTCAGTCAACATGTCCATCTCAGTACACAATTTACCCGCACACAGGAGACAAGCTTATGACGAGGTTTCGATTCGACTTGGACCATTAATTGTGTGACTAGTTAATGGCCCAAGTCGGACCGAAACGTCATAATAAGTTTGTCTCCCACGTGTGGGTTATTTGTGTATTGTTCCAGTCACGGTAATGTGTCTTATTCATTGTCCATCTCAGTCTTAAGTCGTTGCATCTTCACTATATTATTCAAGGTAAAAAATACTTATTCAATAATTAATATGATACAGTAGAAGCGTGGAGACGAGTTATCACTAATAATCCAGGTGCTTTATTATTTCCACCTTCAATATAGTAAAATAAAACCACAAACACAGAGCAAAGTCACTTTTTTACCTTGACGTGAGGCAGTAGTGAGAGTGCTGCAGACACCTGTACGCCACACAACTTGACGTGAGGCAGTAGTGGGAGTGCTGCAGACACCTGTACGCCACTCAACTTGACGTGAGGCAGTAGTGGAGTGATGCAGACACCTGTACGCATCAACTTAGCGTGAGGCAGTAGTGGGAGTGCTGCAGACACCTGTACGCCACCAACTTGACGTGAGGCAGTAGTGGAGTGCTGCAGACCTACGCCACTCAACTTAGCGTGAGGCAGAGTGAGTGCTGCAGAACCTGTACGCCACACAACTTGGCGTGAGGCAGTAGTGGGAGCGCTGCAGACACCTGTACGCCACTCAACTTGACGTGAGGCAGTAGTGGGAGTGCTGCAGACACCTGTACGCCACACAACTTGACGTGAGGCAGTAGTGGGAGTGCTGCAGACACCTGTACGCCACTCAACTTGGCGTGAGGCAGTAGTGAGAGTGTTGCAGACACCTGTACGCCACACAACTTGGCGTGAGGCAGTAGTGGGAGCGCTGCAGACACCTGTACGCCGCACAACTTGGCGTGAGGCAGTAGTGAGAGTGTTGCAGACACCTGTACGCCGCACAACTTGGCGTGAGGCAGTAGTGGAAATGCTGCAGACACCTGTACACCACACAGTTCGACCTCACACTCACACTGTGTACATGATGTGGTATCTTGAGATTGTCTCTCTCCAATATCTTGTTTGAGGAAATGGGAGAGCAGATGTGATAACTTGAACAGGCAAGCACTAGACAACCTAGCCCCAGGGTCGGGCTGTCAGAATAGGAAGACTTGAAGGCCTTCAAAAGTATATCAAAGGAAAGGTAGACGAGAAATATACTTAATCTACACTCTGGAAAATTCTGGAGGGATTTATCGCATATGTTACACTAAAATCACTATGAAAAGAAGAGGCATGGTAAACGATGCGAAATACCTCCAGTGAAAAGTAGGGGCGTGATAAGTACGCTCAGAGGAAACTCACAAGTATAAAGGGACCAAGACTTGTCAACACGCTCCTGGCTGCCTTCTAAAATGGAACCTAATAAGTTCCCTAAGTAAGCTCCTGATTAGCGGGGCTGTGATGCATACGCTGGACTGCATGCGGCGAGCACCACCAGCCTGCTCAATGAAGCCTGGTCTGGGACCGTACCGCGATGGCCGTGACCCCTGAAATCGACTCCAGGTAGATTTCATACAGGTAATTAATAAAACATTACAATAATAACAATAATAATAATCATAATAATAAACTAGAAAAGACATTCACATCATGCGAAAAACAAGTTGAAGAGGAGGAGTTAAAGAGAGGGCAGACGGTGTGAGGCCACTGCACTCGGGGGTTGAAGCCAGTACTGCGGTGTTAAACCGTCATCTAGAGAGACTGAGGCTGGCTGGAAGCTCGGTAAAACCCGTCGTCCACTGAGATTAACTTGTCGTGCTCCAGGGTCAAGTAATGCTGCGCCTGGGGTTAAATGCTTGCCTGGGAGGCTGAGAGAAAGGGGGGAGGGCTTGCTAGGGACGCTCTCCAGTTATCCTTGATTTGGAGGATGCTGAGGGACCGTTGCTAAGAATTCTGTCTAGGGACAATTGTACCATTGTTGTGGAGGATGTTAGAAATGATCTAGTAACCGTTGCTAGGCCATTGTGAGCAGCAACCATGGTTAAGATGGAGCAGAAAGACCGTTATTAACGAAACTATGGTAGGCATCAGTGGAATTACCAACAGACCCCGGCTGCCTCAAGAGAGAGCTGGACAGATACTTAGTCAGTATCCGCTCAGCCGGACTGTGGTTCGTACGTCGTACGTTGCGGCTAGTAGTAACAGCCTGGTTGATCAGGCTCTGATGGACCGGGAGGCCTGTCAAAGACTGGGCCGTGGGGGCGTTGACCCCCGGAACACCCTCCAAAGACCGTTGCTAAGTAAACTGTGGGGACGAAAGGTACTGTTGGTAAGGAAACTGTTGTGGTAAGGGACCGTTGGTAAGGAAACTGGTGTGGTAAGGGACCGTTGGTAAGGAAACTGGTGTGGTAAGGGACCGTTGGTAAGGAAATTGTGGAGAGGCAAGGGACCGTTGGCAAGGAAACTGCAGTGGTAAGGGACCGTTGCTATGGAGACTGGAGTGAGAGTCCGCTGCCACGGAAACTGTGGTAAAGACTAATAGAAGGGACAGAGTGTGTCTCAAGGTCACTGCTACGTAGATAAGTAAGACAAATGTGCAACATTTGGATATCTTTTATTTTTCCGAGACGTTTCGCCTACACAGTAGGCTTCTTGAGTCGAATACAGAGGAGTCAGAAGAAGCAGTAAAGATGTAGAGAGGTGTAAGCACTCCATCACCCTCGAAGACGTGGTTTTGAGGTGGTCAGTCCCTCGACCTGGAAACGCGTTCTGCTCCATAGTCTGAAACAATGTGAAGCTGAAGCATCAAATCGAGACTTACATACAGTCACAGTTACGTAAACCTGGCCAGGGTAGCCACAGGACGCGGCCATGGCATCCACAGGACATGGTCAGTGCATCCACAGATTGTGGCCAGAGCATCCACAGGACCTGGCCAAAACTCAATAAGTAGGAAGGGACCAAGACTTTCAATGTCCTCCTTTTATAAATAAGGGTGATCAAACCCCTGGCTGTCTTCAAGAGAGAACTGTAAAAATTTGTCAAGTCAGTCCCTGATCAGCAGGATTGTGGTGCTTAATAATAATAATAATAATAATAATAATAAAAGTAATGTTCTCAAAACTGATGGACTGAACACATGACTCCAGGCTGAGGGACTCATTACCTCATTCATCTTCTCATATTTCACTGTTATTCTCTGTACTGGACTGAAGAAGCCACTGGTTGGCGAAACTTTTCCTCAATAAAGATACCCAAATATCGCACAAGCGTCTCATTCTACGAACTTAAGTGTTTTATACGAGCAACGAAAATAAATCACAAAAGACAAAGGTAGGATTGTCTATAGATTAGCTGTAGACAGTTTCGCGGATCATCGCCCCCACGGCCCAGTCTCAGACCAGGCCTCCCAGTTGCTGGCCTGATCGACCAGGCTGTTGATGCTAGCCACACGCCAGTCAACGTATGCACCACAGCCAACTGGTCAGGAACTCACTAAAGGAACTTATCAAGTTCTCTTTTGATGACAGCTAGGGAAACTGTCGGTAATTTATCTTATGCATGAAGGGAGGGTACTGAAGAGTCTTGGTCCCTTTACACTTATCGAGTTGTATCTTAGTGTACTCTGTGCCCCTACTTTTCACTGGAGGTGAGTGATTTCGGTGTGTTGATACGAGATCAATCCCTCTAGAATTTCCCAGGTGGATATTATGAAGCGTTTTTCTCGCCCACATTGCAATAAGTACAATTCAAGGGACTTTAAGCTTTACCAGTAATTAAGGTATTTGACTGAGTTTATATTAACAGTGAAGATTCTCTGTACATTTTTTAGCTCTGCATTTTCACCTGATTTTAAATGGGCAAGTATCCAGCAATAATAAAGCCTAGAGAGAACAAGATGACTTGAACAGTATCAACATTGGCTTACCAACTGTTGTTTTGAAGGTTTAAGCTATTCAGCCTATCATTTTCCTAGTGATTTTGATAACATTGTTGTGATCCTTGAATGTGAGATCTTCTGACATATTATCAATCAGTTTCTCACATTAAACTTCCGCTGTGTTGAGTGATTTGAGTTTCTTGTATGCTCTATTCCAGTTATTATTTCCTCATATTATCAATAGTGGATTAATGAAATCTGTCCTTACTGTGCATCATATTGGTGTCAGTGGCCTACCAACTGCCACTCACAGAAATTCGAATATAGTCTGCAAAGGATGACCCGGTGCTATGATACATGTCTATGACGAATATGAGAATGAGGAAGAGAATAGAGGTGAGTAGTGTGCCTTGAACAACAAAGCTTTTTCATTGTGGCAGCTTCTGATTTTATTCTGTTTACCATTACTCTCTGGGTTCTATTTGCTACAATGGACATGGTACGGAGTACCTCATCAGAGATGTATCTAGAAAATAAAAATAAACAAGAATAAAAGGCAAAGTGATCCGGTGGGTCAGGAAGGACCAGAAATACTGATGACAGAACAAATACTAAAGAGAGTAAACACAACTGATTTCTTTCTTCTTCAATATTATATATACTCTTGAAACTGTGCATTGAATCTTTCACCACTTTCTATCCTGATACCTGTATGAGTCTACTCATAGTTCCTGGCCCAGCCTCTTAACCACTATGAACCTGCTTTACTGATGGCTGAAATCCAAAGCCCGATAGTTTATACTCTTGAACGTGTATATTTCTTTTTTTTTTTTGCCACTGCCTGACTGATCAGGCAGCAACTGAGAGCCTGGTATGGGAGTGGGCCGCGAGCCTGGTATGGGAGTGGGCCGCGAGCCTGGTATGGGAGTGGGCCGCGAGCCTGGTATGGGAGTGGGCCGCGGCCTGGTAGAGGGCCCAAGCCTGGTATGAAGGCGAGCCTGGTCATGAGTGGGCCCCACCTGGTATGGGAATGGGCCAGCCTGTTGAGTGGGCCGAGCCTGGTAATGGAGTGGCCGCGAGCCTTGTATGGGAGTGGGTGCAGCCTGGTGCGTGGCCAAGCCTGTAAGGGCGAGCCTGGTATGAGTGGCCGGCCTGGAGATGCAGCCTGTAGGAGGGCATAGCCTAGATGAGGCAACCTGGTATGGATGCCGCCTGGTATGGAGTGGGCGCGAGCCTGGTATGGGAGTGGGCGCAGCCTGGTATGACTGGCAGGGGGAGTAACTCAAAGTCACTATAAGCAGTCTCAGGTCCCCTCAGTAATATTTCATTAGTTCAATCTGCATCATTTTGCATATCATGAAAACCCTGTGTGCTTGTGAATGTGTAAACCTATATACCGTGCTCTGGGATCACTAGAGCATACACAAAAAGACAAAGTATGTTCTCTTGTTATTACGTATTCATAGCAAGCTGATTAAAACTTAGAGAAAATATAGTTATCTAGTAAGGTACTAATGAATTAGAAACTGAAGTTGCTGTCAGTGTTGGGATAAGACTCTGCGTAGCTGGCGGATGAGTCACGACACACGGCAGTCACATATTTACTGTATAATCATAAATTTAAATATTTTTTTACTCTGATTTATTGTTTATGAACTGTTATTAAATCTCTAGGCTGTGAACTACAATAGTCGACTAACACCCAGGTACCTATTTACTGCTAGGTGAACAGGAAGAGCAGGTGTAAGATCTTGCCTATACGTTTTTGTCAGCAACCTACCGTGTTACTGCGCTTATTAAGATATTCCAGGCGGCATTTTCTTAACATATATTTAACACTACCAATACTATTTTCTTAATTTTAAGTGAGGCTACGTAATGTTAGGTTAGGGTGGGTTAGTTCACGTATACCTATAAAAACGTATGTTTAACCACAAATATGATACTGAAAGAAGCGGCCGCGGTACGTCTGGCGACGCAACTGCTAAACGTAACCAGCAGACGTTCAAAACAACAAGAGTAATGCAGGAACGTATTGCTTTCAGCACGAAAATTAAATCCCAGTCTCTTCGGTTTGAACCGAACTTTTTAGTGCTAAGCATTGTAGTGGAGAGAAAGACAGAGACCAACTAGGCACAGTGAAGGAGCCCCCAGCAGTGATACATGTAATAAGAAATGGAAAGGAAGATAGTTGTGTGGAAGCAGAGAGCGCCACCTCGGCACACTGAAGCTTCACCGGAGGACAGTGTAGAGAATGGCTTTCCCAGGACCGCCTGCTGACGCCTACTAAAGACTACCATTAATCCGCACTTTTTACATGGCCAACAACGCACCTCATTTATATAGCATCACATTTTACCTTGTGGGCCATAAGTCAGTGGCGCCGCAGCATCTCTGCCTCGATAATTTGATTACTGATTTTGATAAGCGGTCAGCCAGCCTCCCTTGTTTTTACTTCCTCACCTCAGCTGCAGTCAACTCCAACACTAGGGTTGGAGTTGACTGCAACTGAGCCTTATGTGTTGAGCCTTAGGGCCCCTGTAAGGGGCCCTAAGGCTCAACACCTCCCTTCATGTATAAGAGTAACTGCTAACAGACCTCTGGCTCTCTTCAATAGGAAACTTGTTAAATCCCTCAAGTCAATGCCTGATCAGCTTGGCTGTGATGCATACGTTGGTCTGCGTGCAGCTGCTACCAACAACATGGTCGATCAGGCCAGCAATCAGGAAGCCAGGAGCTGTGAGCCCCGTAACAGACTACAGGTAAGTGTTACTACAGAGACAGCCAGTGTCTCTGGTGATGTATTATCTGTTAATGCATGGTAACTTGGTGCAACAACAACACAAATATACAGTTAGTAAATTATACAACTCTTGAGCTATATTCCTCTTTTTTTTTTTTGTTGGTGTATAATTTGTGACGCCTGCTGGTACAATAGTCGCTTCCTCCTCATCCTCCTTTTTAACCTACTATCCCCACACTACTATTTTTCTACTCCTCTTCCTTTAATTCCTTCTCCTATCTTTACACGACCATTCACCTATTACTCGTCATGCTCTCCCTCTTTCTCTTCCTCTCATCTCTACACGACCATTCACCTCCTCCTTCACCTCCTCTTCACCTCCTCTTCACCTCTTCACCTCCTTCACCTCCTTCTTCACCTCCTCCTTCACCTCCTCTTCTTCCTCAGAATCATCCCCGGCAACAATGCTTGAGGGACCAAAAAAAGTCTTCACAGAATGTTACTGAAGTTTCTAAGAAATAAAAATTCAGTTTACCTCCGCATTTATTAAAAAGTTTTTTTTTCAGTATTACGGAAAATAACGATGGTGGTGGTGGTGGTGATTGTGATAGCGGTGGTGATAATGTTGGGGAGGGGGTGGTAACAATGCTGCGGTACGTTGTTAGCGGTGCTCATGCTATTGTTGGTAGTGTTGATTGTAATGGTGGCGATGATGATAATGTTGGTGGTGGCAGTGACTATGATGATGCCGTGCGTTATTGACACTTACCTAATTTTGCCCCCAGTGAAAGTAGCTGTCACTGGGGTTTAAACTACACTTCCTCCCGTATCTCTCACTCCAGTAAGTCGTTATGACAGTGTGCTGATTGGGGATCTGACCTCCAGTTACCTTCCATGCATGTATTATCAAATACTTAATTTATTCTGCCCCTGGGTGTACATACCATGTGTTTTTGAGTTGTTCCTAATAATTTAGATGTTTCATAAACTCTGGGAACAATAAACGAACTGTAAATTCTCTAGCTCTAATAACTCTCCTGCCCTGAAAGGAGCTGTGATTTTAATAGCACAAGTTGAGGCGTGCTCTCTCTTGTTTTGAATACTCTCATAACCCACTTAGTGGATATGATTTTTAAAGGATAGACCACTTGACATTATACGTCTTTATATGAGACGGTCTTCCTTTGTGTCTCCTGTTCTAACCTTGAGTTAGTTATTTTCGTATCTAACCAGTTGGAACTTGTCACCAGTGAACATTGTGTTATTTTCTTTTGCCCACTGAAAGAATTTGTTGATATACATATATAGGCATTTTTTTCTGGCTTTCTACTAAAGCTAAAGTTATATTTTTTGTTTACTACCACTCTTTGAGAGCTGTTGGGAATCTGAATATCAATTCAGACTTAATATAAAGCTTCAAGATTAGGTATGATAAGATAAATGAGGTGACAAATCATTAGTGTAGATCAGAGTACTTTAGGAGGCGGGGCCAAGAGCTGAGTAACGACCCCCCTTCCCCTCTGCTAAGAAAATTCCGTGAACACACACACACACACAGAGGAGATATGACTCGACCCCTGCAACCACACACACACACACATATGGGCGACTGGCAAACCTAAGATTAGCGTTCCGTTACCTTAACAAGGAATCGTTCAAGACACTGTACACCGTGTACGTCAGGCCCATACTAGAGTATGCAGCACCAGTCTGGAACCCACACCTGGTCAAGCATGTCAAGAAATTAGAGAAAGTGCAAAGGTTTGCGACAAGGCTAGTTCCACAACTCAGGGGACTGCCCTATGAAGAAAGGTTGAGGGAAATAGGACTAACAACACTGGAGGACAGAAGGGTTCGAGGAGACATGATAACGACATACAAAATACTGCGGGGAATCGACAAGGTAGATAGTGACAGGATGTTCCAGAGAGGAAACACAGAAACAAGGGGGCACAACTGGAAGCTGAAGACTCAGATGAGTCAAAGGGATGTTAGGAAGCAATTCTTCAGCCATAGAGTAGTTAGGAAGTGGAATAGTCTAGCGAACGATATAGTGGAGGCGGGAACCATACATAGTTTGAAGACAAGGTATGATAAAGCTCATGGAGCAGGGAGAGCAGAGACCCAGTAGCGGACAGCGCAGAGGCGGGGCCAGGAGCTGAGTCTCGACTCCTGCAACCACAATTAGGTGAGTACACACACGAAAATTAAATACAAAAAGATCAAACGGGACTTGGACGATCGGGCGAATTTTCGTCAAATATAAAAATAAAATATCATTGGCCGCTACAGAAAAGCTGTGGGAGAGCTAAAGTTTCCTCCGGGATAAACAATGTAAGCAGGGGAAAGTTTTAATTAACCATTGCTAGTTATTTTCCGGTAACTGGCGCAAGGAATTAAACATTCAACACCATTCCAGCCCCACCAAAGGACAAAGCCAGACAGAACGAGACAGGAAGAGAGAGAGAGAGAGAAGAGAGAGAGAGAGAAGATAGAGAGAGAGAGAGAGAGAGAGAGAGAGAGAAAAGAGAGAGAGAGAAGAGAAAAGAGAGAGAGAGAGAGAGAGAGAGAGAGAGAGAGAGAGAGAGGAGAATGTATTTAAGAATTGTACTAGATACTATGTACTGTATTGCCACACTTCAACCAGTCTAGTTTGCGATAACTAAGATTAAGGAATCATTAGTGAAGTAGTAGTAGTTAATAATACTCTCATTGACCTGGTAGCCTGTAATCCAGTGGTTAGGGTGGTCGGAAACAAACAATAGGTCCAGGGCAAGATTCACAAGGAAGCGGAGACGAATGGGCATATTTTCTTACCCTTTCTAACACTGTTCACATCCTTAGTACAGGGAGTGCAGTACATGTCAGCCAGGAATTGCTTAATATTACTGGTGCTTGAAGATCATCCTAGAGGGTATCTATCACAAGGACAGGAAAGTCAACTAATTAATGTCCTCGAGGTCAATGAAACCGTGTAATTTTTTTCCTTTAGAATCACTCCTGGACTTCAGCTGTAGAGTGTCATATGGTGTCTCTAGAAACTGCATGAGCTGACATCATAACACACAAAACGGACCCTGTCACCAGTGGCGTCAGAGAGAGAGATTAACACAGTGGAACTGTTGGTGTAGGGGGGTAAGGGTGTTGCATGGCCTGACGATGTTTGTATGGTTGCTGTTTGTGGTCATGTTATGGTCGGGTGCACAGCAATAAGTTTTCTTACATTGAGGCAGGAAGCTGGAGACAGTTACCGCCACTCTCAACATAGGATATATGGAAAAAAATGGTGTTACAACATGGTCTCAATATTTCCCAGTGTTTATTCCCATTTCCTATATGGATATAGAAAAAAGACCTGCTCCTTGTACTTGTCCACACTGGAAAAGATCAGGGAGGGAGGGTGGTTGTAGAGCGTCGTATCGAAAAGTTATTCAGGGTTCTGTACTATACAACTAACATTCAATCACCACCTACAATACACAAATTAAATCCACAATACCCGTAAAATACTACTACCAGACCTTTGAGCAATATATTAAGGTAAGGTCAACTATCCTGAAAGATTTATCTGGTATGACAAGAGCCAAGGAAATGCTATTCAACAGTGAGTTACAGTTAAAATCTTGCAGAGGCTTGCGTGAGAACAGCCACCTATACAGGACGTATTATGGTCCGGGAGCGTGAGGAGCTCTTCCTGTCCACACAACTGTCTATATTATCTTCGCTTACATGTAAAAATGCTCAGCACATTCACAAAATAACTCTGGTGGATAAAGTATTCTGAGGCTGGAGAGTCCCGACAGTGAAACTAAGCGGGTGACTCCACAACAAAGAAAAACAACGAGTAAAAAACTCACTACATTTTCACCTCCATACGTCACCCACATCTTCGTACGTTTGACTCGGCTAATATTCATCTTCATCAGATGTAATTAAACGATCGCATAAACAACTGTCACAAGAGCTGACCTGTGGGATACTTCTCTGGACCACACGTGCAACTGTGATAGATAGTGGCCTGCATGACCCTTGTCGGTTTAGCGCTTTATTTGATGTGATAGAAAGTGGCAAAGAAATAAAGAAATGCGAGAGAGAGGGAGGGATAGAGATTAGGATAGGGAGAGGGAGGGATAGATTAGGATAGGGAGAGGGAGGGAGAGAGAGAAAAAAACAGACAGACAGAGAGAAGCATTTCGAAATATTAAACTGATAAGGCAGGAAATGTATGTGATACACCTTTGACTGGGTTCGAGAATTTGTCTACCCTCGTTACGCTGCCTGAGGCCCGACTTTGCTTTTGACTGCCTGTTCAACCAGGCTGTTGCTGGTGCACAAGGCACGTGTGCAACACCTATCTTTATTGCCGAAACGTTAATGCTGCGCATAAAAAAAATAGAAAAGATCTAAGGATAGCTATGAAGTTTGCACTGGAACCGAGAGAGTTGCATTACGAGGTGACACCGAGAGTTACATTACGAGGTGACACCGAGAGAGTTACATTACGAGGTGACACCGAGAGTTACATTACGAGGTGACACCGAGAGTTTTACATTACGAGGTGACACCGAGAGTTTTACATTACGAGGTGACACCGAGAGAGTTACATTACGAGGTGACACCGATAGAGTTACATTACGAGGTGACACCGAGAGTTTACATTACGAGGTGACACCGAGAGATTACTTACGAGGTGACACCGAGAGTTACATTACGAGGTGACACCGAGAGTTTTACATTACGAGGTGACACCGAGAGAGTTACATTACGAGGTGACACCGAGAGAGTTACATTACGAGGTGACACCGAGAGTTCATTACGAGGTGACACCGAGAGAGTTACATTACGAGGTGACACCGAGAGTTACATTACGAGGTGACACCGAGAGTTACATTACGAGGTGACACCGAGAGTTACATTACGAGGTGACACCGAGAGTTACATTACGAGGTGACACCGAGAGAGTTACATTACGAGGTGACACCGAGAGTTTTACATTACGAGGTGACACCGAGAGAGTTTTACATTACGAGGTGACACCGAGAGTTTTACATTACGAGGTGACACCGAGAGAGTTACATTACGAGGTGACACCGAGAGAGTTACATTACGAGGTGACACCGAGAGTTTTACATTACGAGGTGACACCGAGAGTTTACATTACGAGGTGACACCGAGAGAGTTACATTACGAGGTGACACCGAGAGTTACATTACGAGGTGACACCGAGTTAGAGTGACACCAGTTACTATTACGAGGTGACACCGAGAGTTACATTACGAGGTGACACCGAGAGAGTTACATTACGAGGTGACACCGAGAGAGTTACATTACGAGGTGACACCGAGAGAGTTGCATTACGAGGTGACACCGAGGTTACATTACGAGGTGACACCGAGAGAGTTGCATTACGAGGTGACACCGAAGAAACTCAACCAAACAACTCTAGAAGAGACAGGGAGTGACCATCACGGTCCAGGATGGACAGGGACAAGCTGTCTCAGATGCGAGGAGACGCAGCCACGGAACACACATGGCAGCTAAAGACGCAGATGAGTCACAGGGACGCTAGTAAATAATTTTCAAGTCTAAGAATAGTAAATGGAACGAGTTAGAAGAGGTGGAAGAAGGCAAAGGGCAAACATAATTTCAAGAGTGGGTATGATTAGGCCCAAGACGAGAGGAGGCGAGTAATCCGTAAAACCGATAGCTAATAGTTAGAGAGATAGGGCCAGGAGCTATGGATCAACATCGAGAACCACAACTAGCTAAGTACAACTAGTTGAGTACACACACACACGTCACTCCCCAGGAGCGCAAGTCATCTCACCTAATGAAGATTTTTGAGTTGAAGTTGTCTACTTGGTCGGGAGCGTTCATTACTGCGCTAACAACCATCTCTTTCTTCAAGCCGCTCAATTTGTCATCAGCACCTTATTTGCGTCAGCGATAATAACCAGTTATATAGAGTGCAAGGAAAGCTAATAGTTTGAATACAACCGTGCTAAATACAAGTTGACATGTTCCCCACAAGGGGTAAAGCATATTATACATTATATTGGGATGTTAGTAATTAATGAGTCAACAAATACAGACGAACTTAAATACACATGTACACATAAAACGACATGAACACAAGCTTCAAACACGCTCTGCCTCCCATCTTGATCATTCCCTCATCCCTCTTCTCTCAGTAACTGGGGGAAAATTGCCGGAGCGGCTATTTGGTGAGACAGTGTACCAAACAAGACACGACTTCAGCAATATGTCAAAACGTAAGACAGCCTAAAAACACGAGCCTGGCTCCTCCTTGCTTTTTTGCTCTCTCGCTCTCACTTTCTCTCTCTCCTTCTGCTGGAAGATACCAAGTCCATCTCTTCCTGCTGGTACTTGATTCCATACTCGTCTCCTGCTGCAAGCACAAAGCTGACAGCCAGCCAGCCAGCCAGAAGGAAAAACATTGAGTGGCCAAAAAAATAGTAATTATAACTATGACCATAACTTTTAAAGGGGTGGACCGGTAAGCCAGCGGAAGGCCTCAGTCAGATGACAGAAGCTCCAACGGCAGGTCGTCATATGACTAAGACCCGCGTCAGGAAACACTTCTCCTGTTTCCTGACAAACCTTACCTAACCTAACCTACTGAGTGGCCTGCAGCACCAGCGTCAAGAAAAATCAGTAGTTCACAACTGGCAAACTACAGACAGAATCAATTCAGCGGTTGTGTGGCCTCGGCAACAAGTGGAAGATATATTTAGTATACAACCTTAAGCAATACAAGAAACGTAAATTTCTATATCATATTATAAATAGCATATAATATCGAGTTGATAAGTAAGACACATATGCAACACTGGCAATCTTCATCGTTATTATAGATTCATAGTGTTGCGCAAGTCTTACTTAACAAACTTGTATAATGGAATACGTTAAAGAAACCGGATACAGCCTCTCCCTGGAAGTGTCTCTGGGCCCATAAAGGTGATAAATAAATTTTATAAAACTGACATATTTAAATACCTGTGACCAATTTTGGGAGTTTTTTCAACTCCCAAAGTTTGGTCTGAGGCCAAACTTAATTTCTGGAAACCAGTAATCTGCATAGTTATTCCATAGCGTAGCAAACCCATCAATTCTGAATGGCACCTTGTGTTAGTACTAGTGTTAGTATTAATTCTGAGCCAGCAATATTTCTTGTATTAATTCTGATCCAGCAATATTTCTTGTATTTGCTTATATAAGGCAGAAAAATCTTGCCTTACGAATGTTAACACAGTGCTTATGACACCTCTGCCTATCACTAGGTTTATTCTATACTTCCTGCTGTAAATGGCTATGTTGGTGTGTAGACTTGGGATCTGACCCGAAGTATCTTATATGAACTATATATTTTATGGTTC
Source organism: Cherax destructor (assembly GCA_009830355.1). Lineage (NCBI taxonomy): Eukaryota > Metazoa > Arthropoda > Malacostraca > Decapoda > Parastacidae > Cherax > Cherax destructor. The sequence goes on along the minus strand of WNWK01000333.1, from coordinate 218,378 downwards.
CTCTCTTCCCAGTTGCAGAAAAAATTAAAACTGTGTCTATATATGAAACCATTTAATTAATGACCAAGAATATGGGCCCAGAAAATGGAGCTCCTCCCGCAAACATATACCCTTATACCTTTGATTTGTTTCGAGTCTTTCTACTCCCAGAGCCCGGCCATGAGCCAGGCTCGTCTGACACTAGCCTGGTCAACCAGACTGTTGCCGTTACAGAGACGGCAAAACAAATGCCAAAAAAAAAAAAGTGTGAAGGAAGTGTAGATTATACCATACATGAAGACAACAAGGAAGCAAGTATGGATGCCAAACAAAAGCTAAGATAATTATAAAATGATACAATAGAAGCCATAACACAAAATAACTGCATCAAAGCCACCTATGTATGGTAGTTTAAAAGACCAAGTAATAAATACGACCTAAGAAGGAAGAACAATCAGAAGACATGATTACAGTGTTCAAGATATTGAGAGGAACTGATAAGGCATATAATGAAGACAAAACCATGGTTTAGTATAAAGGAAACATAAATGAAGCTGAAACACGAGTCACCTGGACGTCGTGAAATAACTTTTCTGTTGGGAATTAAGAGTGAACTGGATTTGGAAATGGTAAGGGAAACTTCATATGCAGTTTTAAGAGTAGGTGTGATATTACTCAAGAGATCAGCGACCAGTCATGCTGAGCGAAGTTTAGAGACGGGGCTATGGGCTTTGATCCTCCATTCCTCCTGAAGGATCAAAACCTAATCGGTTGGCCGAACACAATCTAATGTACTAACCACAACCCGGATGATCAGGCACCGATTTGATGAACTTGTCCAGTTCCCTCTCGAAGACAGCCAGAGAGTTTTTTGGTAATTCCTATATGCATGGAGGAGGGCGTTGAAGAGTCAGAGACCCTTGACATTCATTGAGTTCTCTCTTAGTATACTACTAGCGCCCCTGCTTTTTTTTAGTGGAGATTTTTGCACCGTCTGTTAAGTCTCTTGTTATCATACGGAGTGATTTCGGTGTTTAGGTATGGGACCAATCTCTCAAGGATTTTCCAGGTGTATATTATTACGTACGTTTCTCGCCTATGTTCTAAGGAATACAGACGAAGCAGACTTCAAGCGTTCCCAGTAGTTCAGATGCTTGATTGAGTAAATATAGGCAGGGAAAGTTCTCTGTACGTTTTCCAGCTTAGCAATCTCGCCTGCCTTGAAGGGGGCCGTCAGTTTGCAACAGAATTTTAGCTTGAAGAGAACAAGTGACAGAGTATCATCACTGGCTCGGCATCTCTTGTCTAGAAAGTTCTACTTATCCAACCTATCATTTTCCCTGCGACAGCAATGGAAATATTGTTGTGAGCCTTGAATGTAAGATCTTCCGACATTACTCGTAAATCTCGCACTTGGGACTTTCGATCTACTGAATGATTTGATTTTGTTCTGCACTCCATTACAGTTTTTATTTCCTCCATTCTCTTTTATAGCCGAGCAATTGAAACTTGTCCTCGTTAAACATCATATTGTTGTCTGAGAGCCACTGGAAGACTTGGTTTATATCCGCTCAAGATTAACCGTGTCTCCGACTTAAGACAGACTTACTTCACACTTAAACCTGACTGGTTGTTGCATCGTGTAGGACACTACAGTCACTTACCTGACTGGTTGTTGCATCGTGTAGGACACTACAGTCACTTACCTGACTGGTTGTTGCATCGTGTAGGACACTACAGTCACTTACCTGACTGGTTGTTGCATCGTGTAGGACACTACAGTCACTTACCTGACTGGTTGTTGCATCGTGTAGGACACTACAGTCACTTACCTGACTGGTTGTTGCATCGTGTAGGACACTACAGTCACTTACCTGACTGGTTGTTGCATCGTGTAGGACACTACAGTCACTTACCTGACTGGTTGTTGCATCGTGTAGGACACTACAGTCACTTACCTGACTGGTTGCTGCATCGTGTAGGACACTACAGTCACTCTCCTGGCTGGTCAAGCCAAACCCACTTTCCCCAAACTGGTCTCCAGCTTACCTGAAAGAAATGAAAGTCATTAGCTCACATTAAACCTGTTTTTCCATTATTATTTATTATTTATCCCTGATGAGGGGCCTTCATATATTTGCTTGATTTTTTTTCTTTCTTTGTTTTTGCTCCAAAGTTTCGATTTCCTTTCATAACACGAGACCTCATCCTATTTGCTTCAAATTTTCAAAGGTGACATATGGTAACTAAGCCAAGATTCATCCAATTATTGGAGTATGCAAGCAAGTGTCCTACGACCAAAGCTGTAGAACCCAATCCAAGATTCCTAGAATGGGTCCAATAAATCTGAAAAGCCTCTGCTGCTTGGTTGCAAATGTTAAAAAAAAAAAAAAAGCACTCCCCTTATGGGAGGTTCCTTGACGCCGGTGAGGGACTCTTGATCTAGGGAATTGGATCTGTGCTCCGGTTCCCTAAATTGAGCCTGAATACCTTCCATCCAACCCTCCACATACGCTGTATAATCCAACGGGTTTAGCGCTCCCCATGATTATAATAATCTTCCCTATTCTATTGTTCAGTCTGAACAACAACTGAACCTCTTGACCATGTTTGCTTGATCTTACGCAATGAAGTGTTGCCACGTGATTGGCTGGTTAGATATTTCCATTAACGAGCAGGTGTATAGGTGTACCTAATAAAGTAGCTACTGTGGGGGGTGGAGAGAGAGAGAGAGAGAGAGGGGGAACCAGTGAACCCAACAGCCCCAGGGTAGCCACACATCAGCAAACACTATTCAGTCTCGCGTGGAGCATCTGCAAAAAGCCTCCCTCTTACATTTCTTCCATATAAAAACTACAATAGAGCTTCCCTAGCGGCTACCTCACACACTTTCTGCCCTCAGTTGCACGCTGGCGGCTCCCTCATTACTACACGCCATCATCTTTATTTACGCACTGGATAACTTGACGCAAACTAACCATTTGCCTCAAGTGGGAGCGTACTCTTGTAATTTTCATGCTGAGGAGTTGACGCACAAGCGCGTCTACTCCGTCATTTACGCAACATACTGGCGCCGTTAACATCTTATTCGAAATGCGTTAATCACCGCCAAATTGCAATTTCTCATGTTGCGTAACCCTGTAGCCCCTCTACACGATGGAAATGTTCTGTAAAACTAGATTTAAGTTTTATCATCATTATTCGTGAAGACAGAAACATGATTTAATGTTTAGGTACGTTATGTTGGGAGAGTGTCCCATCTTATATGTACACAATTCTTTCCCATTAACGCTGAATTTTGTATAAGAGTTGCTTTTTCTACCTCTAAGGATGGAGGGATTGAGGCCAGGGGAGATCAATCTCAGAGAGAGAGAGAGAGAGAGAGAGAGAGAGAGAGGAGAGTTAGTTTAAGGTGAATATTGTGTGTAACAGTATAATAAAGTATATTTGGACTCCGCTGAAGCCTCGGCTGGAGGTAAGTAGAGTGGAACGGAAGTCTGTTACATGAGCTGCACTCTGGTAGGAGTACTATTTTTTTCCTTCTTCTCACGAACATGCAAAATGCCAGATAAACCTAACCAACATTCAGGGTACACTTATCTTTACTTTTCTGTAATATTTTCTAACCACAAAGCTTGGTCTGAAACCGGACCGCAGGGGCGGTGATCCCGGGAACCATCAATAAATATTAACAGATAAAGTGCAAACCCTGTTAAGCTGCCATATACATATTAATAATTATCAGAAAGCAAGCTATTCATTATATTCAAAATATGACATAAGTGAGAGATGACTGTGGAAAATATTTAAACTAAGTTCTTTTATTTAATAACATTCAAGGCAATATTTCATACCTTGAAGATACTTATGAGGAATTGCAGAGATCATGACTCCTTAAACCCGGTCTCTGACCAGGCGGTTTGGCCAGTCAATTTGTTGGTGCTTGGAGCTGGCAGTCCGACAGTCACAGCCCGGCTGATCAGGCATACTTTACAGGTATTTATTAAGCTTCCTTTGGTAGACAAGGTCTTCCTAACTTCGACCCATTATGTTTATGATAGTTATCCCTTACTAAATAGCTGCAAGTCTGCTTTTCACTGAGGTCATTTTAAACCGTGTACAGTGTCTTTTACTCTTACCTTTGAAGATATACCTTTGAAGAGTTTCGAGAGTTTCTCTACTCTCTGAGCCCTGCCATCGGCCAGGCTCGTCTGGTGCTTCTCTTGTAAGAGGTTATTTCATTGTGCATATTTGTAGGTCATTGCGGCTTCCAGTGTAAATCGTCTGCAATTCAGGAAGAATAATTTATGGAGTTTTAAATAAGAACATAAGAACATAAGAAAGGAGGAACACTGCAACAGGCCTACTGGCCCATACTAGGCAGGTCCATGTCAAAACCAACCCACCAAGCAACCTTCACAACCCTCCAAGTCCCGCTCAAATCTAACCCCTCTCTCATATGATTACAGAAGGAAGTAACACTGCAGCAGGCCAACCGGCCCACACTAGGCAGGTCCCCCTCAAACCCTAAACCAATCCCACAAACAAAAACACCTTTCCAACCCAACTTCTACTCCATCCATGGAACAAGCTCCTATAATCAGGGCACTACCAAAGAGCGAACTGAAGGAGCTGAAGCACCCGGTCCATCACCAGGGCACTGAAGGAGCCGAAGCACCTGGTCCATCACCAGGGCACTGAAGGAGCCGAAGCACCTGGTCCATCACCAGGGCACTGAAGGAGCCGAAGCACCTGGTCCATCACCAGGGCACTGAAGGAGCCGAAGCACCTGGTCCATCACCAGGGCACTGAAGGAGCCGAAACACCTGGTCCATCACCAGGGCACTGAAGGAGCCGAAACACCTGGTCCATCACCAGGGCACTGAAGGAGCCGAAACACCTGGTCCATCACCAGGGCACTGAAGGAGCCGAAGCACCTGGTCCATCACCAGGGCACTGAAGGAGCCGAAGCACCTGGTCCATCACCAGGGCACTGAAGGAGCCGAAACACCTGGTCCATCACCAGGACACTGAAGGAGCCGAAACACCCGGTCCATCACCAGGGCACTGAAGGAGCCGAAGCAACTGGTCCATCACCAGGGACCTGAAGGAGCTGAAGCACCTGGTCGACACGTCTCCTGTGAGAGCGTCTTACAGCCTGGCCTACACGTCTCTTGGGGCAGTAAATATTCTCTGTATATTATCCAGGTCTGCAATAACGCCATCCATAAAAAAGGTTGTTATAGATTGCATGTGAGTTATTAACCGCAGAGAGTTAATAATCCAGAATGATACAAACAAGCCAAATGTTTTTGTTTGTTTTCCTTGTGGTTCTTATCTCGTCCTGGCGTAGGATCTAAGAACGTAAGATCTTCCAACCTGGCTAGTCTCAGGTCTCTCGTATTTCTCTTCATGTGTGTGGTATGCTTGCACTTTGTACTCCTTTCATATTTGTTTTCTCATTTTTTACACTGTAGAGGTGAAAGTTATCATATTATTTTCCGTGGCCCACTGCCTGACTATTTAAGATCGATTCCAGTGTTGCCCGCAAAGAATGATACGACACCATGATTACATCTTTGTCTACGTCAGGTATAAAGAAAAGACAGAGTACTGGGGAGAGTACCGTGCCCCGAGGGTTTGTTAGAAAGTTCAATATCATACTTACTTACCTTTATAGTTCTTCTTCTTGTATGCATTTTACGTTATTACACAATGGTCACGCTGAATGTCTCGCTAAGTCGGTGTTTATTATATTGGTATTTTGCTTGAAGAGACAGAGGTCAGTGAGTCAGCCTGGACTTCCTCGAAGTCTTGTAGAACTAAGATTACATTAGAACTAAGATTACAATATTTATGTTGACAATCTTTAGAGATTCATTAAATATCATAATGTATCATATCCAGATTTTACTTTATGCTGTTATCAGTGATTACATCTTTCAGCAAAGGACCAATTCTGAGGGAATATTTTGCTGTCAATTTTGCACCAAAAAAACAAAAAACAAATGGATGTCTTTCATTTTAGTTGATAGCTTTTTCAGTCTCTCCTGCACATTTTTTTATTATAACGCATTGAGTTTTAGCTTGATTTTTTTTATTCCTATACACAACATTCCTTGAAATACTTGGGAGAGTTCTGTGAAGAACTTTAATCTGCCAATATAAAGATCGCCATTTTCTTGTTCCCACATTCTTCACATTTTTATTAACGATATTTAAATTCATACTGGGCATATTATCTCCCCACCATATTCCAATAAGACCTACTTGTTAATGATAAAAAAAATATTGATGAATCCACCCTCGCAACAATTTGTATTTGCCTGCACAAGTATGGCATCGTAGCAAGTGTTTACCCTGACTACATCGTGGAACGAGTTTGTCTGTTATGCTTCATTATCTAACATCGCTGGTGTAATAATTACGAACTAGCAAAAACGTGTACTAGGTTTGAATCTTGAGAAACATGTCAACCAGAAGCTATTTTTGAGCCATTCTCCAGTCCACAGTGCTTTATAACCAATCATTTCGTCCTCGTCAATCGTCGTATATGAAAAAATATCGACCAAGATAAATTCAACTAGTAATAACTAGACAGTTATGGATTGGCTGTCGGAAGACTATCCCCCTCCAGGTATCCAATGGTTCCCCTTTAATGTGATTAGAGACGGAAATCTCCTATTCGACGAGAGACTTTAATCCCAGAGAACTGAAGATGCTAATAAACTCCTGAAGACCCCGCGAACAAAAACGACTTCACAAGATGAAAGAATCTCTCAGATTCTGCCTGGTACCCAGTCCTGATACCAAATTTTTGGCTGTGAATTTTAATGAGCGCACACACTGCTATTAAAAATCCCTCTTTTCTGGTTTCTGAAAAGGATTTTGGAGGTTGTTTGTGGTGAATATGGTAGTTGTGGCGAGTGATGTGGTTACTGGTTGTGACTATTGGTTGTGGTGAGCGTTGGTGATATTCTGCAGTGAATGTGGTGGTTGTGGTGATACTTTGCAGTGAATGTGGTGGTTGTGGTGAACGTTGATGTTTTGCAGTGAATGTGGTGGTTGTGATGAGTGCTGGTGAATGTGCAGTGAATGTGGTAGTTGTGGTGAGTGCTGGTGATACTCTGCATCCCAGTTGGTTATTGTGAGTGGTGGCTGTTTGTGGTGATGTTGGTGTAATGTGTGTAGTGGTTGTATTCTGGTGTGTAGTGGTTGTATTCTGGTGTGTAGTGGTTGTATTCTGGTGTGTAGTGGTTGTATTCTGGTGTGTAGTGGTTGTATTCTGGTGTGTAGTGGTTGTATTCTGGTGTGTAGTGGTTGTATTCTGGTGTGGTAGCTGGTTGTATTCTGGTGTGTAGTGGTTGTATTCTGGTGTGTAGTGGTTGTATTCTGGTGTGTAGTGGTTGTATTCTGGTGTGGTAGCTGGTTGTATTCTGGTGTGGTAGCTGGTTGTATTCTGGTGTGTAGTGGTTGTATTCTGGTGTGGTAGCTGGTTGTATTCTGGTGTGTAGTGGTTGTATTCTGGTGTGTAGTGGTTGTATTCTGGTGTGTAGTGGTTGTATTCTGGTGTGGTAGCTGGTTGTATTCTGTGTGGTAGCTGGTTGTATTCTGGTGTGTAGTGGTTGTATTCTGGTGTGGTAGCTGGTTGTATTCTGGTGTGGTAGCTGGTTGTATTCTGGTGTGGTAGCTGGTTGTATTCTGGTGTGGTAGCTGGTTGTATTCTGGTGTGTAGTGGTTGTATTCTGGTGTGGTAGCTGGTTGTATTCTGGTGTGGTAGCTGGTTGTATTCTGGTGTGGTAGCTGGTTGTATTCTGGTGTGTAGTGGTTGTATTCTGGTGTGGTAGCTGGTTGTATTCTGGTGTGGTAGCTGGTTGTATTCTGGTGTGGTAGCTGGTTGTATTCTGGTGTGTAGTGGTTGTATTCTGGTGTGGTAGCTGGTTGTATTCTGGTGTGGTAGCTGGTTGTATTCTGGTGTGGTAGCTGGTTGTATTCTGGTGTGGTAGCTGGTTGTATTCTGGTGTGTAGTGGTTGTATTCTGGTGTGGTAGCTGGTTGTATTCTGGTGTGGTAGCTGGTTGTATTCTGGTGTGGTAGCTGGTTGTATTCTGGTGTGTAGTGGTTGTATTCTGGTGTGGTAGCTGGTTGTATTCTGGTGTGGTAGCTGGTTGTATTCTGGTGTGGTAGCTGGTTGTATTCTGGTGTGGTAGCTGGTTGTATTCTGGTGTGTAGTGGTTGTATTCTGGTGTGGTAGCTGGTTGTATTCTGGTGTGGTAGCTGGTTGATTCTGTGTGGTAGCTGGTTGTATTCTGGTGTGGTAGCTGGTTGTATTCTGGTGTGAGTGGTTGTATTCTGGTGTGTAGTGGTTGTATTCGTGTGGTAGCTGGTTGTATTCTAGTGTGGTAGCTGGTTGTATTCTGGTGTGGTAGCTGGTTGTATTCTGGTGTGTAGTGGTTGTATTCTGGTGTGATAGCTGGTTGTATTCTGGTGTGGTAGCTGGTTGTATTCTGGTGTGGTAGCTGGTTGTATTCTGGTGTGGTAGCTGGTTGTATTCTGGTGTGGTAGCTGGTTGTATTCTGGTGTGTAGTGGTTGTATTCTGGTGTGGTAGCTGGTTGTATTCTGGTGTGTAGTGGTTGTATTCTGGTGTGGTAGCTGGTTGTATTCTGGTGTGTAGTGGTTGTATTCTGGTGTGTAGTGGTTGTATTCTGGTGTGTAGTGGTTGTATTCTGGTGTGTAGTGGTTGTATTCTGGTGTGTAGTGGTTGTATTCTGGTGTGTAGTGGTTGTATTCTGGTGTGTAGTGGTTGTATTCTGGTGTGTAGTGGTTGTATTCTGGTGTGTAGTGGTTGTATTCTGGTGTGTAGTGGTTGTATTCTGGTGTGTAGTGGTTGTATTCTGGTGTGTAGTGGTTGTATTCTGGTGTGTAGTGGTTGTATTCTGGTGTGTAGTGGTTGTATTCTGGTGTGGTAGCTGGTTGTATTCTGGTGTGGTAGCTGGTTGTATTCTGGTGTGTAGTGGTTGTATTCTGGTGTGGTAGCTGGTTGTATTCTGGTGTGGTAGCTGGTTGTATTCTGGTGTGGTAGCTGGTTGTATTCTGGTGTGGTAGCTGGTTGTATTCTGGTGTGGTAGCTGGTTGTATTCTGGTGTGTAGTGGTGTGGTAGCTGGTTGTATTCTGGTGTGGTAGCTGGTTGTATTCTGGTGTGGTAGCTGGTTGTATTCTGGTGTGTAGTGGTTGTATTCTGGTGTGGTAGCTGGTTGTATTCTGGTGTGGTAGCTGGTTGTATTCTGGTGTGGTAGCTGGTTGTATTCTGGTGTGGTAGCTGGTTGTATTCTGGTGTGTAGTGGTTGTATTCTGGTGTGGTAGCTGGTTGTATTCTGGTGTGGTAGCTGGTTGTATTCTGGTGTGGTAGCTGGTTGTATTCTGGTGTGGTAGCTGGTTGTATTCTGGTGTGTAGTGGTTGTATTCTGGTGTGTAGTGGTTGTATTCTGGTGTGGTAGCTGGTTGTATTCTGGTGTGGTAGCTGGTTGTATTCTGGTGTGGTAGCTGGTTGTATTCTGGTGTGTAGTGGTTGTATTCTGGTGTGGTAGCTGGTTGTATTCTGGTGTGGTAGCTGGTTGTATTCTGGTGTGGTAGCTGGTTGTATTCTGGTGTGGTAGCTGGTTGTATTCTGGTGTGGTAGCTGGTTGTATTCTGGTGTGTAGTGGTTGTATTCTGGTGTGGTAGCTGGTTGTATTCTGGTGTGTAGTGGTTGTATTCTGGTGTGGTAGCTGGTTGTATTCTGGTGTGTAGTGGTTGTATTCTGGTGTGTAGTGGTTGTATTCTGGTGTGTAGTGGTTGTATTCTGGTGTGTAGTGGTTGTATTCTGGTGTGTAGTGGTTGTATTCTGGTGTGTAGTGGTTGTATTCTGGTGTGTAGTGGTTGTATTCTGGTGGGGTAGTGGTTGTATTCTGGTGTGTAGTGGTTGTATTCTGGTGTGTAGTGGTTGTATTCTGGTGTGTAGTGGTTGTATTCTGGTGTGAGTGGTTGTATCTGGTGTGTAGTGGTTGTATTCTGGTGTGTAGTGGTTGTATTCTGGTGTGTAGTGGTTGTATTCTGGTGTGTAGTGGTTGTATTCTGGTGTGTAGTGGTTGTGATTCTTTGTGGTGTATGTGTTGGTTGCTACATAAGAGCTGTCTGTATGCTGAGTGTGTTCGACGTGTTGAGTGTGTTGGATGTGGTGTGTGGTGGTGGTGTGTGGTGGTGGTGGTGTGTGGTGGTGGTGGTGTGTGGTGGTGGTGGTGGTGGTGTGTGTGGTGTGTGGTGGTGGTGGTGGTGTGTGGTGGTGGTGTGTGGTGGTGTGTGGTGGTGGTGGTGGTGTGTGGTGGTGGTGTGTGGTGGTGGTGGTGGTGGGGTGGTGGTGGTGTGTGGTGGTGGTGGTGTGTGTGTGTGGTGGTGTGTGTGGTGGTGGTGGTGGTGTGTGGTGGTGGTGTGTGTGGTGGTGGTGTGTGTGTGGTGGTGTGGGGTGGTGGTGTGTGGTGGTGGTGTGTGTGTGGTGGTGTGTGTGGTGGTGGTGTGTGGTGGTGGTGTGGGTGGTGGCGGAGGCCGCGGCGGGGGCGGCGGCGGACGGCGGCGGCGGCAGCGGCACAGAAGTTGTGAGTTCAAGTGTAATGATTGTCTATGGTACGTATGATGGTTGCCTTTAAAGAATATATTGGGGCTTGTGGTTAGTTTAATACGTTAGACGCCTGTGATGAGTACGTGGTTGTAGAGACAATGAGTGTGGTGACTGTAATGAGTATACACCACAAGTCTTACTGGTTTGCAATACGATTTTTTTTGTGTTTGTGATAAAAGTATCGTTGTTGTTTGTGGAAGGTTATATTTTGATGAATTTCGAGTTTGGTGCTTGCTTGGTTAGCCAGGCTGTTGCTGATAACGGCCCGCATATCCATCACAGGTTAGGTAAAGTTTGTCAGGAAACAGATCTTAGTCATATGATGACCCGCAGCTGAAGCCTTTGATCCTCTGAACGAGGCCTTCTGCTGGTTTACTGGTCCACCCCTTTAAAAATTATGGTTATGATTATAACCATTAAATGTTGTTTTATATATCCATCATAGCCTGGTTGATCTGTCCTGGTTTCTCTTGAAGACGATCCTGAGGGCGCTATGACTCAGATCTCATGATTCACTTTTATTTTAGAAGACTTATGAGTGGTGATGACACATCTTTATTTTGGAAGGGCCACCAGCGACTGTGGATGACTCGCCTCATTTCCAAAGATGGCACTGTTTCTGTAAACCTGTATGAGGGAAGACTTGATTCTCGTACACGGAACGTAGGCAAGAAAGATACATCATAATTTAAACCTTTAAAATTCTCGAGGTATCGGTCTCAAATCTGCAGACACAAATTGCTCACTAAGAAAGCAAGATGCTCGACAGACGCAAAATACTCCCCAACGAAAAGCAGGGATGGAATGAGTACACTAAAACATAACTCAATACATGTGAGGGGACCAAGACTTTTCAACACCCTGAGTAGTTGGACTGTGTGATATACGTTGGACTGTGTGCTACTAGTACTAACAGCCTAGATGATCAGATCATAGACCAGGAGGCCTAGTCTGGGACTGGGCCGCGGTGACACTAACCTCCGAAACCTCCTCAGATAACTTGCAGGAATATTCAAGGACTGGCTGATAAGATGAAAGCTGCCCACACTAAGTGCGGGAACTACTACACAGCCTCACTTAAGGCTCCTCGCATTAACAGGAAGCAAAACATACCATCATTTGGCTGGATATTAGGAAACAAAGCTGCGTTTTACGACAAACTGGGGCAGATATGGTGATACGTTTTTCTTACCTGTATCTCCAGTTTCTTGCATACTCAGAAGCTGCCTAAGGAATACAATGAATACATTTCCTTAAGCCCTAAACCCGTGTTGGTCCCTCAGGACAAAGTGATGGGGACTCGATCATCCGTTTGCCAATCGCTGTCCGGTATGACAGTAGTCAGGCTATTGGAGGTCAATACAGTGAGTGTCGCCAGGTTCATTGGAGGCCGTAATGCTGCCCTTAATGTACACAGATTAACGCTAAACTTGGAGTGGGAACACAGCCTCCAGGTATGGACTCCCCACCCTCACACTTATGCCACTCCCTCAGCAGTGACCTGCCCTACGGCACACCACACACTACCACCATTCAATAAACTGTTCTCTGCACATGAACAACTGCTTAAAATTACACATGCAATACTAGAGAAAGTGGCAGATTCTCATTTACATACTAACATCCAAAACAGGTTCAAATATTTTTTTTGTGGACGGTAGCGCTAAGAGCGTTAACAGGAATATGCATTAGTTATGTCTTACAAACAAGTCAAAGCATTTCGGCTTCTCCTTCATCAAGACCACAATCAACCTTCCACCCAGAAAATAATCGCAACAACAAACTATATTCCGTTGGTAATGAAAACAAGTTTATTCTGATGTTATCTGCTGAAGTAATGGAATTTTATTATATCCTATTTTCTGCTGCAATTATGACATCTTGTTGTATAATATATCCTGTTGGTTATCCTACAGTTATGGCACCTTACTATGTAATATATCCTACTTTATCCTACAGTTATGGCATATTCCAATATAATATAGCCTACTGCTATTTTAATAAGCATTTCTACCTTTAGTATGTCTTATCTGCTTGTCCGTGTTTATTAAACAATAAGAAAGAAAAGTACGAGTGTCGTATGTTACTTTCAAGATACTGAGCATCTTGGCTGCCTTCGCGTTAAGTTACATTAACATGGTTTATCTCTCGCTTTCTATGATTATCGTTGCAAGTAAACCATCCAGGGAGTGACAAGTTTTCTAGACAGAGAAAAACCTGTTTAGTTGCGGTAGCGGCTATTTCTCCATTTTGACTTGAGGGTCACGCCCAAGGAGCCTGCCTGTCTGTATCAGTAAGGTGAGCATCACCCAAGACGGTGGGACGGGGCAGGGAAAAGTGTAAGGTTAGTACTACCAATCCTGGTACCTGACATGTTATTCTTATGTATATATGTTGCCCTCCTTCCTTATACATTCTGCTGATGAGTAGATACATATAGTTTCATTTCCATTAAACAGCAGTAGTTAAAAACATGTAGTTCTCTTCTAAAACACAGAAAGAAAACAAAGCAACTATGAGCCCTCGTCTATGGCACAAGCTAATTCACAGGGATACACCATTTTGGTTTGTGCCACGTAAAGGAAACTTGATGCCGTCGTGAATGTTGGAGGTTCATGTATAAGACAGGAACCACTTCCAGCATCCCTTCTGGGTAACCCAACACAGTGTCCTGATAGTCTCACAACCATCCTGGTGTATAATACAGGAACCACCGTAACATCCTTTGCTGATGACCCCAGACTCCGTGGCTGTGACAGTGGCGCCCGTCGATGACAGCGAATCTTGAAGAGGATACAAATCAAGTCTTTCAGTAAGTCTCGGACAACACTACGATGCTCAATAAGGACAAGTTTCATTTGCTCCGCTATGGAGGAATGAAGGAAATGAAGACTGAAATTGAGTGCAGGATAAACTTAAATCACTGAATAAAGTGACAGTTCTGTGTGCGAGACTTGGCAACGATGATGTCAGAAGATCTTACATTAAAGTATCACTACAATGTTGTTATTGCTGTAGCAAGGAAAATGATAGTCTGCATAACTATAATTTTGAGGACGAGATACTGAGCCAAAAAATATTTTAAGTCACTTTTTCTCTCCAGGCTGGAATACTGCTATATACTAACGGCCCCTTCAAGGCAGGAAAGACTACTCAGCTAGAAAACATAATGAGAACTTTCACTGCCCGTGTACACTCAATCAGATATTTAAAGTACTGGAAATGCCTTTAGTCCCTTCATTTGTATGCCTGAAATGTAAGCGAGAAAGGTAAATTATAATTTAAATCTGGAAAATCCTGGAGGGACTGGTTCCAAACCTACACAACTAAATCCCTCAGTATAAAAATCAAGAGACTTGGCAAGTAGGAAAACTAATGTGAAGGACCTGGGAATGATAATGTCAGAGAATCTCACTTTCAAAGCTTACAATGTCATTATCACATCTGCCAGGAAAATTATAGGATGGATAATGAAAACCTTCACAACAAGGGATACCAATGATGATCATCTTTAAGTCTCTTTTTCTCTCTAGGCTGGAATACTGTTGTACAATATCTGCCCCTTTCAAGGCAGGCGAAATTGCAGATCTGGAGACTATACAGAGAACTTTCACTGCCCGTGTTAGTACAGTCAAACACCTCAATTTTTGGGACCGTCTGAAGTCCCTTGGCCTGTATTCCTTGGAATGCAGGAAAGAAAGATACATCATAATTTACACCTATGAAAAAGATACATCATAATTTGCACCTATGAAAGCAAAAGATTCGGCAGGCGGCACAACATTCCTCCCCAATGAAAAGCAAGGGTGCCATGAGTACACTAAGAGATAACAGTGTCAGAGACCCAAGACTGTTCAACTGCCTCTCATCATACATAAGAGGGGGATTACCAATAGACCCCTGGCTATCTTCAAGAAGGAACTGGACAGATACCTAAAGTCAGTACCTGACTAGCTGGGCTGTGGTTCGTACGCTGGATTGCGTGCGGCGAGCAGCAACATCTTGGTTGATTGGGCCCTAAGCCATTGCAAAGCCTTGTCAAAGATCGACCCGAGGGACGTTGACCCCTAGAACACCCTCCACCCTCCAGGTAGGTACACGGTACAGAATACAGCTAATAAAAAAAGTATCGGCACGACGAGTACACGGAGAGAGAACTCGATGAGCGTCAGAGGTCCCCGACTCTTCAACGTCTTCTCTTCATGCATAAGGAGGAATTCTCAGCAAGCCTCTGGCTGTTTTCGAGAGGGAACTTGACAAATCCCTCAAATCAGTTCCTGACCAGCCGGACTATGGTTCGTACGTTAGATTGCGTGAGGCCAGCGGTAACAGCCTGGCTGATCAGGCCTTAATCAACCAGGAAGCTTGGTCTGGGACCGGGCCGCGTGGGCGTTGACCCCTGAAAATATCCTTCAGGTATCATTCCTTCTGCGTCAATCAAGACGGTGCCCTGCCTGCCACACAACCAACCTACTGTACAAGACACCAACAGCCACCATTCTTTTTAGTCACCAGGAAAGCTTCTTGTCACCTTCACAACCAGTTTAGAAGAAAAATAAAAGGCAAAAAGTGTCCTTTTTCATACTTTTTTTTTTTTGAGAGGGTGGAAGCGAGCCTTTTTAGCCCAAGTGTGGTAATGTGTCTGAACTCTTGACTCCCGGATGAGTATATAAAGGTGAGTCATAAGTGAGGTGTGAGAGCGTGTGGGCAGAAGAGTGACCCCCTCCTTGTGGCTACCACCATAAACTCTACACCACACCCTCTTCTTCGCCTACACTATATCCAACACACTCACCGTAAGTGTTACACCTACACTATACCTGTGATTAATTTTGAGTTTTACTACTCTCGCAGGCCCCTCCCCCCGTCCCCGGTCTCTGACTAGATTTCGTTGGTGTCCACCTCACCAAGCCAAGCTTTCCCTTATACGGGGTTATAATTTATTTACAATACACAATATGTGATAAGTTATGGTTGTAATTAAGTATATACATTAAAATATGCATCTTTAGGTTAGATAGCAATGTTTCATCTTCCTATACCCCCTTTGCACTTTATCAAGTGGATCACCTAGATAACGAAGACCCGCTCCTCCTTAGTTTATTATTAGGTCTGAGCGAGGAAGACACTGCGTCTGTAAACGTGTAATTGTTGTAAGAATGAGACTGTCGTCCCAGACAGCCCCCACATCCATACAAGAACTCAGACGAGTCGCCAGACTTCCAAGACACCCTACAAAATGTTTATTCAATAAATGCGATAATGTTGCTCAAATAACCTTGTGCTAATGGGTAATATCAGTCTTCGTGTGGGAGAAAGACTGGGTGATAACGGATGGGTGATGACTGGGTGATAACGGATGGGTGATGGCTGGGTGATAACGGATGAGTGATGAGGGGCTAGATGAAACAGTGGTGGTTTAAAGTGAAAGAAGAAAACGTCATACACAGTTTCAAGATTAGGCGTCACCAGGACAGGTAAGTAGTAGTACGAGAAGGGGGGGCCAGGGTCAGAAACACGAATCCTGCAAAAGGTAAAAAAAAATAAGTGCAATATACTAGCATTGGATGGCAATAATTATAATCATAATTTTTAAAGTGGTGGACCGGTAAGCCGGCGGAAGTCCTCGGTCACATGACCAAAAGCTCCAGCTGCGGGTCATCATAGGACGAGCCTCGCCCATGGCTCCGAGAGTAGTGAGACCTCGAACCTCATCAAAGGTATATGAAACTCATCAAAAGACTAAGACCCGCCTCGGGAAATAACTGTCCTGTTCCCTAACAACCCTAACCTAACCTGCAAAAGCAAATCAGTGGTCACACCACACACGAACACACAATTCAGTAGTTAGGTCTTCACTCCCTGCACGTTGTTTTACGAGAGCGTCGGGCCAACAATCCCAGATAAGCAACCTTCCTTTACTACTCTCTTACCCTCATTTTCTAGCGTTAAAGGTGCACTAGCGGTCACTCACAGCTATTATTAACGCAACTGACCACCATTACAGTCTTACTTTGAAATAGATTTAGAATTCATATTGCAGCAAGTTTATTATGATTTATTTGTTCTGTATGATGAAGACCTCACTTCAGACAAATAAATGTTCGTCTATAAGATTTTACCTTACCAGCGTGCAACTACACTGAATATACTGACTGATGTGCGTGTGTGTATGTGTGTGTGGGTGGTGTGTGGGTGGTGTGTGTGTGTGAGTGTGTATACTCACCTAATTGTACTCACCTAATTGTGGTTGCAGGAGTCGAGACTCAGCTCCTGGCCCCGCCTCTTCGCTATCTGCTACTGGGTCTCTGCTCTCCCTGCTTCATGAGCTTTATCATACCTTGTCTTAAAACTATGTATGGTTCCCGCCTCCACTATATCGTTCGCTAGACTAATCCACTTCCTGACTACTCTATGGCTGAAGAAATGCTTCCTAACATCCCTTTGACTCATCTGAGTCTTCAGCTTCCAGTTGTGCCCCCTTGTTTCTGTGTTCCCTCTCTTGAACATTCTGTCACTATCCACCTTGTCGATTCCCCGCAGTATTTTGTATGTCGTTATCATGTCTCCTCTAACCCTTCTGTGTGAGAGAGAGAGAGAGACTGAAGCATGGCGCGGAGAAACAAGTGTGGGCGTGGTGTGATGGTGCAGTGTGGTGTAGGTGTGGTGACGAATGGTGTGGTGGGCGGACACTGTGCTCCCCCTCCCTCCCTCAACCACATCCCTCCACCAACACCCTTCCCCTCCCCCTGCACACACTTTAGTGCCACTGGTTTTGTCATGCCAAAATTATAATTCTTGAAACCCAATCAATCATCTTTTCTATTTATATGTAGATAAATTTATTTTTTTCCGTATGACATTTTGTGCTTTCAGAAAAAAATAATTTTCCTCGTAGTATATGGGACAGGCCGTCCTGAGATATAGTAAATACCAAGTAATATTAACTCCTGCTATCTCTGATCGATGGAAAGCTTTAAACTATCGTAGCTACTGAACCCACAGTGGAATGTCTGACGATATCCTCCTCACCTTACTAAAGTCTCCTAGTACAGGTTTTTCAGGCTGATACAGTTCATTACTTAAAGCACCAAAGCCATCATATGTTATGGAATGACAGGACACACTTAGTTTTGGTTCCCACAATGTCTGGTATAGATACATGAGGGTAACAGCACATTATGATGTACCTTCCTTTGTTTAATAAAAAAACCGCTTGACCACAAGGGTGTATCACCAAGAGATGTATTTTACTTACAACCATCAGGATTCACTTTAATGCCAATTTTAGGAATTAAATTATTCATGTTAATTCACAGGTGAAATTCAGCTTTAAATAATGACCTACGTGTAAGGGACTTAAACCAGACAAACTAAATATGGCTTGACCAGCGTGGGTGCCCTGACCCTGGAGGATGTGGTCAGAGGGGGGGGGGGAAGAGTGCCACCTACAAGTCACAAACTCCGGAAATGAATACATGAGTGTGATGTAGGCGTCAAGCAGTGGTGATGGTGTTGAGTGTAGGTGGGTGACTCCGCCAGCCTCACCTCAGAATCTACACTAGGACGGATGTGTGTGCACACATGTGGGTAGGTTTGTTACAGGGAACGGGGATGCGTGTGTGAATAAGGACAGGAATAGGTGACACTGTGGGTGGAAGTAATTGCGGAAATGCAAGTAGGATTGTGGGCAGTCGGTGGGTGTGGGTAAAGCAGTGGGCGGATGTGGTAGGACTGTGGGAGGTGTGCAAATGCGAAGGACTACGTAGGTGGGTGGGCAGGACTGTAGGTGTATGGGTACGACTGAGGGAGGAAGTAAGTGTTCGGGTGTGGGTAGGACTGAGGGTGGAGATGTGTGGGAGGTGGTGGGAATGTAGACATGTAAGAACAGTGTGGGTGGTAGTTCACCCCACACAGTAGCTTTAGCACTGATAATCCTGAAGGACTAGTAAACTGTACATGTACTACCTTCCTAACTAGTGCTATTCAGAATACTCTTGTTAATTTGCCGTGAACTTAATGTTGACAATTAGTTGCAGCCAACCATCCTAGATGAGTGTACGCGCACCATCGGTATACAAGACAATAATGCAAGTCGCAATAATAATAGTTTATATTCGTATAATCCACATACAAATACTTGTTTTACCGAGCCACTTTATGTTGTGTTTATTCTTAAACGTGGGAATTTATTTGCTTAATAATTTTGTGCCAGTGATATTGCGTTGGGTGTCATGAAGGCTTTAACGCCGGACCCTCTCGAGTCCTGGACAAGCAGCCATTACAGGATCTGCAGTGGCTGCACATAACCTGCCAGTAGCACTTAAGACTTCAAACTGTACTTCCTGGAGTACTGGTAAGATGTAGAATAAGTTACGTCTGTAAAATGCTGAACTGTTTCCAAATCTGCCCACTGGAAGATTTAGTATCCCTGCAATATTTTGCAGGGATACCTAAATAAGAATGAAGGATCGTAAGCTTTTCAATACCCTCTCTTCAAATATATCCATGACACACGTAACCGGTTTCAAGACTTATTCTATATTCTCAGCCTGGCCTTAGCTTAGACTGTTGCTGCCGCGGTCTTAGGCCTACATGATTATTACAATCTTGCTGATTTGCCACTTGCAGTAAACAGTAATACCTGCAAGTCCAAGGTCTAGGCTTTCCCTTGAAGACTTCTACACTTGTCCCAGCAGTGTTTCTGATATCTTCTGGTAAGATGATGAATAATCTGGGGCCACGGGTGTTGATACTGTACACCCTTATTGTGCCTGGGTGAACCTAGAATTAGCTAGCATTGCTTGGTATTAAACTAGTAGTGGGAGAGGCAATCGTGAGAGATGGCAGTTATCTGCTGGAACGGAATCCTTGGAAGCTACTGATTCCTTGGAGGAATGTTTCACAATATCCTCATCACCTAACTGAAGTCTCTCAACTCAGACTGATAAACTTCATCTTGGGTAAAACAAACCATACCACGGGTGGGGTTCGAACCCGCGGTCAGAGTGTCTCAAAACTCCAGACCGTCGCGGGTTCGAACCCCACCCGTGGTATGGTTTGTTTGCAATCGTGTCATTACGATTTCGTGAGTCATTCATCTTGCGTGATTGAATATGACAAGGAAACAGCTATCTTTCATCCCCAATAAATAACTGTCGTGTAGAGCAGAGTAGCAGTACACTGCTGATGTATCCATTTTTTTAATTATAAAAAACGTTGAAAGAGCTTGAGATAAGAATCTGCATGTGTGAGGGGTCTTAATGGTAGTGGCGACAAGTGATATTTGCAATCTGACGTGCTGTAGAAACCAACCCAAGGCAACATTTATAAAGATATACAGTTATTGAATGGTAAATGACAGATGCGGACAAAAACATCAAATATCTTTTTATCTGTGTCCAATATATTGAGAGTATTTTATATGCTGGCAGTAATAACAGTACCTGAGGACCGGCCTTTAAAAGGCAACATAATATACTGCTCTAAAATCAAAATAGCTTTTGATCACTTGAGGGCTGTGGTACCTACGTCGAACTGCGTACAGCAAGCACCAACTCGTCAGGTCCTTGACCAAGTCTAGCCGGAGACCGGGACGCCGGCAATGATAATCTGAATCATGACCAAGGGTAATGCCATTACCATAGGTGAAGGACCACGATCATATACAACAGCCCCATTTTATCATTCACCTAACAACTTGAAAATGACTTAATCAGTATTTAATTTTAATACAATTTTCACTTATAATTCCGTCCATATTTTTAAGTCAGAATTCGCAATGAGTGTTCGAATTGGTCATACCATCTCTACGGGTGTTCAAATTCGTAATACCATCCGTACGAGAGTTCGGCGTCCCATCCCGAGGGTTGTCTGCGCCTTCCATTCTGCATTCAACATATGTACAGTTAAAAGTATTCCACTGGTACTAAAAGTGCTATACATATTGCATGTGGTCTTGGGAGGCCCTCTATTATGAGGTCAAGAGGTGGAGGCAGGATCACATATGCAAGGATAACCACCAGCCAGACATACCCACCCAGGCATAGCCTTACTCTCCTGCCTCACACATCTAGTGTAAATTCTTCACTGACAGTAGAAGCAGCACCAGCAGGAGCAGCAACAGCAGGAGCAGCAACAGCAGGAGGAGCAACAGCAGGAGGAGCAACAGCAGGAGCAGCAACAGCAGGAGCAGCAACAGCAGGAGGCAACAGCAGCAGTACCACCACCACCAACAGCAGGCTTTATCATTGGATTGATAAAGCCTTAATAAAATTCCTTGGTTACCGTATGTGTCTCCAGCAGCAGTGCCCACAGCATCACCAGTAGTAGCAACAGCAGCACTAGCAGCAACACCAGTAGTAGCAACACCAGCACTAGCAGCAACACCAGTAGTAGCAACAGCAGCACTAGCAGCAACACCAGTAGTAGCATACACAGCACTAGCAGCAACACCAGTAGTAGCAACAGCAGCACTAGCAGCAACACCAGTAGTAGCAACAACAGCACTAGCAGCAACACCAGTAGTAGCAACAGCAGCACTAGCAGCAACACCAGTAGTAGCAACACCAGCACTAGCAGCAACACCAGTAGTAGCAACAGCAGCACTAGCAGCAACACCAGTAGTAGCAACACCAGCACTAGCAGCAACACCAGTAGTAGCAACAGCAGCGCTCGCAGCAACACCAGTAGTAGCAACAACAGCACTAGCAGCAACACCAGTAGTAGCAACAGCAGCACTAGCAGCAACACCAGTAGTAGCAACAGCAGCGCTCGCAGCAACACCAGTAGTAGCAACACCAGAAGTAGTAGTAGCAGCAGTGCCCACAGCATCACCAGTAGTAGCAACAGCAGCGCTTGCAGCAACACCAGTAGTAGCAACACCAGCACTAGCAGCAACACCAGTAGCAGCAACACCAGAAGTAGTAGTAGCAGCAGTGCCCACAGCATCACCAGTAGTAGCAACAGCAGCGCTTGTAGCAACACCAGTAGTAGCAACACCAGCACTCTCAGCAACACCAGTAGTAGCAACAGCAGCGCTCGCAGCAACACCAGTAGTAGAAACACAAGCACTCTCAGCAACATCAGTAGTAGCAACACCAGCACTCGTAATAACACCAGTAGTAGCAACAGCAGCACTCGCAGCAACACCAGTAGTAGCAACACCAGCACTAGCAGCAACACCAGTAGTAGCAACAGCAGCACTCGCAGCAACACCAGTAGTAGCAACACCAGCACTAGCAGCAACACCAGTAGTAGCAACAGCAGCACTCGCAGCAACACCAGTAGTAGCAACACCAGCAGTAGTAGCAGCAGTGCCCACAGCATCACCAGTAGTAGCAACAGCAGCGCTCGCAGCAACACCAGTAGTAGCAACACCAGCACTCGTAGTAACACCAGTAGTAGCAACAGCAGCGCTCGCAGCAACACCAGTAGTAGCAACACCAGCACTCGTAGTAACACCAGTAGTAGCAACAGCAGCACTAGCAGCAACACCAGTAGTAGCAACACCAGCAGTAGTAGCAGCAGTGCCCACAGCAACACCAGTAGTAGCAACAGCAGCACTCGCAGCAACACCTGTAGTAGTAGTAGCAGTAGCAGCAGGAGCACCCACAGCATCACTAGCACCAGCATCACCAACTGCAGCATCAGTTTCGCATTCAGTTTGATTAAGATCTATATCATTAGCAGCATTTTAGCTTATAAGTACCATAACTATTTTCTTTTCATAAAATTATAACCTCACATTTGTCGGCACTGAACTGCATCTGCCAACTTCTCCGACCACATCATCTTATCCAGAAGATATTGTAGGTTTCTAGCAGCCTAATCAAAAATTATCTAACGACCTGTGTTAGTGCCATCGGCAAACTTAATTACGTCAGTATTTATACCCTAAACTAAGCCCTTTATGTTGACTGTGGGCAAACAAGGGTCCCCACTCATAACGGATTTCTCCCCATTTAAGCAGCAGTGTTGCTTGTCTGTCAGCCATGACCCGACCCAAGAGAATTTCTCGTCCTATACCATGTGCTGCTACATTCATCAGTCGCCAGTGTGCAACTCTATCAAAGGCCTTACTGAAGTTCATATACACAATATCGTATTCTTTATCTTGGTCTACCGCCTCGAATATTTTGATGGAACTAAGTCCATAATATATATATATATATATATATATATATATATATATATATATATATATATATATATATATATATATATATATATATATATAAGCATTTCCTTTTATGCTTTTTTTTTTTTTGACTGACGTTAATATGTGACTTGCTGCATGGAGTAGGCACCACAGCTTGGCTGATCAGGTCCTACTGATAATTACCATTGTATTTAATGTAAGGGTACTGAAATCTCTTGGACAGTTAGTGATAACATCAGAAAGTCTTATGTTCAAGAATTATAACAAAGTTGATTTAACGAAACACAAGAAAATTCTTTACAAGTTAAAGAAAACATTCAGTGTGGATAACAAACATCTTTGAAACAGATATCACAAGCTGATGATGAAACTCTAAATCATTTATTCTCTCTAAAATACTATACTGTTCCACTAACATCCCCTTTCATAGGCACAACGCTCCACACTGACAACCTCTTTCATAAGCACAACGCTCCACACTGACAACCTCTTTCATTGGCACAACGCTCCACACTGACAACCTCTTTCATAGGCACAACGCTCCACACTGACAACCTCTTTCATAAGTACAACGCTCCACACTGACAACCTCTTTCATAAGTACAACGCTCCACACTGACAACCTCTTTCATAAGTACAACGCTCCACACTGACAACCTCTTTCATAAGTACAACGCTCCACACTAATAACCTCTTTTAGGGAAGGCGAAATCGCACATCTGGAGAATGCACAGAGAAATTTCACTACCCGCATAAACTAAGTGAGGCACCTAAATTATTGGGAACTCCTTAAGTCTCTACAATTGTACTCCTTTAGTCCCTTAAACGAAACATCCAGTGAAAAGCAAGGGTTAATGAATACACTCAAGTGATAACTCAGTATTAATTAAAAAAAAATCTAAGATTCTTCAACTTGCTTCTATCGTCCATAAAAGTAATTACAATAAAGACCTTTATCAGTCTTCAAAATGGAACTTAATAAGTTCGAGTTAGTTCCTGATCAGTTGGGCAGTGGTGCATACGTTGGAATGCGCGGCATGCACCGAAAGCCTACTGGATAGGCCATCAACCGGGAAGCCTGGTTTCGGACTAGGCCAAAGGGGCGGTTAACCCTCCCTCCCGGAATGTTCTACAGGCAAACTACAAATGGCTACCAAAAAAAATGACTACAAGCCGGGCTACTGGAACAGAACTCCTCGAAATCCAAGACATACTTGTAAAAAAAATACATAAATAACAAGTCTCATCTTTATAGAACATTTTAACGTATGTGTTCGACACAAATGGAAAAATACTAGGTGTACAATATCCAGCATACCACGCAAAGGTTGTTGAGAATTGACTAGGCCATGTTCTAGTAATAACATTTATACATAACATGTTGAGAAAGCTTGCCAAGGCGGCGGTGGGAGGGAACGAGGCTGGTCGGGCACCTTTGATCGGGTTCAACGTTCAAGTATTCACCACAGTGTAATCTTCACCTGCGCTCATAACTTCACTGGCGACAGATCAGCATGGTCAGTTGGTAGTAAACAGCAACCAGTTTCAGCTCTGCATCATATACATACGTAAAGAGTGAGAAACCACTTGAACATAAAACTGAAACAGAGGTAAAAGAAATTTGTATATTTTAGTCTCAGTCAAGAGACCTTTGTCAGTAAATGAACGATACAGATCTCTTATACTTGTTATATCTCAGGGAGCAAGTTTGTCTTATTAGGTGAAGTATGTGTGTGTTTTCTGTATACTTGATAAAGTATAATATTGGACGAAACATTGTAGCAATAATACAAGTTTTCCCGACAACAATGTCTTGTCATCTACCTCTTTCCTTAGCATTGCCCTCCGCCTTCTACCCAATGCGTATTTTATATAGATCTTAAGCATTTTTTTCTGCTGCTCTAAAAGATAAAAATTCTTATTAAAATTTACAGTTTATTAACCAGTACGCTACTCAATGAAACAGGTCTATAGATTAGTGCTTGTTTCTTTCTCTTCTTGTATTTTGGTGTCACATTTGCAGTTTTCCAACAGGAACCATGTTTCCATTGATTGTTCATTCTTGCACTGGAATTGCAAAGCTCCCGGTTCGCGGGGGCGTTGATCCCCTGTTAACATCCTTCAGGCATGTGTTTATACATATATCTTTGTGTGTTCATGAATATGTTTGTGCGTATGTGCGTGTTTCTATATCTCCGACATATCTTAAAGAGCTTACGCTAACTACAATAAACCAGTAACAAACCTTCACTGCGACGACTTAACAGCGAGTACATTAAATCTGCATTAGGAGGCTTGTAATAAACACAATTAACGAGACGGTAACACCTCGTTACCACTGACACCAGAGACTGATATCTCGAAACAACCCACACATAATTTAATTTCATATATATATATATATATTTTATATATATATATATATATATATATATATATATATATATATATATATATATATATATGCATGCATGCATGCATACACACACACACACACGCAAAAACGATCATTAAAATATATGCAAAGCATGTGGTTAGCTTCAGAGTCACTTTCCCGAACATTATGTACCTGACTGGCCAGTTAGTGAGAAATATAGAGTAATAACCATTGCAACTTGTCAAAGTATCGTATTAGTTAAAATAATATATCAGCTATTCTAAATGTACTCCTGTTAACTCTTTTCGGTTAACAGGATGTACAGTATATGGGGCGCACAAACTACCTGCTTAGTCGGCAGAATCTAAAAATGTTTGATTACAACCTCACTAAGAAGCGTAGGAGGTCTGTTCCTCTCAGGAAGCCTACAATGATATGAAACATGTTAAGAAAATGTAGAAAACTTATCAGAAAAAAAGGGGTCGTTGAATTGCTGAAAAAAAGAGCAAACATGATAAAAGCATGACCATTTACTTACAACCCCATCGGCCTGGCTTGGGATTGAGTCGAGATTCGACCTGGTCTGGTCTGAATCAAGGTTTGATCAGCCAGAATGTTGCTGCTAGTCGCAAGCAGTCCGACCTTTAGGAAATTGCAGATATCAGGCCAGTTCCAGACTGGCCTGAGGAACTTATCAAGTTCCCTCTTGAAGACAGCAAGGGGTCTGTTGTTAAATTCCCCTTGTGTATGACGGGAGTCTGTTGATTCTTGGGTCTCTTACACGTATTATCTCTTAGTATACTCATGGCAGCACTGCTTTTCATAGGTATTTTGCACTGTCTGCCGAACCTCTTGCTTTCGTAGGGAGTGATTTCTATATGCAGATTTGGGACCAATCCCTCTAGGATTTTTCAGGTGTAAATTATAATATATTTTTGCCTACGTGCCAAAGAGGGACTTTAAATGTTCCTGTAATTTAGGTGCTTTACTGAATGTATGCGTCCAGTGAAGGTTCTATGTACATTCTCTACGAGAAACCTATATACTTTCATATGAAAAATTCCGATTCTGCTTTCACAACTATTAATTATGACAGATCATCGAGGTTTTGGGAAGAAAGCAAAATCCAGATGTCATATATATCGATTTTACAAATGCCTTTGACAAATGTGACCATGAAATGTTAGCTTATAATGAACTAATGGCCTAGATATAGAAATAAAGATATACGATATTGTAGCTTGGGTGGGGGAGGGAGAGTAAGATGGGCCACGTGATAAGAGGGACAGGTGAGGTAAGGGGTGGGTAGGGGATTGGGCAGTAGTAGAGTGGGCCAAGCAACTCGAGACAGGTGAGCGATGGGTGGCCCAAGTAAGAGAGTGGATACAAGTGGACAGTAGGGTTTAGCAGGTACGTGCACTTGATGACACTAGGGGTTGGTGGGCAAGGGAAGAGTAAGAAAGGGAAGACTTCCCTAGTACAGTCAAGCGACACAGCTCCACAATGACGGTAACTCGGCATGAATTATGCTGAGTTAATATACAGTGACACCCACCGAAACTCACTGCAAAATTAAAAATAAATTCACTAATATCATTAGCATCAGCAGAAACAACAACAGCAGCAGCAGGAGCTGCAACAAGAGCAGGAGAATCAGCAGCAGCTTCAAAATGAGTGACTTACTATGCTGGGGACGAGGTGTGGTAGTTGTATGAGAGATGTCTGTGCTGGATAATAAAAGGTTGACAGGTGGGTTATTGTTGTCAAAATTCATTACCTGTACCACGTATTCCATCTGGGGAAGAAGTTAGCGGATACTACACATTCACGTGGGAGCCTTCACTGTTAATATGCAGTGGTGAGCTTTAGTAATTTACCATTTCATCATAAATGCTATGATAACTAATTTATAAATAAATATAACGAAGTTCATGTCGTAAAGTCATAAATGCATTTTTGCAGTTCTTATCAGGAAGTTGAGGAGGCTTGTGGTCGTTCAGTAATGGCAACCCAACACACAAACCTTTATACCGCCTCCCCCTTTCTTCCCTCTACATCTTCCTCCTTTCCCCTCGCACCATGCCTGATATCTTTCTAACAGTCTAGGACAGCAAGGAACACAAAGGGACGGCACTAACATCTAGCCCACACAATAATGCACCAGAGTATCAAATATAATCCACACTAAACAAGATAAACAATGAGGGTAGCATCATCAACGGCGTGTACGTCACAATGAACTATGAAAAATTATATACCACGGAATGAACACTGAAGAACAAATACAAAAACTGGACTTGTGGAGACACCATCGCCGTCTCCTTCACTCCTTCCCTTCTTTCCTTTAACCTTTATTCCTACCTCCCCTCCTCCATCCTACCCTCTTTATCTTCCCACATCCCCTCTTGCCTTCCACTCTGTATTTATCTCTTAACTTCTTACTCCTCAACTCTATGCTTTCCCTTCCTCTCCCTAAATGCCATTCTCCCTCTTCTCTCTCTCTTTCCCTAACTCCCTCTCACTCCCTTCCCTCAAAGCGGATACTCTGACGTGACACAAACAGATAAAATTTAGTTGCCATTTAACCCTGTGAACCCTCACTACGTGTCGTGCTGAAACCTGGGATTGGTGGTGAGGAGGGGAGGAAGGTTGAGAGTGTAGGGAGGGAGAAGGGAAGTGGTAGGAAGGTTAGGAATGAGGGAAGGTGAGGAAGTGGTAGGAAGGTTGAGGAAGGGTGGTAGGAAGGTTGAGGAGGTGGTAGGGGAGGTGGAGGAAGGTTGAGAGGGTGGTGATAGGGAAGGTTGAGGAAGAAGTGAGGAGGTGAGGAAGGTTGAGGAAGTGGTAGGGAAGGTTGAGGAGGTGGTAGGGAAGGTTGAGGAAGTGGTAGGGAAGGTTGAGGTGGTAGGGAAGGTTGAGGAAGTGGCAGGGAAGGTTGAGGAGGTGGTAGGGAAGGTTGAGGAGGTGGTGGGGGAGGTGGAGGAAAGGGTTGGAAGGGAGGAGTTGAGGAGGTGTAGGGGGAGAGGTGGAGGGAGGTTGAGAGATGGTAGGGAAGGTTGAGGTGGTGGGGGAGGTGGAGGAAGTTGGAGGTGGTGGGAGGTGGAAAGTGAGAGGTTGGGGGTGGAGGAAGGTGAAGGGGAGGTGGGAAGGGGTGGGAAGGTGAGGAGGTGGTACAGAATGTGAAGGAAGTGGTAGGGAAGGTTGAGGAGATGGTAGGGACTTAAATGTGGAAGGAAAGGTCAAGACTGAGATGGAGCAAAAAGGACGAAGAGAGACGGAGGAGTGTATACCGAACTGAAGGTGCAGAAAAGTTTAGCATCAGCACGGGTATTGACTATGTTATGGTGAAATAATGAGCTGAGATACCAGAGGAAGCAATAACTGCAGACACTGCTCCATATCTCAGAAGAGGAAGAAGAGTAATGACAATAAAAAACAACAGACGGCTGCACTAACATCACATCTTGAGAGTCTCTTGAGAAGGCTCCTAAGAAGTGAACTTACTTATTTCATGGAACATAACTTTGAGAAGCCAGGTCGAAACGGCTTCAGAGCAGGAAGGTCCTATTTCCCTAACCACTTGACCACTACACAAAAACAGTCACAGGAAGATCAAATTATTTGACAAATGTGACCATATAGCGATGACTCATAAACTCAAGTTGAAGATATAATAGATAGAGTAGGTAACTAAATATTCAAATTCCTAACAGATCACTGCCAACAATAGCTCATTTTCACTGCATAAAAAAAGTGTTTCTCAATGAATGACAGAACGTGCTAAATAAAACTGTGGCAAATGATCACTAAGAACATTAAAATAAAGCTTGATAAGCATAAGATCCGACTTTCAACGTCCTAACGTAAAAAAATAGGAATTACCAACAGACATCTATTTTCAATGAGGAACCTAGTAAGAGAACCCTAGTGAGAGCCCTGTCTGTGGCCAGACAGCAGGTGCAATGATTCCTTTAACCATCTACAGGTAGCTAACAGGTGATGCGGCAAGGTGGAGCAGAAGAATCAGTTTTCCTCCTCTTCGTGGTATAAGGTCAACTATTTGCAAGGACGTGAAGACAGAACTGGTGAAAGGGTATGGCGCGTAGTGTGGCCGGCCCTCACGGTCATAGTTATCTGGCTCCTTAGCGGCTGCCATCCCTGCACCCCTTCCCTCTCCCCTAGAATTCACCGACGAGGTAAAATGATAAAAAAACCAGTCTGCAAAACATACTTCCGCTTTCGAGCAGAAAACTGCAATCAAAGTTACCGGAACAACTACTTGACAGAGGTGGTGGAGAATTCCTCACCTCACCGACGTTCTAACACAGGCTTGTCAGAAAAAGGACAAATAAAAGAACAACTGCCAGCCTCCCCTTCCGTTCACAAGGTTCAGACAAAGTTAAAATGGGTCCGAGAACAAACTAAAGCTTATTCAGTGTTGTTGTAACTATTTATATCCTTACTAACATGAAACTAAGAAATCCCAAGAGCAGCTACAAGACAATAACAATGACTTCACTTTAATAAATACATCCAAAAGTCACACATCGGAAATCCACACCAAAAAAACTGAAGTTTTTTTTCTTACACGGCTCAATTTACAGGGTAAGAGCTGCTACCATACCTTATTTCAAAACCCAGCCTTATGTAAGATATGCTGGTATTCCACAGGACGCACATAGTGGGATAACACCCAGACACATGTTTACTACTAAGTAAACAGGGGAGATTTGCCTATGCAGCTCTACTAAGGCGAGACTGAACCCATACCCTTCAGTTATGAGCCAAAGACGCTATCACAACCGTAGCCCTTAAATAACTGATCCCGACATTAAGGCACCAAACGTGGGACATACCCACCTGAACCTGGTAGTCATCAGGTAGGAAGGTAGGTGTCTGGCTCGCGCTCACCGGACACAGGATGAAGCCACTACACGTTACACAGATTTAGCACTACATAAAATTCAGTTAAAAAAATAACTAACGAAACCATCAACACAGGTAAATACGATGTTTTACACGTAGGACACACCCAAAGCTTCCACGATAGAGCATATCAGCATTAGTTAGGAGTGAAATGTTGAGCCAAAACTCCTTATTCTGCAACGTGTTATGTCAAACAATGCTAAAAGTACAAGTTTCTTAAGTTATCTTCGATTAACTAAGTTCTTGTGGAAAGAATTTTTTTATAAACTTCGCTCAAACAATGGTAAAGTTTGATATTCACTCTGCTGGGGAAAGAATTAGCTTTTTACGAGTCAAGCCTTTCACAAACTCTTGAAGTGTCGCTGCCACAGATAGAATGAAATAGTGACGTATATAAGTGTATCTGCCCGACTTGATATTTGTGGATCGGGTGTGATTTTACGAGGATATGGAGAAAAATGGCTATACTAGGGAAATTTAATTATAAGCTAACAAACGCTGCCTTTTAAGATGTGGCTGGAACCTTAGGATATTCCGACTGGTAGTTGGTCAGCAGGCAGATCGCCGCTAATTAAGACGCAAACTTGAGTGGGACGAGCAGCAGGGGAGCTTAAGAACCCATATTCTCCTCCGGGACAACAGCAAGTCTGTAACATATGTAGTTTACAAAATAAAAACACTGAAGGGAAGGAAAGCTACTGCTCGAGACGATCACGTCTCGGGAATGAAGCTATAAAAGAAAGGAAGTATTCATTGTCTAGGACTCATATACTGATCCAAACAATGATAACTGTGATATTATAACTACACCTTTCACCCTTTAGAAATGAGACAATACTCTCTTTTTCTACATCTTTCCCATTTAACAAACTCTCCCCATCACCCTACAACCATTTTTTTTATTCTCAACCAATCAGCTTTTACGCCGCCGTTACTTCTCCTTTTTGGGGTTGAGGTCAATATTTCTCACATTCTGTCCTCTCGTTTGGTTATCATTTCATCCATCCCTTCTTCCCTCCTACTCTCCTCTCCCCATTCTCCTCTCTCTGGTAAACAAGTATACCTCTCTCCCTAAGCCGTCATATAATCTTGGACCTTCCTAATCAGTCTTAACTCGTCTTGTATCACACCGTTTGTGTTTGTTTGCGCAACCCTTGCAACCAGAAACTCATGTGTATTATGTAGATAATATCTATAGTTCTACTGGGCTAGTTACACCACCAGGCTACTGTTGAGAGCATCATACACAGACACTTCCATAGCAATCTGTCCATTCCTCCACCGCACTGTTTTATTGGCAACCTCTTCCCTTCTGTTCCCCTCGTCGCCACACTACATTACTGCCGACTAGAGAAACTGTTTTTCCACTGGACCGGCAAACGCACATCCGGCTGGATGTCTGGCCTCGCTCCTGGCAACTCTACCACTATTAAGTGTTCTTCCATGGTGACAGACAAGGCATCCGCCATGTCAACTGGTAAAGCACAGCTGAACACCGCCCAGTGACGGAACTCGTTCAATAAACTCACCACACCAGCCTAACTGCTGGCTGACACACACACACACACACACACACACACCACCGGAAACCATCAGGGGTCCACTCTGTGCACTTAATGGTAGGATGACAACGACAGCTGATATTTCAACCTTGGTCAACCGTCAATTTGACTGATTGTCTGGATGGATTGTTGCAAATCATATTTCAAAATACCTAAACAAAGTTAATGGAACAGCTGTATCGAAGAATACACAACTGCAGTAAACAAAAACAAAAATTTGTGTTTTGGGAAGGAAATAAAAAAGTACAAAGGAAAAAACAAGAAATATGGAGGAATAACAAGAAAAGAATA
Source organism: Cherax destructor (assembly GCA_009830355.1). Taxonomy (NCBI): domain Eukaryota; kingdom Metazoa; phylum Arthropoda; class Malacostraca; order Decapoda; family Parastacidae; genus Cherax; species Cherax destructor. The sequence continues at coordinate 186,431 of WNWK01000333.1, read as the reverse complement.
AAGAATGAGAGAGGGGGGAAGAACTAGTGAGTGTTGAGGAACAATTCAGGAAGGACAATGAAGGATGAAGGAACAAGTAAGGATGGATGAACAAGTGTGGATGGAGGAACAAGGGAGGATAAGGAACAAGTGAGGATGGATGAACACGTGTGGATGGAGGAACAAGGGAGGATAAGGAACAAGTAAGGATGGATGAACAAGTGTGGATGAAAAAAAATAGAGGATTAAGAACAAGTGAGAATGGAGAACAGTTACGAGGGTTCTTGTATCCTCACAGCCCGGCCAGAAGTCGAGCTTCGCAGCTCCTCGTACCCATCACCCTGCTCATCAAGCTGTGGCAGGAAATAGTAGTCCACTCTCTTATTAAAAATTTCTAACTTTGTTCCTACAATATTTCTAATATCTGCTAGTAGCAGGTTGAAGAGTCTCAGACCACGTTTATTGACACACTCTTCACACACTAAGTTTGGTAATTGTTCTGTGTATATACCAAATTGTCAAAAGTATTTATAAAGTTAAGATAGGCAACCACACCATTCGGCAATCTGTTTATATGGTAAGCTGCTCCTACGTGTATTTATCAACGTAATGTTACCATAGTGGGTTATGGATTTACTCAGGCTTTTAACTGCAACTCTTGAAATTCATTGAATTCTCATCTAATATTTCTAAAACTTGACATACATACAAATATTTTATTCGAATTCTTTCAAAGTACTTTTCTAATTTATCAGTTTTACTGTGTAGGATTATTTCAATGAGACTAAATCAATAAAAAATTGTACATTAATTCCCTTCTCTCTGATTTTTGCATATCTATACCTTGGCTCTCCAATGAGCACGTTGTAAGAGTCCTTATATGAATCAGGGAACAAGTTAAGCTTATTCAGTGATGACAAACAATGAGAAATGATCACGGAAAAACCTCATCATCATAAGTTAACTTTAATACAATAACTAATTACTCTTATTTTCAACTTAATTTGAGAAGTGGCAACAAGAGCAAATGCAGCTCTGGAATTGGATGCTTGTTTAGAGTCAGTGTACATGTAGACTTTGCAATATTTACTAATTGGTGAGAGATTTCTTGTTGACCAGTTGCTTTTGCAACTGATTTAAGCGTGGGATTATCTGTGATAAGCTTTTTGGGAGGTGCTTTAAGGAGCACAATGTCAAATGAATTCCTCTCTCATGGACAGGTGAATTGCTCCTGGTGTCTATATACAGATCATGCAGGTTACAGGATTTAGTACCAATGCATGTTTAGCAAGATTTGTGGTGACAAGTGTTTGGTTAATTTTAATTTGAAGTACACAGTTAAATTCAATTATCCTATCACTAGCACTCCCAATACCAAGCAACTGCCTCGTATTAAGGAGTCTGGTATATTGTTTTTGAACAACTAAAAATAACCAAGAGATTCGTTTTGCATTAGCTCCAATGTAGAAGAGATTTTGCTTAAGCTAATATTAATATAGGTTCAGCGTTTTCTATTATGGATTTAACACCAATAATATATATCATTCTCAACAGTCTTTGAACAGTACTATAGTTGGGGCTGTAGTCTACAGCCATTCCGAGAGAATTCAACCTATATTTTAAATTATTCAGCTATATTATAGTGGATTTATTAAAGTATACGTTGATGGCAAAATATCTATAAGATTTGACACAGCTGATGAGTTTGTCTTGAAGCAAAATAATTTGGAAGTGATCATGACTGATGGAAGGTTCAAGTGATCATGACTGTGATGGAAGGTTCGAGTGATCATGACTGTGATGGAGTCAGTGATCAGACTGATAGATGCCGTTAAATGAAGACATAATTGGACTTCGTTGATTACATTCTCAACTCAATGAGAATTACATTAATTTTTATGTCCTGTTGTATGGAATCATAATATTAGCACAGTTTACCTGAAGACTACTCCGAGGTCACCACCCATCCAGCCCCAGACCAAGCCTCCTAGTTGATAGCCTAGTTAACCAGGCTGTTGATGCTAGCTGTACGCAATTCAACGTAGGCACTACAGCCCGGTTGATCCGTAACATAAGAATGAACACTGCAGTAGGACTATTGGCCCATTCTAAGCAGGCCCAACTCACACCTACTCATATACCCGTCCAACCTATATTTAAAGCTACTCAAAGTTCTCGCCTAGGACTTTATTCCACTCATTTATAACTCAACTGGCAAATCAGTACACTCCTTTATCTTTTCTAAATCTCAATGTCCATTTGTATACTTCAATCATGTCCTTCCTAATTTTACGACTTTCCAGAGAGTGCAAATTCAGTGCCTTCAGCTTATCTTCGTAGTTCAGATGTTTGAGTGCAATTGGGCAGTGAAGGTTCTCTGTACGTTTTCTAGCTCAACAATCTCACCTGTCTTAAAGGATACCTGAAGGATGTTCCAAGGACGTTTCCGGAGGACAACGCCCTTACGGTCTGATCCCAGACCAGCTGACAGCAGAATTCTAGCCTGGAGAGAATGACCTGAAAAGCATCATCACTGGCTCAACATCCCTAGTCTTGAGAGTTCTATTTATCCAGCCTATCATTTTCCTTGAGGGAACAATGGAAACATTGTTTTTACCCTTGAATGCTAAATCTTCTGACATTATTACTCCAAAGTCTCGCACATGATACTTTCGTTCCAATGAATAATTTGAGTTTGTTTTGTACTCCGCTACAATCTTTATTTCCTCCATTAAGGAGCAACTGAAACTTGACCTCGTTAAACATCATATGGTTGTCCGAGATTTTCACTGGAAGACTTTATTTATATCTGCCTGAAGATTCGGTGTCGTCAACGAACGCCACTCTCAGAGATTCTGGTGTCGTCAGCCAATGATGTTACGGTACGGTGATTCCTTGTAATATACACGTCGATAATGTATATTATATGGCATGTACTAAGTCTCAGACACTTGAGATTCCCCCTAAGCACTCGACATGTTCCCTCTGATATACATAACCAGGTCTCTAAGCAACATACTTTCATACAACTTATTAGTGATATGCGGCAGAAAGTGTAGACTACATTAAATAAGAGTGCCATTAGAACACTTAAAAAACAGTGTATCAACATCCGATTTAACTTTCCATAGGCCGATACAAGAAATAATGCTGGAACTGAAGTATAAGTTTCCAATATAAAACCTTCCAAATAAACCACCACCACCACCACAAGATGACATGTTTCTGCTACAAGTAATGCATCAGCCAGGTTATGATGGGTGTGTAGGCCCACGGGCCCACAGAAAATGAAGAATGTATAAAATTAATGCAATTAAGAACTAATAATGAATCATATATGCAATAAACGCACAAGCCGCTGGGAGCAATAAAAAACACCAGCTTCATTTTCATTGTTTAAAGAAACTTGTCCTGCAAATAGGACGGGCGCTTCACATGTATTATAATGCGTCAATTTCTATACGCTCTAAATCGCTATACAAATTAAATCTTTCTTATTCTATGTTTGGTTTGATTAACTTAATCTAAATTTAAGCATAGCTAACCGGCATAATAAAACAGCATAAATTGACAGCATAAACTTGACACCGCGGAGACACTATCACTCAAAACGTCGGTAACCGGACGCTCTCTGTTTTAATTACAAGACGGGATGCCTTAAAACAGCTACACGATGACTTAGCATTTGCTTCACTCTTCCTCATTATGTCTGTCGCCGAGTATGTGTGTACGCATGTCATAAATCATATTAATCATGTCAGCCAACCCGGGCCACCTCTTTAATGCGAGGCAGAAGTGGGGAAGGAGGGATAGGGGGTAAGAGGAGGGCAATTCAAGGGCAATGTCATCAACTTGTTCAGCTGTTGGGATGGAGAGAGAATCACACCGGTGCAATGGGTCTTGATGTGCCCGTAGAGTTTCATATTTTGTAAACACTTCAACACTTATATACTGTCAATTCTCCATAAACACTGGAAAACACTGCCAAAAATACCCATCATTCCTCCAAAATAGTAATAATACACTGCCAGCACCCCTTCCATACACTGCGAACACTCCTCCAATACAACGCCAACAATGTAATACACTGCCAACACCCCTTTCCATACAGTAATACTCTGCTAACACTCCACTAAAACCGTAATACACTGCAAATACTACTCCAACCCCCCCAACTAACAACATAATCCACAAAGAACGCTACCCCATAGCACCACCATCTATGCAATACCATGTCAACACACAACCAACACTGGAAAACACAACAAAAATACTCCCAACATACTACCATCAGAGGCCTTCCGCTGGCTTACCGGTCCACCCCTTTAAAATTAGGGTTATAAGTATATATATTCCTACACAGTCCACGGAAGGTCTGTCGGAGATATTCTATGTTGCAAGGATGTTCAAAAGTCTTGCTCCATTGTACTTATTAAATTATCCCTTAATGCACTTACAATACCTATGCTTTTCACTACGGATATTTTGAATTATCTAATATGACTTCGTTCTTGTCTAGGATTATTTAAGTGTTCAGGTTCGGAAATAGCCCTGCCAGTATTTTCTATCCGGAGACTACCTGGAGTGTTCCGAGGGTCAACGCCCCCGCGACCCAGTCCCAGACCAGGACTCCCGGTGGATGACCTGATTAACCAGATTGTTGGTGCTAGCCGCACGAAGTCCAAGGTAAGCACCACAGCCCGGCTAATCAGGCACTGACTTGAGTGTAAATTATGACATACTTTTTTCGTTTATTTTCCAGGAACTAAAGTTTGAGTGATTTTAGGCCTTCTTCAATATTCAAGTGACTGAATATTGTGTAAATACGAACAATAAAGTTTTCAACACATTCACCATATCTGCAATTTTGCCAGCTTTTACATGGGTAGTATGGTGTACAACAATATTACAAGCTAGAGAATACCTTCTAAAGTATCTTTATATTGCCATCCCTTGTTTTGAAGGTTCTTGTTATCCAGATTTTCACTGTCAGAGTAATGCTTTTATTTCCTCTGAAAGTAATATCTTAAGACATGGTTACCCACAGGTCCTTTAAACATTTATCAACTAGGCTGGCTTTTGGCGTGGATATTTGACTGACACATTAAGTAATGAGTCACTGTCAGTTAGGTAAGACATTTCCTGGCATTTCTTCTGTTACTACTAACACAAGAGGGTTCATTATCAAATAAACTGTACACAGATTCATCTTTCACAAAATCGCCCAGTTACCATTCTCTTGTTTAATATTGCCAAAATTAAGGTCACTCATGAACCTAAAAGAACTGACCTCCACGTCTTCAATGTCATCAGTATTACTAAAATTCTCGATGTCATTAAGGAAAGTGATGTCTGGGTCTTGTTGCTTCTTCTTACATCATCTATTGGAGGTCTGAGGCAGAGGTACTCGGACCTATAGGCACAGGAGATTCCGACCTTTTTCTTTTTATACTGGGAAGTTGTTGTGCCATCTGGAAGTCGCTTTCCCTCACCTTCACAACCCCTCCACTTTATGTAACGGTTCTAGCCCTGGTTACTAGATGCTTAGAACGGGAAACTAGTTTCACCACAACACATGTGCAATTCTTATGTATGTTTAGTGTCTGAATGTTCCCCTCAACAACAGGCTCCTTCAGTAGAATATAAGCGAATATCACACTGGACTGAAGAAGCCAGCTGTGCAGGCGAAACGTTTTGGCAAAAAGGATTGTGGTTGTACATGTGTCTTATTCATCAACTTGACAGTATCGCATACCATCAATAATATACTTGACTAACAGCAATACCATGGTACACTGGTACCATGCAACTCCTTTGCTAAACTGTTTAACTTGACCTACTTCCACTAGTGGGTCACACTCATCTGTGACGCCACTTCCAACTGCTTCACCTCACTTTTATTCTCTAGTACATAAGGTCTGCCAAGGTCCCAAGGGTGGCAGACTGATCACGTCAAAACAACTATTACTACTATCTCCTGTGTTATATTCGCCTGTATTCGGCTGGAAAGCCTTTTCTGCAGGTGAAATATTTTGGCAATAAAGATACCCAAGTGCTACACATGTGTCTTATTCATAAACCAGGTCTTCTTGAAGGTGTTGGAGAACACCGAAATTTTCAACGAAGATACATTGCAGTTACTGTGCTACGGAAAAATATGAAGAATTAAATACTAGAACCAGCAGAAAACCTCAAACCACTCAATAGTATATGTGAAGGAATCTTACATTCAAGGATCACAGGTGCCTAAATTAGTTGGAATGTTTGAAGTCCTTCGATCAGTTCTCCTTGGAACGTAGAGGAGAAAAATACATTATAATTTACATCTGAAAAAAATATAGAGGGACTGATCCCAAATTTGCACCCAGAAATAACTCCTTATGAAAGCAAAGAGCCTGAGCAGACGGTGTAAAATACTCCCAATGAAAAGCAGTAAGATAAGCACGGTAAAAGATAGCTCAATAAGTATAAAAGGACCAAGCCTCTGCAATCCCCTCCCTTTGTGCATAAGGGGAATTTCCGACAGACCTGTAGATGTCTTCAAAAGGAAACCTACTAAGTTCCTCAAGACAGTTACTTATGAGCCGGGCTGTGGCACCTACTATATGTTGGACTGCTTTCTGCTGGCACAGCCTTTGTTGATCTGGCCATAAACCAGGAGACCCGGGTCTAACACCGGGTTGCGGGGAGACTATTCCCCCGAATCTGGGAGAGTAGGAAGCAGGGAAGTGGGTAGCAGTGGGGCATGGGAGCAAGGAGGGAGGATGGATCATGGGTTAGGAAAAGAAATATGGCCGGGGGTGCGGGGAAGTGTGGAGGAGGAGCATGACCGAGGGATGGCGGAGCATGGCCGAGGGGTGGGGAACAGTTTGGGGAAGGAACATAGCCGAGGAGTGGGGGAGCAGTGTGGGAAAAGAGCATGAGGAGGAGCATGGTGGATGGGTGGGGAAGTAGTCTGTGGGAGGAGCATGGTGGATGGGTGGGGAAGTAGTCTGTGGGAGGAGCATGGATGGGGGTGTAGGAGGATCCTGGCTAAGGAGTAGCATGTTGGAGGGAGTAGGTAAAGACCATGGTCGGGGGCGGTGTGGGGGCTGACAATAAAGATGTTATCATGTGGTCGGGGCCGTTGGTGGGGTGGAGGGAGGCGCGTGCCACGGGCCCTGGTTGCCATATACTCATTCCTTACACTACACTAGACAATAAAGCACCTATGTTTATATACCATGCACAAGCCTCTTAATTTAACTCAATAAAAGTAGTATTATTTACATGTTGAAGACAGAGGCAACAATTCACAAGGACTGCTTACAATACAAAAAAGTTTGACTTCATGGTGACCCAGGAAACAGTCCCCACACTCTCCTATCCACCAGCAACCCCTCGCAAAATTGAAACCTATTCAGCCAAACATCCAGTTTATAACATTTGAAGCAATAGTCGGTATTTCACGTATTTAACAAATCAAACTAAATTCAACAATTCTTTTGATCGTCTTTGGTGTGTACAATGTTCCTGAGATGTAAGTGTAATTAAACCTACACTAGTCCACAAAAGGCAGTGTCGCACTACAGAAAAAATGATTTAGGGAAGAGTGATAAAGCACTCAGTCCTTATCAGAAGTTGTCCATTTCACAAACAGATAAATATATCACGAAAACTAGAGATGAATACATGTTTTATATACTGAGGAAATTATTAACGGCCTGATCAAACGTTAACAGCTTGATCAATCAGGTCAGCAACCACGAGGCCTGTCTGAGACCGGGCCGCGGGGGCGGTGACCTCCGGATGCTGCGACTTCAGGTAATATTCACTGACGGAGGTCGGCCTAGGAAAGGTTGGAGGAGGGTAAGGAAGTTTTGTGCGAGGGCTTGGACTTCCAGCAAGCATGTGTAGCGTATTTGATAGGAGTGAATGGAGGCATATGGTTTTAATACTTGACGTGCTGTTGGAGTGTGGCAAGTAACATTATGAAGGATTCAGGAAACCGGCAGGCTGGACTTGAGTTCTGGAATGGGAAGTACAGTGCCGGCACTCTGAAGGAGGGTGTTAATGTTGCAGTTTATAACTGTAGTGTAAAGCACCCTTCTGGCAAGACAGTGATGGAGTGAATGGATGAAGTTTTCTTTTCGGGCCACCCTGCCTTGGTGGAATCGCCGATGTATTAATAAAAAAATATGTATGTATGTGTGTGTGTGTGTGTGTGTGTATAGTTTACCTAAACTCCTCTCTGTCTTAGGTACTGAAATAAAGAATCTTAAGCAGAAGCAATGGAAAAATATTAAGGGATTAAAATATCCTTGATATAAAGTCTAGGCGGATTGCAGCCTTAATAATCTAACGGGTGATCTACTTACCTGAGCCTTCCTGCGCCTGGTGATGCCTGTCCCCAACTACCTCCTCAGGTATTCTGAGATCAGCCGAGGATCCATCTCTAGGTTACCCCTATCTTAAAACTACAACGTTTAAGTTACACTACATTACCTACACAATATCAAAACATACATAAACAACATTATAAGTTTATGTGTTAATGTTTCCATATATGAAAATCTATTTAACGTAAAACATATCTTGCAAAATTTTGATGAACCGCGTCAAATGTTTGCAATGCAAGAATATGTAAACCAGCTCATACCTTGCTCTCTCGCGTTATGTGATCCTGTTGTAGAACTCCGGCAGCTTTTTGAGAGACGACTTTCCATGCACATGCTGCTTTTGAAACACCTTTGACGAGTTTCAAGAGTTTTCCTACTCCGGCAGCCCGGCCCTTTGCCAGGATTTGTCTAACAAAGGTGTTTTTCATCCCCATAATTATTTTTTTTTTACAATCTGGTTTTGTTTGTTTCTTCTCTCACTCCATCTTTACCTCTAGCAGCTATGTACCTCTGATATACCTTGGATGAGTCCCGAGAGTTTTTCTACTCTCAGAGCTCGCCCTTGAGCCAGGCTCGTCTCGTGCTTGCTTGGTCAACCAGCCTGTTGCTGCTGGCCTGCTGGCCCATATATCCATCACAACCTGGTTGATCTGGCACCTGGAGAAGATGCTTCTCTATTTCCCTCTTGAAGACGTCTACACTTGTCCCAGCAGTGTTTCTGGTAAGATGTTGAATAGTCTGGGCCCTTAGTGTGCTCACGGCGCCCCTGCTGTTCACAGGGTTTACTCTGCTCTTTCTCCCATATCTCTGACTCCACATCCAGTACTGTGTACTCACTAATTTATGTTTGGGGTAGTTGAGTCTTGGCTCCTGGCCCCAACACTTAAGCATCACTAACCGGGATTATTGGTTTCTTCCCTTCTGAGCCTTTTCGTATCTACTCTTAAAAACGTATATGGTGTTTTGCCTTCACTTCTACATCCATTTATCTTGTTTCCCTAAGCCCTTAAGATTGAGAGAGTGTTTCTTAACATCTTTCACTCATCCATGTTTTAATCTTTGGAAGAGGAAGAAGGAGGAGGAGGAGGAGGAGGAGGAGGAGGAGGAAGAGGAAGAAAAGGAAGAGGAGGAAGAGGAAGAAAAGGAAGAGGAGGAGAAGATGAAGAAGAGAAGATGAAGAGGAGGAGGAGAAGATGAAGAAGAGGAGAAGATGAGGAAGAGGAGGAGGAGGAGAATTATATTCAGAATATTAGCTCTGAAGGGTTAATAACCCTAGAATGACAATCAGTATGGATTATTTCCATTAAGGTCCTTTGGTCCTTTTCCCCAGAAATGATCAAAGCAGAGTGAGTACCAACCAACTGGTAGGTGAACACGGGCAGCAGATGTATGGGGACTTCCCTATAAGTTTTGCAAAGGACCGAACCCATGTCTTTCGGTTGTGAGCCGGACGCGGTACCACTGAGCTACGAGGAACACACACCCATGCGTGTGTGTGTGCGTGCTCGCCTATATGTGGTGGCAGGGGTCGATTCTCAGCTCCTCTGTGTGTGTGTAATAGTTACTAGCGACTTGTCGATAGACACTTGGTCTGTTGAGTATGTGGTGAGACAGAGACCTAATCTTGCAAAACCCTGTGTAAAGAGAGAGAGAGAGAGAGAGAGAGAGAGAGAGAGAGAGAGGAGTGAGTGTGAGTGTGAGTGTGAGTGTGTGTGTGTGTGTGTGTGTGTGTGTGTGTGTGTGTGTGTGTGTGTGTGTGTGTGTGTGTGTGTGTACCACCATCGGTGGCTCCCCACAGTTGTATCGTCAGCGGCAGCAAACTGTGTCGACACCCGTGGTGGTGGTGGTGGTGGTGGTGGTGGTGGTGGTGGGATCTGGTAACTGGTTCCGGTAACCGTTGACTTGGGGAGAGAGGGGAGGGGGTCGAGGAGGGGTGGGGGTGTTGAGGGATTGTCCCGAACGCCCGTGTGGAGGGAGGAGGGAGAGAGGGGAGGAAAGAGGGGGAGGGGAAGAAAGGGGAGGCCAGGTGGTAGACGCCAGCTCCACTACCTTCTTCCTTACTCACCTCACACACTCGTCACCATCACACACAACTAAACTTACTTCACTATCCCGTCCATAAAATGAGAAGAGAAGGGGAATAGAAAGTAAGTAGTGAGGAGGAAGCTGGGGTGAAAGGTAAGTGCAAGAATAAAGAGATGAGGGAGGGAGAGAAGGGCTAAGAGTTAATAAGAGGGAGAAGGGTAGGAAGAACAGGATGGTTAATGGGAAGGGTACCAGCGGAAAGTGGGTTGAATGAGGGTAATGGGGAGGGAAGTATAAAGGCTGGTGGGGAGGGTAGGATGAAGGTTAATGTGGAGGGTTGGATGGTTAATGGGAAGGTAGGATGGTTAATGGGGAGGGTAGAATGAAGGTTAATGTGGAGGGTTGGATGGTTAATGGGGGAGGTAGGGTGAAGATTAAAGGAGAGGGAAGGATGAAGGTTAATGGGAAAAGTAGTATGAGGGTTAACAGAAAGGGTAGGATGTTTTAATGAGGAAGGGTCAATGGGAGGGCGAGCAGGATGAGGTTTAATGGAAGGGAGGGGAGGATGAGGTTTAATGGAAGGGAGGGGAGGATGAGGTTTAATGGAAGGAGGGAGGATGAGGTTTAATGAAGGAGGAGGATAAGGTTTAATGGAAGGGAGGGGAGGATGAGGTTTAATGGAAGGGAGGGGAGGATGAGGTTTAATGGAAGGGAGGGGAGGATGAGGTTTAATGGAAGGGAGGGGAGGATGAGGTTTAATGGAAGGGAGGAGGATAAGGTTTAATGGAAGGAGGAGGATGAGGTTTAATGGAAGGGAGGGGAGGATGAGGTTTAATGGAAGGGAGGGGAGGATGAGGTTTAATGGAAGGGAGGGGAGGATGAGGTTTAATGGAAGGGAGGGGAAGATGAGGTTTAATGGGAGGGGAAACATAGGATGAGTGTTAATGATAAAAAACAACTACCTAGAGCCAGAGTGGGCATCAGATCAACCTTGATGCATTTCGGTCGCTGCGTGATCCAAGACAGGTATCCTCGTGTTCCATAACCCCCGGTCCTCTGTGCTTCAATGCACGCGACTGGAATAGTGCAAAGTGCGACATAAGCTGATAAAGCAGATGAATATTAGCGCTGAAAGTTTGAAAGGAATCAAGAGGAGACATTGACAAGTCATCATATGGAAACTAATATCCAAATTTCTTCAATAAAAATGGTAAATTACGACATTCACTTTCCAAATCTAATTACAACCTTTCTAAGAGACCAATATTCTAATATTCAGAAGCACTTTAAATTTGAAGCCGCTCAGAAGTTGCATTATTAAGTTACCAGCGTGGAAGGCTTCAAGCTAATCAGCTAATTTCAATTTTTCGAATTTCTTAAAAAAAAAAAAAACCTAATCAACGAATTTTTCTAAAGACTGACTAGTTTTTAAGAAAATAAAGTAAGTTTTATGTAAGCTAAGTAGCGTACATAACATACAATTTTTTTAGGCACATAAAAAAACATTAAATTAATTTAACCTATGATAACTAAATCAGATCAGGGTGACTTACAGTATTTCTCATCAGAAGATAGTCCAATTATATCACAGAAACTAATATTGATTAGTAAAATTATCACATGGTAACTTACACAGCCTAACATCAAGAGATTGTTTCCTTTGAGAACAACACATCGGCACTAAAAGTTTAAAGCCGACCAGAAGATGCATTCTCCAGTTATTGCACAGAATCCTACAAAATTTGTTTCTACACAGCCTAAACCCATGAAACGTTCCATACCATACGATGCATCAGCCACAGAAGATTGATGCTGTTCACAATTAAAAGAAGAAAATGCTAAACTCGTAGTGGTTTATAGCGCCTGGGGTATGGGAGACATTCAAATCAAAGGTAAGTCCAATTCTTGTATCAAGAGCCCCTCACTAGCATCAAGGCAAAATAATACAATGTAAAATAATATTATACCACTTCCAGATTAAATGTGGCAAAGTGACATCGACACACTCCATTAAATATACCAATCTTGTTTTAAGCAGGACACACCAGTGCTGAAACTGTGGAGGCGATCACAGAATCCTGTCTCCAGTTATCCCACGGACACAAAAATTGGGAATGACCTATGCAACACTGCACATAGGGCACCCACGAATGCAAACAGTCCCACGAATCTTGCCCAAGACAAATTTCACCAGCGTTTGAAACCGATCGAATAAGGCGTTCTCGAGTAATAAGCGAATTGTGAGAAAGTACACGAAAATGTTGCTGAGATTATCCCTCTTTGGGTCCTATTTTGAAAACGAGTTTCCCTCTGCTTACCTTTCCAGTTGCTGTATTTCTTTCAAATGTATTTTTTCGTGTCATTAGGCCATCGTCACACTTGTCGAGAAAGTACACGAAAATGTTGCTGAGAATGTTCCTAAAAATGTGAAGGTCTTCCCCTAGTTAAACTTAAAATCGCCATAAAAATGATAATTTTTTTTCCAGTTTTCTTTAATTAATTATAAACATTATTTTTTAAATTCTCTACAATCCCATAAGAAAAAAATATTTTATTTTGATTTTTTTTAAAGAATCCAATTTGATAAAGACGGCAAAAAATGGCAAATTGACCAAGACATTGCTGACAAATAGGCAACAGACTGCATAAACGGGGTGAAATCAGAGAGTAAGAAATAATCTCAGTGGCATTCCACAAGTATCAGTTTTGGGTTCCTTGTTGTTCATACTTGACAATAATAACTTCGATAGCGTAATGCAAAGCGACATGGGTAAATTCGCTGACGACACAAAATTAGGCCGACAAACTCAGACGAAGATAACATTAAACTTCGTAATGATTCATACTCTTAGGTTCTTAATGGGGGAGAGATAAACGGAGGGAGGGCAGGTTTAGGGTTACTAGGAGGGAGATGAGCGGAGGGGAGGACAGGACGAGGGTTAATGGAAGCGAGATGGAAGGAGGGAGGGGAGGGTGTGATATGAAATAGAGAGAATGGCGTAGAAAGTTGGAAAAAGTAACTATGAGAGGACACAACCGTGACATACCTGTAAGCAGTTTCGAGAATTTTATTCTATCAGCCCGGCAAGACTTGGCGCGTGACCTCAGTCTGGTTATGTCCTGCCAGTTCACATGACCAACACAACCGGACAGTTCTGGCACTTGTAGCATCTTTTCTCTTGAAAATTCTAACTTTGTTCCTGCAATATTTCTTATACCTGCAGAAAGCTGAAGGGTCTTGGGCAATGGATGTTGATACAGTATTCTCTAATTGTCTCTATATCATAAGTTACCTGAAAACGATTCCGGGGGGAGGGATAATCACCTCCCCCGGTGCCCGGTTCCAGACTAGCATTATTTTACACTTCCTCTCATCTTTCACTATAGTGTTTATTGCAGTGCAAATTTCCCATCCATATATTATCTGGGATCTCTTTCCTTTGCTTAAATAAATATTCCAAATATCGCTATCTCTTCTACAGTGAAAGGGGCTGCGAGCGTAGAACAATATTGTACACCTGAGAGCACAGGGGCTTTGAAGAGTACAGTCAGTGGAAGTTCTGGGAACGACTCAAAGTATTTAGAATGTACTACCTGGTGCAAAGAGAAACCTGATAATATACACCTTAAAGTCACAGCAGTGCCGGGTTTCTAATATACTCACTACCATAACTTACACAATGAGAGACATGAGAAAACGTGTAAAAAACGTGTAAAAAAAATCCAACGAAAAGGAGGAGCGAGGTGGACACCACAAGAGAACACTCTTAACATTTGCGGTCCAACACTCTTCAACTTGCTCACAGCAGATATCAGAAATATTGTTGGAACAAATGTAAAGGTTTCCAAGAGGAAACTGGATCATTATCTGCCTCAAGTGCCAGATTAGCATCTCTCTGATTATTATGTGGGCCAGCGGGCCACTAACAGCAACAACCTGGTTGAACAGGCACTCAACAAAAGTCTGGTCAAAGGTACATCAGTCACATGTATATCACTGGTATATCGGTCGGTATCACCCACCAACTCCCTTCAACACGACCTATACCCCCCGCTCCACCCTCCTCCAAACACAACCATTCTACACTACTCACCAGCATTGCTCTTCACTCCTCGGAATCAACCAACACATCCCCCAGTACCACCCTAAATCTCCCGCCCACACTACCCCGGGCAGCATCCCACTACCCCCGCACCTCCTCACACCCCTCCCAACTCTCCACACTTCCTTCGCATCCCCCCCAGCTTCACCCCATTCTCTTTCCCCACAACTTTTCCCTGCCCCGCCACGGTACTCAGCACGTGCCCGAGTGTGACGGGGAGGGGGGAGTGGTGGACGATGATGACAGGGGGAGGGAGGGAAGACGGAATGGAGAAGTGGGAGAGAGGGAGCAAGGGGATTGTTATATACCTTTTATATACCTTTGATGAGTTTAGAGAGTTTTACTACTCCCGGAGCCCGGTCATGGGCCAGGCTTGTCTGGTGCTTGCCTGGTCAACCAGACTGTTGCTATTAGTGGCTCGCAGCCCCACATATCCATTACAGCCTGGTTGATCCGGTGGAAGAGCCAATTATTATTGTTAATTATATTATTATTCCAACAGAGAGTGTTAAACCCGTAAGGAACAGAGAAAGGGGCGAGAGGGTGGAGGGAGAGATGGGTAGAAAGATGGATGAAGGACAGGCGGACAGGAGGAAGGGAAACAGCATGTGGTTGGAGAGAGAGCTGAGCAGCTAGGTAACTGGTTAGGTAACCGAGTACCTAGGTAACTGGTTAGCTAGGTACCCGGGTAGCTAGGTAATCGAGTACCTAGGTAACTGGTAAACCAGGTATCTGGGTAACTTGATTACCAAGGTAACTGGTCAGCTAGGTATACGAGTAGCTAGGCAACTTTTAGGCAAATCATAAGGTGCCTGGGTAGGAGGGTAGTCTCCTATACAGGCCACTGTGAAGGAGGGGAGGGCCTAGGGGGGATAGCCATCTCCCTGGTCACCACTCGTCGGTCCCCCCACCCCCAATCATCATTCTCTCTGACCGCTGGTCGTGTGCCAATAGTTCCCCTCCCTCTCCCTCCCGAAGGGGCCTGGACCACCACCCGCCTCCCCGCTCACTTCAATAGTATAATCCTCGTGATCGTAAAAATTATCCGTTTTTGAAAATAAATTTTATTATATGCAAATAGTACGGAAGACTGTGTGCACGGCTAGACACTGCGTGCACGGCCAGTGTGCAAACGAAGACACTCGTTGAGTTTTCCTGGTGGTGAGGGGGGTGCAGTGTTGAGTGTTGTAGTTGTGGTTAGGGGCACGTGGTAGCGCGCGTGGTGAGTGAAGGGGGCGCGGGAAGGGTGCACGTGAAGGGTGCACATGGTGCGTTTGGCGAGGAGTGCACGTGGTGAGGGGAGTGCGTGGTGAGGGAAGCACGCGGCGGTGCGCGTGAAGGGGTGCACGCGGCGGTGCGCGTGGTGAGGGATGCACGCGGTGGTGCGCGTGGTGAGGGGTGCACGTGTGTGGTGGTGGGTGGCGTTACTTCCAGGGCAGGTGGCCAGTCTCATCCTCCCTTACCCCACATTACCCCCTCCCCCTCAGATCCCCCCACCAAACAAAACCTTGACCACAGCTCACTCCTCCCTAGGTCACGTGACACACGATCCAGCTTCGCCAGTGCCCCGTTACAACAGATGACCCAACAGTCAACATCACCCAAGAAACAGCAACTGTCACTGGTCACCAAGCACAGTTCCATGGGGATGGACGGACTCTTGATCCCAGGAATCCTCAGGCGCTTTTTAACAACTTCCAATTTACTGCTTTCGTATGAATTCGATAATAATAATAATAATAATAATGACCCAGTAGTAAATAGGTATAGTAAAGGTAGCAGTAAATATGTACCTGGGTGTTACTAGACTGCTGTGGGTGGTATCCTGGAGAGTGGTGGTGTACCTAAGACATGACTGGGCTTTAAACTGAGCTGAGGTCGATTAATTAAGATATAGTACAAAATACGAACATGTGAAATAAGACACATGCACTCGTGTCTTGAGCTGAGGTAGGATAACAGCTCTTAATCGTGTTAAAAAAATTACTATATTTTTTTAAATTAACCCATGAATTGGAAAGAGGAACTAGAGGGACCGAAACGTCTAGATTGAATTTCAAATGTTTGAGTTAGTTTTCATTCAGTCCAACCACGGTGTTGTGACTTCTCATAACTTCATTAATTTCACAGGGTATCTAAAATATTTTACGTTGATATTGCTTTGCCCGAAATACTTTTCATGAATCTAAATCATCTTGAAGAATTATAGTGATATTCTTGGTGGTCATAAAATGTCACGTTGTACATGTACACCTGTGCCTGTGACCGGTTTCCAGTCTTAGTAGTGCAGCAGCCCGGTCTGGGGCCAGACTTTCCTGATGCTTGACTGGTCAACCAGATTGCTGCAATTCGTAGGGCGGTGGCCCACATGTCCAACACCTCCTGGTTGATCTGGCACTTGGCGGAGGTAGTATATTTGTAACAGCTACCGTATATGCAATATGTAAACTTATTCGGCTGTGAATACAAATTACTAATCTATTCTGTAAAATTGTATATAAATATCAAATAAATGGCCTCCAAACTGATACTAATATATGTGTTTCTATTCATTGAACAAATTTAAAATTAGTGTTTTGTTAAAATATTATTATTATTATTATTATTATTATTATTATTATTATTATTATTATTATTGATGGACATTTTTTTCAGCGAAATTAATAACTAGATTTGAATTAGGATTTTTCCATAGCAGGTGATAGGGCGCGCGGCGAGGAAGGTGCAGGTAGGGAGGGAAGGTTGGGTAAGAGAGGGGAGAGAGGGGAGCGGTGAAGGAAGGGAAGGGAATAGGGAAAGGAGGCGAAGGGAATGGGGGATGGAGGACCGGGGAATGGGGGATTAAGGGGAGGGGTGGTGCAGCTGCCTCAACATGAAGCCACTGTCATCACCTGCTTGTCCCACTACTACCACCAAACACCTGGCTACGAACGGCACCTGTGAACGAAGCTTACACCTCTAGCCCACTGGCGCACACCAGTGTATCAAGTGCCGTAGGCAGGCCAGGCAAATTACCATCACCTCCGGCTGCCTGACTACACCGGGAAATACCCAGAGACAATGTTCTACACACAACTGTTACAACACTTCAACAGCTGGTGCAGTGTGTTTACACGTGAACATGTGGATGAGGTGTGGCAGACTTCATTTCGTTGTGGAAAACCAGAAAATAATTTATACCTACTTGTGTGGTGAGATGAGTCTAGTGAGATGAATATGAAGGGGATGGGCGTGATGATGACTTAGCAGGCAGTCAGTGAAGCTTGCCTCACCTTGGCGCCCACAACCGCCCACCAGCCGCCCATCATTATCTCTCCCTCACGACAAACTCTAGCAAAACGTTACACAACGCCTTCCAAATAACCCATAATTTGATGGCAATTATGATAAATACCTGCTCTCTGAAGCCACTAACAAAGTACTAATTTTGCAGCGGCTCGCCTCCCAACTATCTTAAGACAGACTCGCACATAACTTATACACCCGCCACCAAATTGCAGGGAGACTGAAGTTTTGTGTTGTTTATCTGGCATTAACTCAATAACAGGCAAATGAAAAAATTATGTAACAAACTGTTTACACAAGGGTAACGGTGCTAGTAGTGAGAAACAACACACTGGATGTTTTACTTATTGTTTTCGTTTACCTGGAGTCGCTTCCGGAGGTTATCACCCCCGCGACCGGATTCCAGACCATGCTTTCTCGTTGCTGGCTTGATCAATCAAGCTGTTAGGTGCCCGCAGTCCAACATATGCGCCACAACCCGGCTGATCAGGAACTGTTTTGAGGAATGTAAAGAGTTTCCTCTTGAAGACAGCTAGGTTTTTGATGGTAATTCTCCTGATGCATGAAGTGAGGGTGATGAGTCGTGGTCCCTTAACACTCATTGAGTTCTCTTTCAGAGTACTTCCCTGCGTTTTATTGGAGGTATCCTGCACAGTCTGCCAAACCTCGTGTGTTGATAAGTAATAATTTAAATGTGCATTTTGGGACCAATCCGTCTATTATTTTCCAGGTGTAGATTATGATGTATCTTTCTCGTCACTCACGAAATCGTAATAACACGATTACAACCCACGGTACGGGTGGGAATTGAACTGACGGCAAGCGAGTCATTTCAAGTGTTCCCAGTAACTTATGGGCTGGACTGAGTTTACACGACCTGTGAAGCTTCTCTGTACATTTTCCAGCTCAGCAATTTTGCTTACCTTGAAGGGGGCTGTTAGTACATAGCAATATTCCAGCCTAGAGAGAACGAGTGGCTTGGCATCTTTTGTTTTGAAGGCTCTGGTTATCCAAGCTTCCATTTTTCTTGCAGTTCCGATAACATTGTTGTGCTCCTTGAAGGTGAGACTTGACATTATCACTCCCAGGTCTCTCACATTTACGTTCTACTGAATGGTTCGAGCTTGTCTTGCATTCGTAGCATGTTTTAATTTATTTTCCGTGACACAGTAACTGAAACATGTGATCACTGAACATAATATTGTTGTCTGTAGGCTACTGGAAGAGTTGGTTTACATCGGCTCGCTGTGTCTGCTATCAATGCCCCTTTCATACAAATTCTAATATCGTCTGCAAAGGATGATACAGTATTATGATTTACGTCCCTGTCTATGTCATAAATGTGAATCGGAAAGATACAAAACTTTTCACTGTAGCAGCCCTTGATTTCACTCTGTTTACTATTACTCTTTGGATTCTATTTGATAGTTAAATAACAACCTGCCTACCTTCCCAGATATTCCATTTGCACGTATTTTACGTGCAAATACCCCATGAACATCCTCTGGAACCTGGACGGTGTACATTTTGTTCAAGTTAAACTTTATTATATTAACACTTATTTCAAGTTAAACTTGGGCACCGTGTTTACTGTGAAGATTATCACAACCATATCTTCACCAGGTGCCAGATCGACCAGGCAGCGGGCCTCCAGCAGCAACAGCCTGGTTGTCCAGGCAAGCACCAGACGAGCCTGGCCCATGGCCGGGCTGAGAGAGTAGAGAAACTCTCAAAACTCTTCAAAGGTATTTCATAGTTCTTCTGCAAACAACAAAATGGTGAAAATGGGAAACAAACTTATTGACCATAAAAATATATATTTATTATGTAAATGTAATATTTTTTTGACGGCATACGCTAAAATTGAAGTATTTTTTACTCCGCGGGTGATGTACTGGAAAACAGTTTCTGACACTGAACTTTTCGCACTTCGAACACTACCTAGGAACTAATTAAGTTCAAACACCGGAGTTCCACAGTCTTTGAAAGCCATGAGCTAAACCCTCATGGGTCATACAGCATCTGTCGCAAAAGAATATTCAGGTTGCAGCAAATACATAATTAACCAAATACTTACACCATCTTGGTTACAAGATACAACTTATGCAAGGTATCACCTCATATATGACTTTTATCATCAACTGATCACTCGATTTCCGGACTTGTCGGCGTCCGATTCTTTTCTCTGAAATCACTGTAAACGTACAAGAGCTGCAATCCAGGACAACTAAGGACCTCCAAGACAAAAGCCTCGATATTTTTCGTACGAACCCATTTCATCTATTTCTCCGAGGTTATAGGTCCCCAAAATTGCACTGGAGGTGGATCCACATTATACACACACACGTATATCTGAGATTTTAAAGAGTGGTGCGGCAGGAAGACAAGCAAATGGCAGACGCGCACACCGTCGCCCATTACTACGTCCGCTCTGCTTTGCTCTACTAAATTAATGACCAAAGTTTTTTCTTGAGCCACAATCAAAGACTCTCACGCGAGTCTCACAGAACCAGAGTCTCAGAACAGTTCTCAACAGACCACTTGATATACCTTTGCAATTTTCTGAAATGTATATCACATTTTTTTATTTCTAATATTGTGCTATCAAATCTTATTCCTCATATTGTTACAATACACGTAGTAATATCGTTGATGTTATATTATTATTACCTTTGATATATACATTCGACGGGTTTAGAGAGTTTTCCTACTCCAGAGGCCCTGGGCCAGGCTCGTCTACTCAACCAGTCTATTACTATAGAGTTTCCTCTCGATGACCTCTACAGCTGTTCTTACAGTGTTTCTAATGTTTTCTGCTAAGATGCATTAATAGTTTGGCTCCACGGATATGAGCCTAAACTGTTAAGCATCTTACTGTTTAACAGCACTATTTAACATTATTGGGCCCTGCTTTTCACTGAATTTATTTTACATTTCCTTCAAAATTTCTCGCTCCAGTATGTTTTGACAGCGTACAGATTTAGAACCAGGCCCTCAAGTACTTTCCATATATATATATTATGATATCTCTCTCTCCTCCACTCCAAAGAGTACATATTTAGGCCTTTGAGGCACTCTCAGCCGTATGTGGGTCGTAAATGATCTCTATGTGTTCCACCTCTGATACCTCTTCTTCCCTGGCAGGAGCCGTCAACATACAATACTCTAAGAGAACAGCAGTAATAATGAAATATTGATGAATGAGGATGATGAATAATGATGATGGTGGTGGTGAAAGTGTTGGGCGGTGTACTCCGTCCATAAACGAGACGTCCCCCTCCTCCCCACACACACAGGCCGGAAGTAACAAACACCTATACAGGCAGTGACTGGACACTCTGGTCCGTCCTGAAGCACCTGCAGCACACCTCCACGGACACTCCAGAAGTCACACCAAGTTTACAGAGTACTGTTGTAGCTGGGTAGGAGCAAGTTCGTCTTACACAGTAATAAGATTCTCAAAGGAGGCGGAAAGTATATACAGCAAGCAGAGGAATAAGAAATGAAGGAGAACGGAGAAACAGTACAATACAAAAAGCGACGATGTGAATATCAAAACAATACAGGTTCCAGGTGGCTTAGAAGTCAGGTTGGCTAGATAATTAAGAAAACAATATGCACGAGAAAGCAAAATAAAGCAGTTCATAAAAGAGAACAAAGAGTTCTCAAGGGGGTGACGAGACTGAAAGAAGCCCTAAGTAAACCAGGTGAGGAAGAGCTACCAGAAAATGTGAGATTAGAATTAAGAGCAGAGCAGAGCAGAGCAGAGCAGCCCCTGCAGACCTGAAGTTCGCTGCATGACTCCATGCTGAGAAAGCTGGGTCTGTTTAAAATTCCTCGTATGTATGAAGAGAGCGTTGAAAAGTCTTGGTCCTTTCACACTTATTTACAATTTATATTCCATCTGTTACAATTTATATTCCATCTGTTACAATTTATATTCCACCTGTTATAAGCTAATTTAGAGAATATGCCTAAAATGTTTAGCACCTTATTTTCAGTAATATACCTTAACATATCCTATAGGTTATTATACTATATATTCTTAAGTGGACAGTCAGTCATATAGAGTTCAAGAAAGTGAAACTGTCAGAAGTACTTGTAACCAAACCTAACCTAAGTCTGGCTATTACAACATCAGTCTGTTTACACTGCAGATTTCTCCGTAAATGTGCTTATCTTTGTTCATGTTATCATAGTGTGTTATACATCTAATCACACTTATAACTGTACTCCTATGGCGTTCAGATTTATTACATCTCTCCTCATATTATTTCAAATGTCTGACAGACCAAATATAAGACAAAACAAAAATATGATAAGAGTTTATATGAATGTTACAAGTTCTGTCATTCATGAAACGCCCATAGTAATGCAAGGTTTTATTCAATTTATTTCTTCAAGGTACTTTCTTTGGTTAATTTATCAGCTTTATAATGTAGGAGAATTCAATTTGTGATGGGGAATCCATACAAATTGTGTATTAATTCTTTTCTATTTTTTTTAAGAATCTGTACTTGGCTTCTCTAATGAGCATGTTGTTAGAGTCATTATATGGGTCAAAAGCATTCAGTGATGAGAAAGAATTACTAATGATCGCAAAAGAATTAGTAATGATCGCAAGCTCATTTTCGTAAGTCAACTTTAGTGCCATGAAGATGGAAAGCAATGTAGACACCCAGTTATTTATTCTTATGCCTGACTCAACATGGTTGCCATGATTCTTAAGTGTCAAGAAGAACATAGGAACAAGAACACAGCACCCCTGAGTGGACTCTTGTTTAGATCCATCAGTGTATATAATTTGTGATATCTCCTTACTTATAATTAAGAGAGAAATTTCTTCTTGAGTAGTTGTCTATGCCACTTCTACTGATGAGCTATTAGTGAGGGGCCTTAATTAAGATAAGCGATGATAAATGAATACACCTTCCATCGAAGGGTTAAATGCACTTGTCTACAGCGACACGTTCCATACAGGTTATAGAGTTTAATATAATTGCTTGTTTTTATTATTTATTTAAGTTTGTGTTTATTTATTTTTTAGACATTTAGCAAGAATGATAGGTGATAGTGTCTAGTTCATTTCTCAACATTTTTATACCAGTTATAGTGTTAAGGTAAATTATTCTATCACTGATATTAGGAAGAGCAAGTTCATTCCTCATATTAAGGAACTTTGTAGCTTTAGGGCAGTCAACAAACAATTCTGAGTGGTTCATTTTGCACTGGCTGCAAGGGTCGTCGAGAGTTTTTTTTAGTTAATATTAGCAAGAGTGCAGAACAATCAATTAAGGTTCTAATACTGAATAAGCAAAACCACTCTCTCTCTCCTCATATTAGAACATTGTAGCCAACAACAACTCTGACGGCTTTTACCTTATAATAACAGTTCTTTAGTCGAGGAATGGTGGATTTACTTAAGTGTATGTCTACTGTAAGGAAGGTAGACGCTATAAGACAGTGGGACTGGCCATGGACCACCCAGCAAACACTTACAACACCCCCACACACCATTACCCAAGTTAACAAACCTTACCTTCAACAACTCATATTCCATTCCCATTTTCACCAGAGCCATACCTCTCCTTCCTTATCTTCTCCCTCACCAACTCCAGATAGAACGATTCTTTCATCTCCTCCACTAATCCGTTTCATCTTCTCCCTCAACCACTCAAGACTAAACTGACTCTTTAACCCCTCCATGTCAATCGTCATTACGACACCCTCACTAGCTTGAGTGCACCATGCAGAGTTACGTGCGACATACCTCTGACCTGTTTCGATAGTTTTACTCCGGCAGCACGGCTTGAGGCGAAGTTTTCCTGGTGACCGCCTCATCACCCAGGCTTCACACCCGTAAGCCACATCACATGACAACCTGGCTGATTAGACATATCCTGCAGAAACTTATCCAGTTTTTCATTGAATCTCTCTGCCTTTGTTCCGGCAATATTTCTTATATCAATTGGTAGAAGGTTAGAGACGATGGCCTCGGATACTGACAATACATCTCACCCTGCACTATAAAGTCTCCATCTTTCACTGAATCCTTCCTCTTACTGTCATCGTGAACCCCCCTTATGATATATGCAACCGATATAGCGGGTTCTTGTATCCCTACAGCCCAGCCTGAGGCAAGACTTCTTTACTGACCATCTAGTCAACCAACCTGTTGCTGGTACCAGTATATAAGTCTACATAGCCATCACAACCTGAAAGATAAGACACTTGCAGTTTCCTTTTAGAAACTTCTGTTTTTCCCGACACTTATCCTTATGTTTACATTTAATGTTGATGCTGAATGCTCAAGATATGAACTTGAATTATAACAAAGATAATATAAGCATTACTTTTAGCCGTTTTAATAGACTAGACTAGGTTAGGTTAGCTTGCAACGGACACGTGATTTACCTATACAGTGTTAAGCTAGTAATAAAGGTAGAATTACCGACAAATTGTTAGGTAAAAGGGCAACGTTTCGCTCTCCAGGAACTTTGTCAAGCCGTTACAAACAAAACAAGGACACAGAGGGTATATATAGGTACCATGTGAGGTGAAAGAGTAGGCCTACTGACCTATGTGGTAGGCAGCAGCAGCAGCAGCAGCAGCAGCAGTAGTAGTAGTAGTAGTAGTATCAGCAGCAGCAGTATGAGTGGAGGTAACCACGTAGGTTGCTATGTGATGGAAAGATTTATTGTTTTGAGTAGAATTCTGCCTAATGCCTCCGAAATGACGAAGCTACCTATATTTTGTTTAATGGTGTCTGAAATGGCGATTAAAGATGACTCACAGGCATTTATGTCTGCGAAAGTTTGCTTCTTTGATTACTAGGTGGGTGTCACTGAATCTCATAAGATGGTTATGAGGAGTTTCTGTGTTGCACACGTAAGATTCAATGACGCCGCCTAGTAATCAAACAAACTTCCGCAGACATAAATGCCTTTGATTCATCTTTAACCGCCATTTCAGACACCATTACAAAAAACATAGGTAGCTTCGTCATTTC
Organism: Cherax destructor; assembly: GCA_009830355.1. NCBI lineage: Eukaryota > Metazoa > Arthropoda > Malacostraca > Decapoda > Parastacidae > Cherax > Cherax destructor. The sequence goes on along the minus strand of WNWK01000333.1, from coordinate 161,652 downwards.
GGAGGTATTAGCCAGAATTCTACTCAAAACAATGAACCTTTCCATCACATAGCAAAGTAGAGTTACGTCCACTACTATTACATGAGTCAGTAGGCTTACTCTTTCACCTCACTTGATACCTATATACACCCTCTGTGTCCTTGTATTGCTTGTAACAGCTTGAAAAGCTGGAGAGAGAAACTTTACCACAATAAAATGTTACATTAGTTGCATGTGTCATTTTACCTAACAATGTTAACCTATCAAAACCAAACCTTGAAAAACGGGGCTGTTAGATAAAAATGTTACAGGCATATAAACACGAGGACAGTTTGCTTCAACAATGAAGCCTAATCTGGGACCTGGTTGTGGGGACAGATGATTCCTGGAACCATCAGCAGGCAAACAGGTAAACCACACAGCGATACCTTTCTTCATCAGTCACGGGCAGTGAACCCCTCAACAGGAACTTGCACTATTATCAGAGCTTCACAAAAAAAAAAAATCTTTCAAGGAAGTCTCTCTAACGTTTCTGGTGCCGCAGACAGCTTGGGCTTAATTTTTATACCATATGTTACACAAAAAGATGGACGACCACGGGAAGCTTCTTATATAATTAGTAATTGTATTTTATGATAATTATCCTTATTATTTACGAGGGAGCCGTGAAAAATGAGCAGATAATGGAGAGAGATGTCGGCCAAGACGAGGTACGCAATCTGCACTTCCAATGTTGTTATTTACCGCCGTGTTGCTTTCACTTGTGGATAACAGTTGTCCGGTGCTTGGCGCTCTCACCGCCAACGTTCACCACTACCGTTCGCCAACACCGTTCATGTCTACCGTTCACCACTGTTCATCACTAGCGTTCAGCTCCAACATTCAACACTAACTTTCAGCACTAACTTTCAGCACCAACGTTCAGCAGCAATGTTCACCCCAAACGTTCTCCATCAAAGTTCACCATCAACGTTTTGCTGCTTGTTTGTCAACATGTGAGCAACAATGGCGGTGGCGCCGACCTCTAGTGGCGTCTCTCGTAACCGTCTGCTCTTCAACCTCAACTTTTTACTGGTCGCCACAAAGAGTAAAAACACCGTCTGCCTGTAACCTATCCAGAATATAAACCAGGCGAAATTAAGCGCACATACACACGAGGCAGACACACGACACTGGGAAACTGCAGCCGCGTCGTGTACACGACCCTGCTGGACCGCAGGCAGTTATCATTAGACATTATATGACGAAGCAGCTATGTCACCCTTGCTTAATGACATTGTTTACTTTTCCTATGAGTACATTCTTTATGTCATATGGTAAAGCTCTATCAGGTCATAGGCTCGATTAAAAGTCCAGGTAAAACCTTATTTTGAAACTTTTCTTTCCTTCAATAGTGTCTGCAGCACTCCAAGTGGATTTATTGAATTTCATTCGTCCTCTCCTCCCTCCACAAAAACGCGTCTTGGTATATATTTTTTATTATATACGAACAATATACAACGTGGGTTCACAGGCACGTAAGCACAGCAGCCGCTCAAGCCAACGAGCCATATGCATGCGGGTACTAGCAAGTCCCTTTACACCCGATGTCGACTGTTGTAGGTCGCATCTTGGGGGAAAACAAAATGGAAAAATCTAAAATGGTATAATACCGCGAGTAGAACAATACTCGAATGTAGTAATGGACTTCAGGACTGAAGAAGCCACTCGTGGCGAAATGTTTCATCTAATAAACGTCCTGAACTGTAAATAAATGTTTTTTCCCCCATCTTGTCGATATCACCACACCATTCTTTAGTACACAAATAACCCGCACGTTGGGGACTGAAACTTGTTTTGAAGACCTGTCAGTCTGATTTTGACCATTAACTAGTCAATAATTATGGTCCAACTAGCCTAGCTTGGGCCAATAGGCTTACCACGTACCTGTGAAGCACAGCTACGGACGTATTACCACGTACCTGAAATACAAGAAACATAGTTTAGCAACTCGGTTGTGTGCCTGTAACATACCTGTGGCTGGTCTCCAGGTTTCTACTCTCGCATGGCATGACAAGACTTGTACCACAGGCAAATTTATCACAGATAATCTATGAATGGAATAAAGAAGAGCAAACTGGATCACTACCTTTAGCAAGTTCTTGATGAACAACTAGGTTGTTGCTGCTAGCAGCAACAACCTAGTTAACCAGGCAATCAACAAGGAAATCAGACCTCAGGCGAGAGTAGAGATATGAATACATCATCTTCACGTCTCTACTGATTCTGCCAACTCTTCTGTACTCGACCTGAAAAAGTCTACTGTGTAGGTGAAACGTTTCGGAATAAAGATACCTAACTATTGCACATGTGTCTTACTTATCAACCTGTCAGCACTGTGTACCATTTTCATATTGACTACCAGTACATGCAAGGTCATAAACACGTACTGCTGACAGTTATGAAGATAAGCCACAGTGCAGAACGGGCTTTTGTTTTGACAACATTTCGTTCTGTGAAGAGGTCCATAAAATCAAGATAAAGCTCTACACAAAGCAAGAAGTTGTTATAATAAAAGCTAGTTCTGCAACTATGTGCTTTCTTCACTACATGATAACGCGAGGATGGTAAACTATGAGCTGTCTTTAGGAATCTAGTCTCTTTTAGAACACTGTATTCAACATATTTCAGGCCAATCATAAGATACAGCTGAATCAGCATGGAACCGACAACTGGTCAAGCATGTACTCGAGGAAGTCGACACCTGGAGCTGCACGATAGGAATTAGTAATTCCAGTCAATATAGGAAAAATGCGGGGACAGGAGCTACAACTCCACAAACACAAATCGGTGATTACATACACTCAACCCCAGATATCGGATAAGAAAATCCAATTATTATTATATTCTGTACACAACATTTTCCTAATTAAAATTTATACCTTACCTTACCTTTGATATACCTTTGAAGAGTTTCGAGAGTTTCTCTACTCTCTGAGCCCGGCCATGGACCAGGCTCGTCTGGTGCTTGCCTGGTCAACCAGGCTGTTGCTGCTGGAGGCCCGCTACCCCACATATCCGTCACAGCCTGGTTGATGATATACCTTCTTACCTTAGATTAGCTCCAAGAGTTTTTATACTCCCGGAGTCCTGCCATGGGCACAAGATAGTAAAACGAACTGACTATAGTCAGTGGCAGGCGGATAAGAGAGACAACAACAAAGGAATGGGAACAAGCGAGCACAGATGGAAGCTGAACAAAAACTGGACGAGCCATAAGAATACTAGAAGTAATACTTCTTCGGTCTCAAGAGTGGTAAGACAGTGGAATAATCTGGATGAGGACGTGGCAGAAGCAAACTGCACATAGTTACAAGAGTAGCTATGAGCAGGAGCAAATAATATCGGTCGATTTAAAGATAAAAGATGGTGTAATGGGTTAACATAACTCGGCGAGTACAACATTGGCGAGTACAACATTGGCGAGTACAACATCGGCGAGTACAACATTGGCGAGTACAACATCCATTTGTATTTACTTGGAGTCTTCCTGGGAGTGTGCTCCAGGGTTCAACGCCCCCGCAGCCAAGTCCATGACCAGGCCTCACCAGGGCCTGATCAACCAGGCTGTTACTGCCGGCTGCACCCAATCCAACGTGCGAACCACAGCCCAGCTGGTCAGGTACTGACTTTAGCTATCTGTCCAGTTTCTTCTTGAAGACAGCCAGGAGTCTATTTGTAATCCCCCTTATGTATGTTGGGAGGCAGTTGAACAGCCTTGGGCCCCTGACACTTAATGTGTTATCGCTTAATGTACTCACGGCACTCCTGCTTTGTATTAGGGGTATGTTGCACCGCCTGCCGAGTCTTTTGCTGTCATTGGGAATGATTTATGTGTGCAGATTTGGGACTAGTCCCTCTAGGATTTTTCAGGTGTAATTATATCTTTCTCGCCTGCGTTCCATGGAGTACAGGTCAACGTACTTTAAATGGTCCCAGTAATTGAGGTGCTTGATTGTATTTATACGTGCAATGAAAGTTCTCTGTATATTCTCCAGATCTACAATTTCACCTGCCTTGAAAGGGGCCGTTAGTGTACAGCAGTATTTCAGCCTAGAGAAAACAAGTGACTTATTTCTGCTAGAACTGAAGCTTTAATTTAACCCGAGACACACTGGCGAAAGTAAAACATTTGATTTTTTTTTCTTCTCTGTGACATAACGAGATCTGTTTTGGGTGTTTTTCTACTCCAGCAGCCTAAGCCATACCTTTGGCATATCATTGGTGAGTTTCGAAGGTTCTGCTCTTCCAGTCAGGCCAGAGTTCCTTGTTGACTACCTAGTCAACCAGGGTGTTGCTGCTAGCGGCCAGCAAGCTCACATAGCAATCACAACCTTACAGATCAGGCACTTTCAGTAAATAGTTCTCCAGTTTCGTGATTTAAAAATAAAATAGATAAATTAACTTTACTCCGCACACTAATCCTGTACGAATTAGCGTGTGCCGTAGCCCTCTGCGTCAACCCCTACACTTTGCCAAATGAAAAAAAAAAAGTGAAGATCTCCACCGCTAAAAGTGGGAAGAGAGGGTCATGGACACCAACACACAGGCAAAATAATAAATCTCCTCAACGATAGAAAAACACATACGAAACGATTACTCACAGTGACGTAAAAAAACAAAATTCCTCATCAACAAAAATACGATTCTCAAGAATATTCCACTAGGAAGAAGTTTCTGTTAGTTCGTTCCAACCAACATGTGTAGCTTGCCCAAACACGAAGATAACGTTCACATGAATCCGGCCACGTCTGGTATAGGCAGTGTCCAGCACCGAGGCAGGAGTCCTAGCTTAAAACTCTTCTAAACTGCTAGTCACCATTAGTAACTCAACACCTCTAGCATCCTGGAGAACTCATCTGATGATTAGATTTCAACTTTAGAAACAAGACACTGGCCAGCCTTGACGTCACCTCCCTCTTTATTTGAGTCTTCAAGGACCAGATCATCGTTCTGCATCACCAGTTCATCACTCCTGATATGAAATTAACCTTCAAGATTTAGTCTCCCTTACTGAATGAAGCCTTAAATTTAATTACTTTTTCTTTTTTCTATAGACAAAATTCGGTATAGCCATGACTTTAAATGCAGTGATGGCCAGTCTCTTCACGGAATACATGGAAATGTTTCACAGACATAATTCCTACATCTGTCACCTGGCTACTCTACGTAGATGATACACTCATCATCCAAGACGTTTCAATCTTGAAGTGTTTCACAACAAACCCAGTGTGGTAGAAACATTCAGACATCTTGATGTCTGTCTCCTAAAACATGACCTACGTTTAGAGTATACCGAAAACCCGCTAGCAAAGATGAGCTTATACACTTCTACTCTTACTACGACTTGTATCAATTTGTAGCAGCGACTATCTTGAGGAATAATGCTATTCCAATTGTGATACCTCTCAAATTCCCACTCTTATTTCATTCTCGACTAGAAGCCATAGAGCAGAAAATGTTTAAGGACATCATTAGCCCAACCTTTAAGGATCTTCCAAATGCACAACTCTCATCTACACTATACCCTGAGCAAGGTGTGACAAATATTATGAGCATAACTGCACGTAGTTTTGATGTCAGTCTTCAGGGACCCAAATACGCATACAAGATCTATAACATAAATACATGTGCCATACACACACACACCTCACAACGCAAGACAAACTCATCTTAACAGATGACAGGATGAGGAGGAAGTGCCTGGAATCAGCTGTCAACGAGGTACATAACACCAAGGAACAAATAAATAAAGGTACAGCAAAACAAGGAATACCAGCAAAATCAAGGTACTTTTAGTCTAGCAGAGGTCGGCGAACTTTTTTTGGGTATTACCCCAAACATATTTGTGTACAGCGAAATTACCCACTAGACTTGAAAGTCCATAGAATCCGGAAAACACAAGGAACATTCAAATTCAAAATAGTTTACTGAATGTAGATGAATGGTTCAGAGAACCGACAAGTTGTTAAATTAGACATATGCAACACTTGGGTATCTTTATTGAGGAAACGTTTCGCACACAGTGGCTTATAGTCCAATACAAAGTAGAAAAGTATAAGGAGAGGAGGAGTTTGAGGTTATCAGTCCCTCGGCCTGGAGTCGATGTGTTCAGTCCATCAATCTTGTAGAAGTGTAGCACAAGGCCGTAGAGGTGGCTTATATGCCTGTAATCGGGTGAATGCAGCAGGAGGAGGCAGGTCCTAGTGGTATCAACCACTAGTCGAAGTAAGTCCTTGTCCAAAGGTTTGGACAAATGTTGAAGAATCCCTTTGTATCAAGATCCCAAGAAGTTGCTGTGTCTGACAGGATGTAGATGAATGGTTCAGAGAACCGACAAGTTGTTAAATTAGACACATATGCAACACTTGGGTATCTTTATTGAGGAAACGTTTCGCCACACAGTGGCTTCATCAGTCCAATACAAAGTAGAAAAGTATAAGGAGAGGAGGAGTTTGAGGTTATCAGTCCCTCGGCCTGGAGTCGATGTGTTCAGTCCATCAATCTTGTAGAAGTGTAGCACAAGGCCGTAGAGGTGGCTTATATGCTTTTCTACTTTGTATTGGACTGATGAAGCCACTGTGTGGCGAAACGTTTCCTCAATAAAGATACCCAAGTGTTGCATATGTGTCTAATTTAACAGTTTACTGAATCTATTTGTATAGAGAATATAGTCATACAAGCTGAAAAGTATGCATTATAAGCGATAAAACAACTTTTAAAATTAAGCACAAAATTAACAATATAATAAAATGAAAAAATAAACTGCATGAAATAAAAAATAGTAACCGACAAATTTAATAGAAATCTCATTAGGGAACTAAAGAATTTCACTGAAAAATATTTTCACTTCAGGTTTTAGAGAAACATGAAGAAACTAGAAATTAAGAAACTAAAAAGTATTTGTTTTGGAAAAATATAACTTTCATAATTTGCCTCGCTTATTAAATATTTTTTTTTTTGTGAAATTTTATTTACATGCTCACTGAGCCTTCATTACCCCCTAGATTTTCATTTTTACCCCATGTGGGGTAATTTACCCCGGTTCCCCGACTTAGGGCTAGGGCAACCTCCTACTTATTAATATTTCAACACAAGACTTCGTCCTAAGCGGCGTCACTTCTGACCTGACCTCTCCCTTCCCTGTCTTCACTATAAATAACAACACTTCGTCTTCCCTACCATCTCCATCTCGCCCGAATGTATAAGTAGCCTTTTATGTGTTTCGCTTTAAACATGACAAAGCTCAATCCTGAGCGAAACATCGTCTAAAATAGTGGCTTGATCTGCATTTCGAATGTTTATAGTCCATTTCTAACATGCTGGGTACATCAATGACTGGATGATTTACTTAACTAATTGAGCAACATTACAAACAGGTGGGTGGAGGGGAATCTACCGAGGGGTTGAGAGAAATCTACTGGCAGGAGAGGGGGGGTTGGGACAGGTTGTGTGGGAATTCCAAGGCCGGAGGTAATCACCACCAAACTTGCTTCTATACCTAACATGCTTGCACATATGGGATGGCACTCAAAACATTATCAAGATTATTTTTGACTTTCTAAAAACTCGCCAAATATGATAAACTATTACTACATTCGTCTCAGTCTGTTCACGTTTTAGCAGCCTTTCAAATAAAAATATACACTCAGCAGCCACTTCATAGGTACACCTGTACACCTGCTCGTTAACGCAAATATCTAATTAGCCAATCACGTGGCAGCATCTCAATGCATAAAAACATGCAAACATGGTCAAGAGGTTCAGTTGTTGGTCTGACCAAACATCAGAATAGGGAAGAAATGTGATCTGAGTAACTTTGACCATGGGAATATTGTTGGTGCCAGAGGGGTGGTTTGAATATCTCAGAAACTACTGATCACCCGTCATTTTCACGAACAGTTTCTTAGAGTTTACAGAGATTAGTGTGAAAAACACAAAACATCCAGTAAGTGGCAGTTCTGTTGAATGAAAAACGCCTTGTTAACGAGAGGGTCAGAGAAGAATGACCAGATTAGTTTAAGCTGACAGGAAGGAAACAGTAGCTCAAATAACCACTTGCTACATATGCAGAAAAGCATTTCTGAACGCACAAAACGTCAAACTTTGACGTGCATAGGAACTGCAGCAGATCACATCAGGTTCTACTTCTGTCAGCTAAGTTACAGTGGGCATGAGCTCACCAAAACTGGACAGTTGAAGGTTTGGAAAAACGTCGCTTGGTCAGACGAATCACGACTCCTGCTGCACATACAGGTGGTAGGGTCAGAATTGGGCGTAAACCTTTGGGATGTGATGGAATGGGAGATTCGCAGCATAAATGTTCAGCCTACAAATCTGCAGCAACTGTTTGATGCTATTATGTCAACATGGACCAGGACCTTAAAGGAATATTTCCAGCACCTTGTTTAATCCACGCTACGAATAATTCAGGTTATTCTGAGACAAAGGGAAGAGGTAGCCTATCCCAGTAATAAAGTGGCTGAGTATATTTATCAAAACTTCTTCATGCACAAGTTTCTACAGTATAGATAATGGGGGAATAAGTCTCCTCGAGGTTCAATGGGAAAACTTACTGGGTATATATAATTTCGGTCAAATTAGAAAAAAAAGTGTAAGCAGATTATGTGTATAAGAGAGAGAGAGAAAGAATCCCACGAAGGTCAACTTCACATCAGATCGTTATTCACGAGAGATGAAGTGTTGGGATTTCCAGACTGCGACTAGTGGCCTACCATTACCTAAGTTTTTTTTACTGTTGTCCTCCATGCTTAAGTCTTACCTCTATTTTAACTTACCTTATATGACATCACCACAACCATCACCCTCCACCACATAGGTCATCCTCCAATCACAACCACGATGGAGCCCCAGCACCAACTGCTTGATCGATCAGGTCATCCCACAGGAGACCTGGTCTAGGACCGGCCCGTGGAGGGGTTAACCACTGAAACCGTCTCCAGGTCAACCACCACCAAGGTTTTAACCTCCTCTCCCAGCCAAGGCACCTTCCATCACCACCCAGGTCAGTGCTATTGGTTTGCAATATGCCATAGCTTTGCTGCCTACTTTGTGAAGAGGACTTATATCTGTACTGTTTTATAGTCTCTGAGATTTCACATATATCTAAGCTCCTCCTCGAAAGAAAACTGAGTATTCGTGGTAGTAGTAGTTTGTATTTCTTTATAAACACACAATACCAGGAATAAGCCCCAAGTTCTGCGTGTGCTATTTGTTTTCGAAGTCTGAAGGATCTGTGGTTATGTCAGATATATGATGTGTATAGTGGCCAGAGATAATGAAGAAATGAGTCTTTAATTCTCATGGTGTCTACTGAATTCTTAAACATTGATCCATACAGTGCTTTCAGAATTCCTAAACACTGATCCATACCGTTCCTTCAGGATTCCTGAACACTAATGCACACCATGCTTTCAGAATTTCTGAACAGTTCCCTGTTGATTTTTCAGTATTCCTGAACACTGTTTGAAACCGCTCTTTCAGGATTTCGTTCATCTGTTTCTCGTCATCCTTGAGTCAGTGGCTGTTAGAGGAATTCTGATCCAAGGAATTGAAGTTACCCTCCCCTTCCTTGAATCAATCTAATGACTACTCCATTACCACACCATACCATCCCCCCAAAAAAAAAACACTATTGTAAGATCTCACTGATACTACACCATCACTACCACTATACAACCAATACACAATCACACTACCCCTACACCACTACCAACACCACAACATTGCCACCTCTTCCCTCTCCTCACACGCACCCACTTCAATATGAACATAAAAAAATCCCTTTCGGTACATGGGCTTAAATAAAACAAAACCAACAAAAGTGAAGAAAAAATGTGACAACGTAATTTACGAAATCGTAATAACACGATTGCACACAAATCACAGAAGGAGTGGTGGTCGAACTCCTGGGAGGCGAGTTCTAAAATTCACAGGACAGTATGCTAACCATTAGGCAAGCTGCCTCTTATAGGATTAATTCAACTAGGTATATTTCTATACACCATTGGGATGACATCATGGGCCCCACAAATGAAGGTTTTTACAGACTAATCGCCACAGCCACGCTGATGTTGGATTCGTCTGTAAAAACCCGTATCTGTGGTCACAGTGGTGGCCCATGTTAACCTCCCTATGCTGTATATAAATATACCTAGTTAGATGAATCTTATTAGAGCTGGCCCAATGGATTACACACTGGCCTGTGAGTTTTAGGATTCACCTGCCATGGGTTCGAGCCTCACCAGTTTTGTGATTTGTGATATCGTGTATATATACTGCTGTCATGATGACTAGACAAATAACTGAGTGGAGCAGTAAGCGACCAGTCAGCCTCTCCTCCACACCACAAGCAACACTGCTTAACCTTCAGCATGGGGCAGATGCTGGCAGGAGAGAAGAAGGATGTATGAGCACGATAAGAAAGAAACAGCAAAAGCAGCAGCACAACAAAAACAACAGTGCTGCAAACCAACATAAGCAGCAACACAAGCAGATGCACACCACGACTACCACAACAGAAGCAACAATGTAGCACAGCACAACAGTAGAAGTAGCAACCGCAGAACCAAAATAAAACAAAAGAAACAGTTGCAGCACACGAAAACGGTAAAAGCAGCATACCACAATAGCTGTAGCCTAACAACAACAGCAGAAACAAACCGCTAACAGTAGATACAACATCATTAATAGCAGAACCAACACTAACAGCAGAAACATTAGCACCAACAACACTAACAGCAGAAACAACATTAACAGCAGAAACACCACCACCACTCCAGCAGCAACAAGAGAAGTAGCATGAAAAATGACGGAGCAAAAAAATATTTGAAGGAGAATGTGTGGAAGGATGTGGAATGGACATTGAGGGCCAAGAGAAGGAGGAATATTTGGAGCTATGAGGAGGACCAAGTCCACCCTAGACCTGGTCATGAAGAACACTGTGTTCTTCATGACGAGAGAAATATCGGTAGACAGGGAGGACGACAGAGGTAGAAGAGAGGAGAGAGAGAAGAGAGAGGGAGAGAGAGAGAGAGAGAGAGAGAGAGAGAGAGAGAGAGAGAGAGAGAGAGAGAGAGAGAGAGAGAGAGGAAAAGGAGGAAGAAAGGCGGAGAAAAGAAAAAAGAGGTGAAGAAGAACTTGACTGATCCGACAGGTTATTATTTCGTGTCGTAAAATGTGGGTCACTGACGTCCAAGGTGAAGAACAAGAAGAGAAATAAGGAGGAGGAAAAATAAAGAACATTACGACAAAGCAGCAAGCAAGAAGGCAGCGAGCGATGGTAAGCAAGTAGACAACAACGACACAATCAGCAGCAAGATTAGACAGCAGCAGCAGCAGAGCAGCGCAGTAGCACGCTAGCAGCAGGCGCAGCTAGCAGACAGTAGAGCAGAGAGCAGCAGCAGCGAGCAGCAGCAGGCAGAGCAGGAGCAGTAGTAGCAGCACAGCAGCAGGAGCAGCAGCAGCAGCGCGGCAGCAGCGTTGCCGCGCCAGCTACACGCCTGCGCGCTAACTATACATACTGCGCGCTTGCTGTGCAGACTACTAGTACTATACTGCGCGCGAGATTAGTAGTAGTAGTAGCAGCAAGCGCAGCAGCAGCCAGTAGTATTTGTAAAGTCAACAGTGCAACCAATAAAGTAGATGGTGCAAAGGAAGCCAAGGAAGGGTAGGCGGCGGTCAGCGGGGTGAGTAAGAGTACGAAGAGGCAGAGGGAGAAAAGTGTGCGCCAAGGAAAGGCTAGCAGCAATAGAGAGGAGGAGGAAGGTGGGGGCATGGGACAGGGATGGGTGGGGTGTTCGGGTGGGAGAGGTGGCAGGCGACGGGCGGGCGGTCGGGCGGGCCAGTCTGGGAAGCAACATGGGGCGGGAGCAACATTCCTGCATCACAGATGATGCTCCGTGTTTGGAGTCCAAGCGAAAATACCATTCCATATCCGCCCCCGTGCAGTGAAAACCTGTCCCGGCCCGCTGCTCGTTGGGTTAATGTGCTCCACCGTAACTACTGCTCACTACATCCTCACCACACACCACTACACTTCACCACCAACACCCTACCTCACTACACTCACCAGAGTTCACTATACTACCATAGTTCAGTACTATAAGTTATACAATAGACAACCACCACAGCTCAATTTATAACCATCACGACTCACTACACTACAAAAACAACACGCCAAACCTCCATAGCTCACTACTTTCCAGCTTGTGATAGAACACAGCAATATTTAAACACGTGTGAATATATTTGTCACACAGGATGCGCCAACACCAGTATGTACACAGCTATATCACATAAGAGGCACCAACACCAGTGTGTGCACGGCTACCTTTGATATACACCTTGATGAGTTTCTAGAGTTTTTCTACTTCCGGAGCACGGCTTTGGGCCAGGCTCGTCTGGTGATTGTTGCTGGCGGAACGCTGGCCCACATACCCATTACAGCCAGGTTGATCTGGCACCTGGTAAAGATGCTTGTCCAGATTCCTCTTGAAGACTTCTACTTTTGTCCCTTCAGTGCTTCTGATATCTTCTGGTAAGAAGTTGAATATTCTGGGCCACGGAATATTGTGCCCACGGCGCCTCTGTTTTTCACTGGGTATATTGTACATTTCCTCCCAAATCTCACACCAGTATGTTATGCCAGTGTGCAGATTTGGGACAAGGCCCTCAAGTACTTTCCAGGTATACATTATCATGTTTCTCTCCTCCACTCCACTGAGTACATATTTAGGATTTTAAGGCGTTCCTAATAATTTAAATGCTTTATTGGCTCTATGCGGGCCATAAACGATCTCTGTATCTGTTCCAGCTCTGTTATCTCTCTTCCCTTGGACGGGCCATCAACACTGAACATGTTCTAAACGAGACAGCATAAGCGATTTGAAATGTCACCATTGAAACTATCTACTTTGTTTCGAACTATGCCACACAGGAGGCACCAACACCAGTATGTGCACGACTATGCCACACAGGAGGCACCAACACCAGTATGTGCACGACTATGCCACACAGAAGGCACCAACACCAGTGTGAGCACGACTATGCCACACAAGAGGCACCAACACCACAAACACGCCCCACTAATTCTGCTCGTCCACAATCGTCACTCATTTTTCGATATTATTTTCGTGTTTGTGTTTTTCTGCGTCCAAGCAGACAGGGAAACAGTTATTGAATGGAAATTGTGAATTGTGTGGCGAGAGAAGAGGGGAAGGGAGGAGAGACTTAACAGGAGGAGAGGGGAAATAGGAGGGGATGGTGAGTAGATAGGAGAGGGAAAAGGAGGGAGGAGGGGTATGAAAGGTGAGGGGAGAGTGGAGAGGAAAGACGCGGGAGTGGTAAGGAGTATTCCGTATTATCGAAAAAAAAGCGTTAAACCATCACGAATCATAAAATATTACTACTACACTAATAATATATATTCATGGGGGAGCGCTAAATTCGTAGGGATTATACAGCGCCTGTGGGGGGGGGGGAATGAAAGGTATTCAGGCTTAATTCAGGGAACAACTGGACCACAGATCCAATTCCCTAGATCAAGAGCCCCTCACTAGCATCAAGGAACCTCCCCTTGAGGGGAATAATAATAATAATAATAATTCATGTTAAGCGCTGAACCCCTGTGGGTCATTCTGCGCAAGACGTGGTGTAGGCTTGATCCTCTGTCTGCTAAGCGTAATACAGACGGGCTTCCTTAGATATTCCTGATCAGTTGGTCTGTGATGCTCACGTTTGAGTGCCTGCTGCTAATACAAACAGCCTGATTGATCAGGTCATCACCAGGCCGGGTGGGCGATGACCTTCGGAACCATTAACAGGCAGACAACAGATAGATATACCAATTCTTTATTCAGATTATGTCACTTTTTAGCACCCAGAAACTGAGAAAGTACTTCATGGCTCACGAAATCGTAATAACTGGACTGCAAACAAACCAAGGTACGGGTGGGGTTAGAACCCATGGCGAGTGAGTCGTAAAACTTCAGGCCAGTGCGTAAGCCACTGGGCCAGCTGGCTACAATAAGATTCATGCAACTTGGTATATTTATCCACCATAGGGAGGTTAGCATGTGCCACCACTGTGACCACAAATGCAAGTTTTTAACAGATGAATCTCCCGCCAGCCAACCAGGCTGTGGCGAACGATAGCTCAAGTCCCCTCGAAGTCGCCTTATGACTCGGAAATCGTAATAACACGATTGCAAAGAAATCACTCCAGTGTGTAAGCAACTCCAGGCAGAGTGGCTTACGCACTGACCTGGAGTGTTACGCCTCACTCGCCATGGGATGGAACCCCACCCATTCCATGGTTTGAGAAAGTACTTACCACGTTCTTGTGACGTTTTTCGCTTCAACATTACTGACGTACCTTTTTATCCGGTTTCCTGCTTTTGGCCTATTGTCAGTAGTAGTTCAGTAGTAGTATTTCAGTATAACCATTACTGAGTCACAGCCTCCCTTTGTGATCAATGACCGTTAACGAGTAATTCTGCTAACCTAGCATGATGTCATAAGACACCCTTTGAATGCCGTGGGCGTCCTTGCTCACTGGCCTCAGTTCAAGGCTAGGTATAGAGACAGACAGGTCAGGCCTGAGTGCTTCCCAGTTTTCCACTAATATATAAGTTACGAGGCCAAGCTACGTTTGTGTTTATTACCAAATCCATCAAGAACCCACATGACAAATTGGTGGCAGCGTTGTGGGCATGGATTAGGGTATTTACACATATAAAGAAGATCAAGCCAGGTCATTGAGAGTGCTGCGGGCATTCTCCAAGCCAGCCAGCCCACCGTCTCTACACTCACCCCACCTACCCGGCATCGCCAGCCTGCACAGCCAGTTTGTACAGCTCTCTCTCAAGCTTCCTGGCTTCGTTCGTGTACTAATTGCTTTAACTTTCGAGTTGATTCGGGTTTTGCAATTAAGCCAGTCTGTGGGAGAGAGTGCCAGTTAATCATCTAGCCTTCCTCAGCCAATCATCCAGCCTGTCTCTTCAGTCATCCAACCTGCTCCTTCATGCAGTGTGCATAGTTACAAGCATTCAAGTCAGCCAGTCTCGAGAGCTTAAGCCAACTAAACCAGCCATTTCACCAGCCAAGCAATCCTCTTTGAAGTACTGTCTCCAATATCACTTTGTCCTACCAGTTGGACGCTAGTACAAGTGGTATTTACCATCCCTGTGGTACTTGTGGGTTTTCAAGCCACCCAGGCTTAGTCCTACGTGAGTTTTAGTGTGGGGTACCTCTTAGGGATGTATTGGATGTGAAAATTTAGATATCTGCGGATGCGGATGTGTATACGGATGTCTTTCTTACTTATTTTGCGGATGCGGATGTAAGAAATTGTGCGGATGTTCCGTGGATATTGATGCGGATATCTGTTTATAGTAAAATGCAGATGCAGATCCGGATGTAAGAAATTGTGCTGATGTTCCACGGATGCGGATATCCAATACATCACTAGTACCTCTCCCCAGCCAACCAGAGTGAGCACAGCCATCCAGGCTGTCCTCCCGCTCCCTTCACAAACTACCACCCACCACCACTCACATCCCCACCTATGGCACTCTCCACCATAGGGTATCCCTTCTTTCTTATTGTACTGCTTACACACTGGGGTCAAGAGCTGTATTTCACCTGAGTGCCACCTTTACAAAAGCCTAAGTGTGCAAGTCATCACATTAAGCGCATTCTTAGAGTGAGGGTTGTTGTCGCGCCAGCTGCCACGACATCTGTCCTTTAAACCTTCTTCCCTTCACCTCCTCTACCACCTCTACGAGAACTTCAGTGATAATTTTCTGTTTACAGACAACTGTGTGAGACATTTCTACAGTGAATTGTGTTATACAGAGACTTGTGCCTTCAGTGTAGACTCAGTGTTTTCTTGTCCATTAATTCACAATACTTTTCCAGTGTTATCATTCATTTTCATGTCTCATTTTATATCAATTGAGAGTTAAAGTGTTCAAGCTACATGTTCCCAGTGCAAATTTTTTTATTGATAAATTGACTAATTCTGCAACTTACTTGCATTGTGAACTTTATTGTTCTGCAGTGATTAATTTCTTTCATAATTTTTTTATAGTATTTTGTGCTCTTATTTTATTTTAATCATTGTTTATTTCTAAAAAGTGATAAATTATAATTCAGTGCAATCTTTTCAGTATTACAATTCATTTAGTTGTGTCATCATTGCATATTAATTTATTTAGTGTCATTTTCTTTTTAGAAAATTTGTTTTTCCTCCATATTTTCCAATTGCATATAATTTAGTGATTCTATTTTATACTTTCTGCATTGATTTACAATTATATTAGTAAATTTCTTTATTGAATTAAGAGTAAAGACAGCTCACATTTGCAGTTAACTCAAATTACAGTAAAATTTCCCTTTTCTTGCATTTTCAATCTGTTTCTTTATCTTGAACAGCACATTTCATTGAGTTGTCCTTTCTCATGCAGTGTGCTATGTGATTTGTATGTGTTTATTCTAGCTGGTACACGTGTTATGTTTACCACACATCTGAAACACTCTGTCCGTCCAAGAATTAACAAACATCTTTCAAAACATACATCTGTTTAAATTTGAATTCATTTAAAATTTTATTAGAATCATATCGTTATCCCCTTTTATTATTATAATCATGGGGAGCACTTAACCAATAGAGGGTCATACTCATTGCCAGGACAATGGGAGGTAATCAGGTTTGATCCAAGGAAGAGTGGAGGTTCCATTACTTCAGTCACGAACCTTCACCAGTACCAGTATATTTAATACTGTCTTAATTGTGTATAATAAAGCTGAAACCGCAAGTAGTGAATTATTATTATTATTCATATTGAATTACTGAACCCATGAGTCAAGTAGCGCATGGGGTAATGGGAGGCAATTGGAGTTGATACAAGGGGAGGCGTAGCTGCAATTCCTTGCATCAAGAGCCTTTAACCAACAACACTGCACCTTCCCTTGAAGGAAAAACAGTGAAGTACATTGTTGCAAGCCACAAGACTCACATTAATACAATATTCTGTACATTATCTTCCAGGCTCTGCTGAGAATTACCAAGCTCTGTAGTGATACCTGGGCTCCATTCTCAAGCTCTGTAGTGATACCTGGGCTCCATTCTCAAGCTCTGTAGTGATACCTGGGCTCCATTCTCAAGCTCTGTAGTGATACCTGGGCTCCATTCTCAAGCTCTGTAGTGATACCTGGGCTCCATTCTCAAGCTCTGTGATACCTGGGCTCCATTCTCAAGCTCTGTAGTGATACCTGGGCTCCATTCTCAAGCTCTGTAGTGATACCTGGGCTCCATTCTCAAGCTCTGTAGTGATACCTGGGCTCCATTCTCAAGCTCTGTAGCGATACCTGGGCTTCACTTTAAACCAGCACCGGGACGCCTTGTTTGGGACCGGGCTGCGGGAGCGCTTTCCCTCGAATATGTTTTTATATAACCTTCAGGTAAACTCTACAAAAGAACGTAAGAAGAATAAAATAGCGTCCTAGGTTTTAATGCTGACTAAGAGTGTGAGTAGTGATAGTTTTATCTTATTTATTAATCAGAAAATCTGTTAATCGTTCCCGGAATCAACGACCCAGCGGGCCGGGGTCAAATTATATACCCTAAAATGTTAATTCTTATTCCTGAAGTTTTCATTATCACAAAGCAATGTGTGTACACTAAATGTAAGTAAAAATTTGTAATATTTACCTGGCTTCATGCATGTTCACTTGCCAGAGTGCACAACATTAGGCAGTCTTCTATTTCACTCATGACAGGACGGCAGTATAATACAACTCTGGATGACTGTTGTCTAGCAACCTACAACTGGCGGTGTATATTCTTTTGGTTATTATTCAACATTATGTATACGAATGAACCTTACAATGCTACAGGTCACCTTGAGTAGAAGTATGTAGCGCCAGTGACTTGTTTACCAAACTGGGAGTGTAACAACTAATAAGCAACGCATAAGTTGGCTGACGGATCTGCTTCTTTTCGGATCCTGTTGCGTCAAGGACAATCTATCATATCCTTTCTAAATCTATGTGTAGGATCTGAACCTCCTCTCCTTGCCAAGGAGACTGTATATATTGGTGTCTTAATAAACGAATGATATTAATCTTAACAAAGACAAATGCCGAGTGTAGATAACGTCTCTAAACATATTTTAGACCACATTAATAGTATATTAAAGAATTCCCTTTATATAGGATAATGGATGAGCACAAAAGTGTGGAGTGTGTCCCAAGATTGGCAGACGGAGGATGCAGCTCCACTAGTCATCACGCTATATGAACCACATGGTTTAGCGCTTCACATAAAATACCTGAATAAAATCCGCCTAACGCATAAAATTTTCGTATGGGAACAAATACCACAGATGAAAACAAAATACAACTACAACTTGCGAATTTAGAGATGGTGACACTGACTTTGGAGCTAGAGAGAGAACTTTAAGTTCCAGCACCACCACTACATATGTTGCGTTGGTAGGTGAGTAGCAGCTTTGTGTAGTGTGCAGGGTAGTACCTGCAACAACATATGACCACAACACCTGCACACACCCCAAAAAATAAATCACCTTTCAAGAACCAAATGGCCTAAATACGCTCGCAAATACATATTAGTAAATACTAAACACCGTAACAGAAAGTAACAAAATGAGATGCTGATGGTGTGGTAGTGATCATTGATGGTGATCACTACCACACTTTGATGTACCTGTAATTTACCCGTTTTCCTACTCCCGCAGACAGGCCTTTGGCCAGTTTTGTCTGTGCTTGCATGGCCAACCAGGCTGTTGCTGTTAGCGGCTTGTACATCCATCACATCCTGGATGATTTAGTTCTTGGTGGAGGTATATGTCGAGTTTCCGCCTTTACACTTCTACATTTGTTCCAGCAGTGTTTCTGACATAGTTTGCTAGAATGCTGAATAATCTGGGCCCACGGATGTTGATACAATCTTCTCATTGTGCCTATGGCGCCCCCTGTTTTTCACTGAGTTTTATTTTACATTTCGGCCATTGGTGATAATGAAAACTATCTCACAGGTGTTGGCGACTACAGCAGCACTGGTGGTAGTAACCACCACTACACTGGTGGTAGTGACCACCACTACACTGGTGGTAGTGACCACCACTACACTGGTGGTAGTGACCACCACTACACTGGTGGTAGTGACCACCACTACACTGGTGTAGTGACCACCACTACACTGGTGGTAGTGACCACCACTACACTGGTGGTAGTGACCACCACTACACTGGTGGTAGTGACCACCACTACACTGGTGGTAGTGACCACCACTACACTGGTGGTAGTGACCACCACTACACTGGTGGTAGTGACCACCACTACACTGGTGGTAGTTACCACCACTACACTGGTGGTAGTTACCACCACTACACTGGTGGTAGTGACCACCACTACACTGGTGGTAGTGACCACCACTACACTGGTGGTAGTGACAACCACTACACTGGTGGTAGTGACCACCACTACACTGGTGGTAGTTACCACCACTACACTGGTGGTAGTTACCACCACTACACTGGTGGTAGTGACCACCACTACACTGGTGGTAGTGACCACCACTACACTGGTGGTAGTGACCACCACTACACTGGTGGTAGTGACCACCACTACACTGGTGGTAGTGACCACCACTACACTGGTGGTAGTTACCACCACTACACTGGTGGTAGTGACCACCACTACACTGGTGGTAGTGACCACCACTACACTGGTGGTAGTGACAACCACTACACTGGTGGTAGTGACCACCACTACACTGGTGGTAGTGACCACCACTACACTGGTGGTAGTGACCACCACTACACTGGTGGTAGTGACCACCACTACACTGGTGGTAGTGACCACCACTACACTGGTGGTAGTGACCACCACTACACTGGTGGTAATGACCACCACTACACTGGTGGTAATGACCACCTCTGATAAACCTTTGATGGGGTTCGATAGTTCTCGTACTCCAGAAGCCCTGCCCTGAGCCAGGTTCGTTTTGTGTTCGCCTGGTCAACCTAGCTGTTGCTACAGGCGACTTGCTGGCCCACATATCCATAACAGCCTGGTTGATCTGGCACTTCGTGGAGGTACTTGTCAAGTTTCCGCTTGGAGGCTTCTACACTTGTTTCGTCTATCACACTACGCTGGTGGTAGTGACCACCACCACACTGATGGCAAAGTGACCACCACTATACTGGTGGCAGTGTGAATACCACAACACTGGTGGCAGTGTGACCACCACCATACTAGTGGAATAGAGTGACCGGTAGACTGCACCAACATGCTGCCTCCACAGTCCCTCCACGTAGTCAAACCACAATAACCCAATTTATGGTGGGCCTGGGATTGAGATGGCTGGCGAGCAAACACGGAAAACGAGGCACCATGGAAGGCCAAGTAGCGGAACACAGGAGGAAAGGGGAGTGTGAGGGAAGTACCAGCGAGGGGAATACTGCTGATGTTGAAATTGGAACAATTTACCTGATATACAGACAAGTGGACAAAAAAAAAAAAGAGATGAAAACCAAGGAACAATAACAATTAGGTATAAAGATATAAATTTGCAAGATCTGCAAGGTTTGTTTGTTAGTTATCTACGCTACCAAATGTCATTGTTCATTTCTTGTCACTTCAAAACTAAATACATTAACATTTTTTTTAAATAACATGAAGTAAATATACCAGATGTAACACTGTATACACATGACGTCAATGGTTAAAATGAGATAAATGTACCTATTGCCTACCTGTTCTCGATTCTGAGGTCATCGCCTTGCGACCCAGTCCTTGCCGTTTACCTTCGGTAAGTTTCTTGAATTTTCTGCACTAGCAGCCAAGCCTGATGTGGCTTTCTTGATGCCCCCTGAAACTTTCAGCAAGTGGACAAAAGGTAAACAAACAAATACGTCTTGCGACCGGCAAGCCCATAAGGCTTGTAGCATCTCATGTGAAGGATTTTACAGTTCAGAACTGCCAATACAGCTGTTGAATGAATGATAGCGAATGCATTTCCTGGTTTGAGTCACTCTGCCTTGGGAGACGGCACATGTGCTAATGAGACCTTCAATGTTGACGCTATTCCCTAACTGTTCTAATGGGACAAGAAAAACTCAAATCACTCAAAAGAGCGGAAGTCTAATGTGAAAGAATTAGGTGTAATTATATCAGAGAATCTCACATTCAAGGAACACAATGTTCTTACTGCAATTGCGAGGAAAATTATATGCTAGAAAACTAGAATGTTCAAAACAAGAGATGCCAGTCCAATGATGACACTCTTCGTATCACTAGTCCTCTCTCGGATAAATATTATTGTATACCAATGGCCCCCTTCAAGGCAGTCGAAATTTAAGACCATACTATTGCTAAGGCTTCTTGCTCAGTTACTATTTAATTACATTCAGCCTTTATGAGGACTCGACTTAGAGAGAACTCACTAAGTGTAACGCGACCACGACTCTTAACATCCTCCTATCGTTCACGAGGAGAATTACCAAAAAACCCTTAGGTGTCTTCAAGAGGGAACTCCATAAGTTCCTGATCAGCTGGGTTGTGGCGAGCGGGAGGCGGGCATCAACAGCCTTATTGACCAGGTCAGCAACAAGGAGCCCTGATCGCGGACCGGGCCGCAGGAGCAGTGACCCACAAAAGGGACTACAGGTAAGTCATACTTTTCATTAGGGTTATCCCTTACAAATAAAAAAATAATTAAATATTTCTGATATCCCAATAAAAATATCACTTGTACAAACTGATTAAAAACTTATTAATTGCATACATACACACATCACGCACGATGTTCACACACAACAGTCATGATGTTCACACACATCACGCACGATGTTCACACACAACAGTCATGATGTTCACACACATCACGCACGATGTTCACACACAACAGTCATGATGCTCACGCACAACATTTATGCGTTGTGATGCGAGAACTGAAGATGAAAACATCCTGACGGCGTTGGGAGGAAAAAGGTGCAAACACGCGTTTTATTGGGGTAAACATTTAGGTGGGAACGTCAATGTTTACATGCCGACATAAACAGCTGTCTGCTCTGGCAGGTCTCGTCAACCAGCTTGTGTTTGTTTTGTCTACTTAAGGTGTTGAGGCAGGGAACACTGAAGCTTGTGTCACACACTCCTCACAAGCTCAGCTAAATACGACAACCTTAAACTTACCCATCTTACAATCTACACCCTTTGAATTTACTAAAGTCACATCATGGATATGAAAATAAGATAACTAAAATTCTGAGTTAATATCCACATTTCCTTTTAGCATCTAATACTATGGGTTGTAAAAATGAATAATTGAGTTCTACTTAACCCCTTCAGGACCTAGGTATTGTGTTCATGTGGTTTTTAACTATTGTCCGCAGGATAGATACGTAGTGCACAATTAACTAACCGCTACACTGTCTGTAGGATTGATACGTGGTGCACAATAAACTACCTGTTACCCCATTTGTAGGATGGCTATATGGTGCACAATAAACTAGCCACTAACCCGTCTGTAGGATGGATATGGGGTGCACACACTAGCCGCTACCCTGTCTGTAAGATGTATACGTGTTGCACAATCGGATACACAGCGGATATTCCGTAGCCACACGGTTGCATAGATGAGTATTTAAATATATTATGCGACCAAACCTGTGTTTAGTGCATAATCTAAGTAGAGGGAGAGAGAGATAGTATATTAAAATTAATATAAAAATACAGTATACGTATTGCCAAATGCACAAGGATATATTTTTTCCTTAAATTTTAACCTGGCAACATATTTTAGGTGTACTGGTGATGCTGCGATCTGCTAGAAATTACTCTGCAATCTACTGGTAGATCGCGATCAACGTTTTGCCCTTCGAGGCCTGGTTATGGACAGGGCCGTAGGGGGCGTTGACCCCGGAACACCCTCCAGTACAGTCCAGTAATACCCCTGCTCTTTCTAGACCATAAAGTTTTTGCACACTAACATTACCATTGAGGGTAGACAGAATCGCCAACCTGGATGATACACAGATAGCTTTCACTAAGCACATTACTAGGAACTTCTAAAAACCCTCAAACAGCACTGCATGAGTACAGGTGAGAAAGATATAACTTACATTTGGGAAATACTGAAGAGACTGAATTAAGTCTTTATAAGAGAGGAATTCATGGTAAGATGGCCATCACTGGTATGGAAGATAAAACCAGTGTCGTCCTTCCAGAGCCGGCGCTGACCTCACCACTTACATACTGGCAGACGGGGGTCACCGTCCAGCAGTATGTAGGTGGTAGGACCAACTTCAGCACTTCATCATGTGGTACACATTAATTGGAGGGTCGCGCACTAACTTGTCTTTGTTGATCTATGACTACCAATTCGCTGCCCACCAATACTATCAAGACTTTACCATTTACCACCACAAGTGTAGGTAATGACTACGTACTGTAAGCCTGCGAGCCTACATGGCCATCACAACCTGGCTGATTTGGCGCTTCAGTAAGAAATTGGTCAGGTTTTCTTTTAAGAACCCCAACCTTTGCTGTCAATATTCTGTAATTGTGCCAATGGCACCCTGCTATTCAATTAATTTATTCTACACTTATTATCTCTCTCATTCTATTAAGATGTTCTGGCAGTGTGTAAATTGGGGACTTGTCCTCATTCCAGCGATAACATTCCTAGTGCTTTGAGGCCTTCCCAATACTTCAGAAGTTTTATTAATTATATGAAGGCGTTAAACGATCTTAGTACATTTTCTAGCTCTGATCTCGCTCCTAACTTGAAAGGAGTTGCAAGGAAGGTACAATATCCCAGAAGTGATTACACAAGTTTTTGCCGATACCAATACCGATACTCAATTTTAGGCCGATACCTATACAATAAAAATTAGTCTATGATATCCCACAATACCGATACTCAGCACACCGTTAATCTGAATGGTACCATCATTTCACTTAAGTTGAAAAGTGTCATAAGCCAACGATTGCTGTCATCCGATAGATAGCATTACTCCTAGGCCCTGTACATGTCCCTCTCTAACAAATGGTCTGTCAGTGTTTCGCATCCTATGCCCGTATGGTGCTCATCATCTCCATACCTGGGCAGCAGGCAGTTGTCGCTGTTGATCATCGTGTTATTTAATTCCTTGAGCACTGGAAGACTTCTGATACCTGTTTTTAATTGTTCCGTATCTTCTAGGAACCCAAACATCATGTTCATTTTGGCAACAATGATACAAAGCTGTGTTTAATGTTTGTTTGAGGATATATGCTATGAGACTGATAAACTGTACAGGTGCCACGATCGTGTCTTTGGATATCGTCTGTGAGTTCACTGTTTGATGAGAGAATGGGAAGGACAATTTGGGCAAGTACTTGATGGAATATGACAGGGAAACATAGTTTGCTTTTGTTCCCACTCTAATTTTTTTTAACACATAGACCGTTTCTCACCGAGGCAGGTGACCCAAAAAAGAAAAAAAACACTTTCATCATCACTCACTCCATCACTGCCTTGCCAGAGGCGTGCGATGCTACAGTTCAAAACTGCAACATATCTCCACTTTGTAACTCATATAAAAAGGGTAACATCACATTGCTGATGCATCCAATTTTTTGTTTAATAAAATCTAATTTCGTACATCCTCTTTCAGACTGTTTAACAGAAATAGAGACTACATCACCAAAATAATTGAAAATCATTGGATAATAACTTAGTATATAACAAAATAAATAAAGACGAAGATAACAGGCAGACTAAATGAGATCAGATGAAACATGCATATATACATACGTACGTACACACACACACACACAAGGAGGGGTGAGAAGGGAGAGGAACTAAAACACGACTCGTGTAAACACAACTAGGTGAACTAGGAAGGTACACACACACACCCACAGCAGTGTTTATCTTGCATAGCGGGATCATTCTCACACCCTTTAACTCACTGGGAGCACCGCTATAACCAAGTTGGTAATGCCTAGCCTCGGCTGGCTCACCCGTCTCAACCCACCCACTCTCACACACACGTGCGCACACACTAACAAATCACCAGAGGTGCACTTCTACTGCATACCGTCGGCACTGTATGCGAGGCTGGCCAACCTCAACACCTTTTACGGACTTTAATATATATCTTGTAGGATTTTATACATGACACATGTCAGGCCAGTCACAGACAATGAGGCACCAGCGTGAAGTCTCTCCTGAAGGATATCTGAGGGACGTTTCCGAAGGGGTCAACGCCCCAGCGCCCCGGTCCCAAACCAGGCCTCCTGGAGGATCAAGGCCTGATCAATCAGGGTGTCATTGCGCCGCATGCAGTCCAACGTGCAAACCACAGCTCAACTTTTCAGAGAACGTGTCCAGTTCATTCTTAGAGACTGTCAGAACTCTGTTGGTAATTCCTCTTGTGAAAGGAGGGATAGCGATAAAGAGTCGGGAACTTTTGACACTCATCGAGGTCTTTCTTAGTTTACTCCTAGTCTCTGCTTTTTAGTGGCGGTCTTGTGAACCGTCTGCCAAGTCTCTTGTCATACGGAGTGATTTCGGTGTTCCGGTTTGGGACCAGTCCCTCCAGGATTTTCCAGGTGTAAATTATGTACCTTTCTCGCCTACGTTCCAAGGTGAAGGGACTTCAAGCGTCCCCAATAGTTCAGATGCTTAAGTGTATACGATCATTGAAAATCCTCGGTACGTTTTCTAGCTCAGCAACTTCTGCTTTGACGGGGACCGTCAGTATATAGCAGTGTTCCAACCTGGAGAGAACAGGTGACAAGGGAATCATTACATTCCAGGATGGCAACATTGTTGCCATCCTGGAATGCGAGATCTTTCGAAATCATCACTGCTAAGTGTCGCACAAGGGACTGCCACATGGCACAATAGGAGTGCCACTTGTTATATAATTATGAAGGTAAAGGTCATGATCACAGAAAAGACTTCTAGAGAAAAGAGCAAGACTGACAAACACAAGTTAGGAGAGGTTTTCGGGGGATCACCGCCCCCGCAGCCCGGTCTGTGATTAGTGGTGTGCCAGGTTGCCTAGATGAGTGCACGGGGTACCCAGTTATCCTCCAGGACTGGCCTACGTAGCACAGCCCACAGCATCTCTATTAATATTACTTGCATGCTCTAATTAACACTAAATGTATCTGGGTCACCGGAAGATTCCTCCCTCTCATTCCAAGGGTAAAACAGTCATATATACTCATGCAAATTCTCAGTTAGGTAAATTAAGTTATATAATCGTACGTATTAACAAGATCAGTAGGATAAGTTCTGTTGCAAAAAAAAGAAACATTAACATTCGAAAAATGGGCATACCTTTGATGAGTTTCCAGAGTTTTCCTACTCTTGGAGCCTGCCCTGCGCCAGGCTTGTCTGGTGCTTGTCTGGTTTAACCAGGCTCTTGCCGCTGACGGCACACACATCCATTCTGCTTGACCTGGCGTTTGCTGGAGATACTTGCCTAGTTTCTTCTTGAAGACTTCCACGCTTGTTCCGGAATTGTTTCTGATATCTTCTGGTAAGATGCTAAATAGACTAGGACCATGGATGTTGATACAATGTTTTCTGATTATGCCCACGACGCCCCTGCTTTTCACTGGGGTTATTTTGCACTTCATCCCATGTCTCTCACTGTAATACGTTGATATGCGAGTGTGCAGATTTCGGACTAGGCCCTTAAGTACTTTTCACGTATTTATTATCATGTATATCCTACTCCTCCGTTCCAGCGAGTATATATTTAAGACTTTGAGGTTTTCCAACAATTTAAAGGATTAATTGGCTCTATTCAGGCCGTGAATGATCTCTGTATCTGTTCCAGCTCTGATATGTCTCCTGTCCTGAATGGAGCTGTCAACACTGAACAATGCTCTAAGCGAAAAAGCACAAGCGATTCAAATAGCGTCATCACTGGCACTATTCCCCTTGTTTTGAAAGTTCTCATTATCCACCCTTTCATTCTCCTGGCTGCCGTAACATTTGGCTCATTGTGTTCTTTGAAAGAAAAATAAACTGACATAATTACTCCCTGGTCTTTCACGTATTACTTTCGTGCTGTTTGATGTTACTCTTGGGTTTTTCATACAGTATCCCTTTTAAGTGTTTCATTCTTTCCATATCTAAACAGCTGGAACTTATCACCACAGAACGTCATGACTATAAATTTTACCTGGGTTAAGAGGGACAAATTTCAGGTAGTAGCTTTTTGTAATTTTATGACATTCCATACACAACGTATTCTTATTTCGTCACAATATTTTTGTACTTGTACTAAACGTATATTTCAAAATGTTTCCACTTTTCTAAAAAATATTTTCTTTAATTTTGGTTAGGTTATTTAAGTCTATAAAAAACGTATACTGAAACAAAAATTAAGAAAAAAAAAATCCCGATACATCTGGCAACAAGATGGCCGAGAAAACACCTGCAACGTTCAAACTTGAACGCTTATCACTGGTGGTGCCAGAATGTGTTGCCGCATGGCTGAATCACTGTCCGTCCCTTCAAGTGTACCAACTCGGTAGGTAGCAAGTTAATTAATTTGTGCCGCCTGAGCGGCTAGTTTATTGTGCACCACAGTTCATCCTGTGAGCGGTAGCTCAAAAATAGCATTACAGGGTCACAAAGGGTTTTTATCACACCCTACTAGATAAATACTTATATATTTTGTTTAATACAGACTTTTTTTTAGATTACCTCATCATATATTTATTAATTATCTGCGTGATATAATATACGGATATCACCTAAAGATATCAGACAAGTTTACATTAATAATAAAGTGATAATTGATATGTCTTGGAGGTCTTTCTATGGATTGAATTTCTGGACAATCTTGAAAAGGAAAGTTCTAGTGTGAACTTTGTCTCTATCCACACGTTTTATATGGTTTGTATGACAGACTTCCATAAAGCAAGTTACCTTGATGCTGGTGAACAGCACTTGATCCAAGGAATTGGAGCTACACTCCTTGGATTACAACTGATTACCTCCCATTCCCAAGGCGCTGCAGGACTTCTGAGTGTTAATCACTTTCCTATTAATAAATACTAATCTATACACGCTTTATGCTAAATGTACTTAGTCTTAGTTTACAACATATTGTAGTTTACCGACTTGATTACTTCTGGATATGCATCTTGTACTTGACTCTTACACTACGATACCCAAATGATTTTATAATTTCTGACTTTCTTACTCTCAAATTTATTTGCTAGTTTTTTTATGTTAACAGTTCTTATACTTGCCTGACCAATTTTATTTATTCAACTTCATTAAGTTCCCGGAGACCTATGTGAAAGATAATTCCTTAAAGTTTAATTCGAATCCTTTACTCAATAACTTGTGAATGTGTTTGTGGCCCAGACTAGCATCATACCTTCATATCATAAGCTATCTGTAGCAATTTATAAGGCGAGGAAGTCGAGTAAATTAAAGTGAGCGCTGGAAGCTTCTGGAAGCTTGAGAGGAAAAAGTATGATCAACAGTTACAGTCCGGTCATATATCCTAACTTTTCTTTGTATTGAATTACAATCGAACTGTATTGGGAAGACAGCGTTGCCTCTCTTGCGTTGCTACAGTTTATACATCCAACAGTGAAACGTACTGCAGGTGTGTATTATTTTCATTCTGTACATTATGCATGTATTCTAGAGCAATGAATTTAACAGTATTAATGATGAAAATTATGTTTAATTAAGTTTTTGAAAAAAAGGAGAGTAGGTTATTGATCTGTTATGTCTAAAGAAATGAAAATGCTTCTGTTACCAAGCTTGGTATAGTTGAGCAAACCAAATATTTTGAAATTATGTGACTTATTTAATCTATTTTCATTGACTGGCTTCATGACATATGCCGTCTAGATCTCTCATGTGATGGATTTGACGTAATCTACCATTAACGCCAAAATTAACCTAAATTTTGCACCCTCTTCTCCCTCCTCTCAATCCTCCGCCCTCCCTCTCTCCCTCTCTCTCTGAATACCGAGATGTTTTATAGTTGTCAGTCTGTTGTGTAAAATGGTGAAGTGAGCCTCAGGTAGGCAGTAAAACCGTCCCAGCACCTACATACACCACTAAGAGAAACAGGTTACCACACTCAACACATCCTTCCACGTTAACGTCCCCAAGATGCACTAGTGACTTGGGCGCCGAATGCAAGCCATCTCTTCTTCCTCCCTCCCTCCATCTTCCCTCCTCAATTCTCTTCTTTCCTCTCTCCTTCCTTTCTCCACTCCCTCTTCTTTCCCCTGCCACTCTCCATTACTCTCTCATCCTCTATCACTCTCCATTCCTTCATTATTTTCCCTCTTTACCTTTGAAAGCTTTCGAGAGTTTTCCTTCCTCTCTCTTCCTTCATCCATCTGTCTCACTTTCCTGCACCGCCATCTTCCACTGCCAACTTGACTGCGACTAATGCAGGGTAGCACGAGCCTCCCATCTTCAAGGGCCATACAGGAGCAAGGCTGCAGCAGGTAGTGGTGGTGGAGATTGTGAGTGTGGTGAGTGTTGTGGTAGAGATGGTGGAATAGTTGATGGGCGGCGGTGGTGGGGAGGAGGAGGAGGAGGAGGAGGAGGGAGGAGGAGGCTGCGACGACGACAACGGAGGAGTCGAGTTTGGTGGAGGATGGCAGGAACAATGATTTTGTTGGTGACAGAGAAGGTAGGTTAGCTGATGACACTGGAATCTACGAGCGGCGTCCGTCGAAGACTTGGCCAATCTTCAAGCGGATATAAAGTGTTCCAGTGGGCCTCGGAGAACATGATGTCCCTTGAAACAAGTTTCAGTTGTTTAGGTACGGAAGAATGAAGAAATACTGTAACAGAGTACAGGACAAACTCAAATAATTCAAAAGAATGAAACTTAGGATTGATGACGCCACGAGACATCACATTTAAGGATCACAACAATGTTGATATCGCTACCGCAATAAAAATGATAGGCTGGATAACTTAAAACTTTTAAGACAAAAAAAAGGCACATAATAATTTACACTTGAAAATTCTGAGGGGACTGGTCGCAAACCTGCATATTGAAAATATCGAAACCGCTCTGTATGAAAGCAAGAGACTTAGCAGACGGTGCAAGATACCTCAAATAAAAAGCAGGGACTCAACGAGTACACTAAGAGAACTCGATGAGTGTCGAGAGGTCCCGATTTTTCAACACCATTCCTTCATGCATAAGGGTAATTATTAATAAGAGAGAGAACTTGACAAGTTCATCAAACCAGTTCCAGACCAGCTGGGATGTGGTTCGTAAGGTGGACTGCGTGCAGCCAGAGGTAATAGCCTGGTTAATTAGGCCCTGATCCACTAGAGGACTGGTCTGGGACCGGGCCACTGGGGCGTTGACCCCCGAAACCATCCTTAAGGTATCCTTCAGGTTTAGGTATTGTGTGGCATTGATAACGACGGTTACGTAGACAGTGTTGACGACGATGATGATGGCAGGAACGACGATAACAACGACAGCGGAGGCGACAAGAATGACGAGGACGAGGACTAGTGTTTGGCGCGACCCCTCTTTAAGAGGGGTGATGGTGGGGGAAGCTACGTGCAACGGGTCAGGCGCCCTTATTGCTATGCGCTACCCAGCGCACTGCTGGAAGCTTACTGGCCTCACACACAGCATCCTAATCACCTTATACATGACAAGGAGGTCGCTTCACTTTGGATAATGCGCCCTGCACCACTATGTTGCCATGCTCTTTGTTCATCTCTCTGCTACACTTCATTCACTGTCCACCCCACTTACTGCTCTCCTCGAAGGACCACCCCGACCCGACCTACACTGCCTTGCACCTGCCCCGACCCAACCTGCTCTGCCATACTCTGCTCTGCTCTCTCTACACTGCCTTACCCTGACCTGAGCTACCCTGCTTTGTCAAGTGATTTACCAATGACCAGTTTCGAGGGCTCTTCTACCCCAGCGGTTAGGCCTGAGGCCAGGCTACCCTGATGACTGCCTGGTCAACCAGGTGTTTGTGTCAGCGGCCCGCAGGTTCACATAACTATAACAACCCGGTTGATCATGCACTTGAAGGAAGCTAGTTCTGTTTGCCGACAAATGCCGAAGACACGTAGAAAAACCAAAACGTTTATTAAATACAACCTTTCACCTACAAGAGACTTTATCAAGTACTTGACGAAATCTTTGTAGGTGACACGCTGCATTTAACAAAATATCTGCTGTTGCGATATATATATATATATATATATATATATATATATATATATATATATATATATATATATATATATATATATATATTCTACCAGTCCCAGGTGCGTGCCAACGACGTAGACGTTACTCATTCCCAAAGATATATAACAAGGCTTTTGCAGGCTTTCACGTACTTGCTAATGAAGAGATGGATACTGTTCAAGTAACTGATTTAATTAACCATGGAGCTTCATTGCATAAACCTTATTTTCAGTACAATATGGTTGACAAGTGTAAATCAGCAAACTTTAGTTACATGACTGCAAAAACTCAATAGAAGATGAACGGGGGCTGGAGTGACGTAATGGGTGAGGAGGATTATCGAGGGCGGCAGAGAGTGAGGAAGGCTTGAGATGGCCTACATCACAGTAATGTGTGCCCCGCCCACCTTCCAGTTCCTCGCACACTCTACGCTGTACCCACAGTACTGCATCTTCCTGGCCACCTCACTCCTTAACACGTGTCGCCCTATCTTAGCATCCAAACACAAAATTTAATGGTAAATTAGACACTTATGTAACACTTTAGTAACTTTGGAAACGTTTCGCCAAGCTGAGGGTTCCTGAGTTTAATACAGAGAAAAATAGTTGGAAATCAAGAGTTTGAGGTAATCAGTCCCTCAACGTGAAGTCGATGTGATCAGTCTACCAATCTTAGCAAGAATAAAACGTAAGTACGAAGAAGGATCTTATATACTGCAGACAGGTGAGGTGAAGCAGTCGTAGACGGTGTTACATAAGTGTCTAATTTATCAACTTGTCGGTTCCCTGAACCATTTGTCTACACGAAATGTAATGAACATTGGCTAACGCCTCCTACTAAAACAAAGACTAACTTTCCGCATACGATTTTAAGCAAATTTCTCAATATACGTATGAGACCGACAATAAAACAGATAAGAAGAGAAGAGAGTCCCAATGTGATGTCGAAATATCTATTATACTGTCTGTATGTGGGTTGACGTATCACAGTGTGTTTGTTAGAGCACAACCACATGCACTCTTACCACTCAACTTGGTCTGCCCTTGCGAAATTACTAGTGACTGCTTTCGTAAAGGTGACTTCTTTCGTAAAGTTGAGAAAGTCAGTGGTGGAGACGGTGGTACTCAACAATTTGCATGTGCTAAGTTGAGTCTTGGTTTTTGGACCTCCTGAGACTAAGAAAGTCCTTCCTAACAAACCTCTAACTGTTCTGTGACTTTAATTTCTGTTTATGTCAATCCTGTGACAAGTTTTAAGAGTTCCACTCACGAAGGTCTTACTGAGAAATGATTTCCTTATTTACCGTAAGGCTAACCAAGCTGTTGCTGCTCGCCAGGCGTTGTATGATTTCTACTGGTTCTACGTTCCTCTTCCCCATGAATGTAATAATAAATGATTCCCGCTTCTCACTGTCCCAGAAGCCGACACAGGCAAGGCTGATCTGGCACTTGCTGCACGAAGTGGTCCAGGTTCCTTCTTAAAACTTGCCATTGTAACTGGTAGTGGTAAAGTATCTAGGAGTGTAAGGCGCCTGTGCTGGACACAAGAGGTAACAACAGCCTCATATAAATCTCCTGTAACCATCCTCCACTGGAGCGTACGGGCTTCAACTCGTCCTTTACTTTTGTTACCGTGTATGTCAAACTGTATGAACGAATTTTCAGCATACGCCCTGTGCTGCCAGACGTAAGCCACCTTTTTTTTTAATGTAGTTAATGACGGGTAATTATACGGGAATAAAGGTTAGTATACGTTAACGTAATCAAACCTAACCTAACCAAGAATATAGTAAAGTACTCGAAATTCATTCACGCAGAACTGGACGCACGGCAATTAGTGTGAAATTGGTTGCCTCGGATGGAGTACAGGTTGTGCGTTATCCACAGGAGGCCATGGAGGCAGCCTCCAGCAGCCAAAGCCTCTCACAAACCTCCCGCCCTCCTCTGGTATCAACTTCATTACACTACACCTCTTACCTCCTACATTAAATACAACACACGGGACGACCAAATTTTAAATAAGCACTATATTGTATACAGGTATAAGCATAATATACAGTATGAAACAAAAAATGTCTTATTTGGGTTATTACGGACATAATGCAAAGACTCCCGTGAGGCTGGGCGGGGCGGGTGTGGGCGTGGTGCTACAAATTCTTACTACCCCACGCCCACCACCACAGACATACGCATAATTAACATGCAAGGGAGACATTGTTATCACACGATCTAAGGTGTGTGGGAGGATACACGAGTATATCAAGCTACCTAGCCCCAGCCACCCTGTCAACCTGAGCACCAACACCTTACATATACAATATATACCCACAGGTATATATATATTATCTCACACTCACCACACTCTCACAAACACACACTCATTCTAGCTTTACTAGTGTACAAGTGACCTGGAGCCTTAATGACCCACGTGCAGTTGATAAAATTTAAACCTAACAAACCTAATCCACTTACGCTCTATAATATAACACTTAAAAGTTCTAAACGATTAGGCTTTCTCTTTCATCTCCCATTTCAACTTATTACACAAGAGAATTGAAGAGGAGCATACTGACCCTTAGAATCACACAGACTTTTTGATATAAGCAAGTCTAGTAGTAAGGTACCCTGACTGACAAGCTCCTCGATACTTTTCAGTACTAATAATGTTAAAGGAGACATTGAATGAACTGCTTAACATTTAACGTGCATGGAATTTACAGTGTTGAATGCAGATGAAAGCGACTTCTAACAAAAACCTGGTTGTCTCGTTAAGACATCTAAAGTGGAAGAATGTAATAGTGTGATAGAAGATAACATCCCAGCAACCAGTTCAGATGAAGTCTCACTAAATCGAACTATTAGGACTATGCAATAAATTCGAATTAAGCCAGCAAATAGCGGAACCGACCGACTAGAAAATATTATTGACCTCGTATTCATAAATAATGAAGACTAAGTACGGTACATAATGGTGTCGAACACAGAAAAACACAGATCAAAAATTAACTAAAGTTCAGACCTGCATCCACACTGGTAGCAAAATGTAGTTGCTGATGAGGGTGCATTCAACAGAATAAACTTCAACAATAAAACATTAGCTGGGATTAAATAAATCATAACCTCACAGAAATATGTTGGGAAGATTGTATGAGTAGCAACTATCTGGACCACTGTCTCTAGGAAATGAGCTCAGTGGCGCTGGAAGTACGCTCCAGACATACCATTAAGTAAAAAAGAAAAAGATGCAGGTTACAGAGATAGAAGCTCCTCTACAGGCAAAGATGTTGAATCAGAACGTGTTAAATGTTTCAGACTTTTTGACGAACGAAGAGTTACTCGTTAAAAGCAGAAATCATTGATCTCAAACTGAATACATGATGAATTCAGGAGAGACAGGAGCAAAAAGTTATAACTGAAATTGAAAGAAATGCAAAATACTTTTTACACATGCAAAACCCAGAACAAAAACCACATTTCGTATAGGACCTCTGCTTAAATATGGATCTCACACTGACGACAACACAGAAATGAGTGAAATACTCAAGTCAGAATACGACCGTGTTAAATGAGGCGTAAATCAGACTAAAGACTAACAACCCAAACGAGTTTATCATATATGTGACTCAAAACAATGCCAGCATCTTCATAATTTCTCACTTAACCCTAGCCCCACTCCACTTCAAAGAAGCCATTGATAGTATGACCATGCACTCTGACCGGTCTCGTACTCCTTTAATCTATACTCATCAAAATTACAAGAAATCGCTATTACGTGTCTTGAATATTTTGTGGAGGAGTTTGGACACACTAGTCATTCCACAGTCACTAAAAATCCCTGATGAAGCACAAGGTGGCAGTAAAGAAATTGAAAAAAAAAACTATAGACCGATAGAACTGACGTTCCAAACCATAACAATCTTTGAAGGTATCTAAGAAAGAAGATCGCTAATCACATGGACGCAATCATTAGCGACCATAGCCCCAAATATATGTATACGTAATTAAAAATATAACCTTCTTTCAATTGACCAGGAAAAAAAAGTACACAAGATTTATGAAAGACACATATAACTGTTTTAAAACATCCTTATAAAACATTACATACAAATAAATAAATTACAAAATCTAACACTACGAAGTTCACAAAAAACACAGATTACAGAGTTCGTGGCATAACTCTAAGGTATTCACCTGTCAATTTTAGAGACGGTATACACAAAGCAGCTAAAAACTCTATAATGTTAGAGAGCTGCGGGCCGCGAGGGTAATGGACCCCTCTGAACCTTCGCCAGATATGCTTCTCTTAAGTTGGCAGGTAGCAACAAATTTCTTGAGATGCACTTTGAACTGACATGTTGTAACACGTCTGGTATTAGTCTAAGGTGTACTGAGCTGTGTATACACTTGCTGTTACTCAGTATACAAAGGCAAGCATTTCTTACCCTGTTCCCACATATGAGCTAAAATGATACAGCACGGGATTACAATGCCCAGGGGATTACAATGCCGTTTTAATATAAAGCTTCGTTTCGTAAATAAATATAATATTGTAAATTCCAAATTACAACGGAAAAAAATAATTGTCAATATATTCTCCATAAAAAAGCAGTTAAAAATATATCAAGTATGGCTACAAGGTCTCTTCCTCTGCCAGCAGCATTTGGCACTGCCCATAGAGAGGAGAGCTGAACATGTATTAAACTATATGTGCCCAGGTCGCTGCGAGATCCGAAAAAGGTAACCCCATATTCTATAAGCTCAGCCCCCTCAACCTCAATTCAATGCATAGTGCAGCAGAAATTTCTAATGCAATTAATTACCAGCGTCTGGACTGACCAGAGAGCACGTCAGGTC
Organism: Cherax destructor; assembly: GCA_009830355.1. Lineage (NCBI taxonomy): Eukaryota > Metazoa > Arthropoda > Malacostraca > Decapoda > Parastacidae > Cherax > Cherax destructor. The sequence continues at coordinate 125,507 of WNWK01000333.1, read as the reverse complement.
AATTTTACACACCACCATTGAAAATCTGAAGGCGATCAGACGAAGAAAGACAAAAATCAGGCAACCACACAAAGGTACGTCTTCGGGAATATCTAATGTAAATAATATTAATAATAAGGATTAACATTAATAAAATTACGAATCTGAGTTAGCAATCAGAAGGTGTTGGAGCACCTACTGTGGACATGTGTCATGAATAAAATTACAAGCCCAATTTTGTATGGCTAACAAGTTAGGTTACACAGGCATTCCATGCACACGCAAGTATACAACGTTACGTTAAAATTATCTCGGTGAAGATGGAAATATATATATATATATATATATATATATATATATATATATATATTATTATATATATATATATATATATATATATATATATATATAATGTGACACAGTATATATTTTTAAGGGCGGACCAGTCAGCAACAAAGCCTTGGTTAACTCATCAAAGCTGCAATGAACTACTACTTTGGTTGCCCGTTGTTGACTCAGGGGATCATAGCAGCCGGGGACCGGTCTCAAACCAGGCCTTCTGTTTGATAGTTTGTTCAGTCAGACTGTTGGTCCCACAGCCCTTTTCATCAGGATATGATGTTGGTAATTTTCCTTATGAAGGAAGGGACGATATTGAAATGTCTTAAGGACTTTTACACTCTGCTTTTCATGGAGGAAACTTTAATAATATAATAATACTATCTTTATTTACTACAAGTACATGTGCAAGGAATACAGGCCTAGCTGACATCAATGACAACTACTTTGCACCGTCTGTGGAGCAAGTCTTGCTCTCGTAAGGAATAATTTTAATGAAGATGTGGAACTAGATTATGTAGTATCTTTTTCGTTTGGATTCCGGGAAGTACAATCTTAGAGTCATTAAGAATTCCCTATCATATAGATGTTTGAATTTATAAAAGCAATTACGCCTGCCTTAAATGGGATGTTACTGTGCAGCAATATTCTAGTTTAAAAAGTACCATAAAAGAGCATCATCATTATCCTGACATTGTCAAAGTAGTTCAAGTATTTCAGTATAACCGTTACTGAGTCAGTCTCGTTACGTGATCACTGACCGTTACTGAGTCATTCTGCTGACCTAGCATGATGTCATAAGTCACCCTTTGAATGCCATGGGCGTCCTCGCCCACTGGCCTCAGTTCAGAGCAGAGTATAAAGACAGACAGGTCAGGCCTGAGTGCTTCCCATATTTTTCCACTAATATATAAGTTACTAAGCCAAGCTACATTTGTGTTTATTACCAAATCTATCAAGAATCCACACACAAATTGGTGGCAGCGTTGTGGGCATGGATTAGGGTATTTACGCAGATATAAGAGGATCAAGCCAGGTCATTGTGTGAGTGCCGCGGCGTCCCAAGCCAGCCCGCCACCTCTCCACATACCACCCACCAACTCGACAACGCCAGCCACTCAGCCAGCTTCTTCAACCATCCAGGCCAGTTTCTACACTTTCTGGCTTAGTTATCGTGTTAAACCTTCGAGGAGTTGATCCGGGTTTTGCAATTAAGCCAGCCAGTTAAGCCAGTCTATGGGAGAGAGCCTCAGTTAATCATCCAGCTTGCCTCAGCCAATCATCCAGCCTGTCTCTTCAGTCATCCAACCTGCTCCTTCATGCTGTGTACATAGTTACAAGCATTCAAGTAAGCCAGTCTCGAGGGCTTAAGCCAGCTGCTTCTCCAGCCAAGCCAGAAGTAAGCCAAGCCAGTTCCTCTTTGAAGATTGTCTCCAATATCGCTTTGTGCTATCAGTTGGACGCTGGTAAGAGTGGTATTTACCATCTCTGTGGTATTTGTGGGTTTTTAAGTCAGCCCAACTTAGAATATTCACGTGCCTAGTAGTGTGGGTGCCAGCTAGATGCATAGGAGACGCACTCACCCAGCGCTTCAAGACCCACCACCATGCCTCATCTACCTATGGCTTTTTCCGCCCATATACCGGTTCCTAGCATCGTCTTTTGGCTCACATAGCTGGTGACGCAGCTGGGACTCCACCACCCTCCTCCCCTCACCACCTCTACCCCCGCTACGAGAACTTCAGTGATAATTTTCTGTTTACAGACAACTGTGTGAGACGTTTCTACAGTGAATCGAGTTATTCAGAGACTTGTGCCTTCAGTGTAGACTCTGTGTTTTCTTGTTCATTAATTTACAATACTTTTCCAGTGTTATCATTCATTTTTGTGTCTCATTTTATATCTATGTTCTTTTGTGTTAATTCTCTACACCTGAAGTAAGTATTCATTTCTTGTGTACAAATTTATTCTTTGACTTGTGTGCAGTATAATTTTTTTAATATTTTTTTTAGTCATTCAGTGAAGTGCTCACTTATTTTTTTTTTTTTACTTGTGTTCTTTCAGTGTTGTGTTTTACACAATATTTCAGTGTTGTGTATTATTATTTTCTTATTTTGCCTAATTTTCATTGCATTTTCCTTGTGTTTTTCTGCTAATTCTATGCATTAGTTCATTCAGTGCTTCTTTCCCAGTGTGTCCTACATTACCATTTTACTCTTGTATACGTCATTATTTTTGTACTATTTTTATACATGCAGTACCTAATTTGTTTGAACTTTAGACATTTGCGTGTACTCTTGTCCTATATTTTGTATGAATACCAAGAGCTTTACTTTATTCACTTATTGATAACAGCAAGTCTTTGGTGCGAGAAAATTTTGTGCAATGTAAGTCCCATATACCTGTCCCTTGATGTTTCTGTGTTCTGCAACTTGTAAGTGTTCAGTTCTTAGTTTTGTACATTGTATCATTTTTATTAATTTTATCAATATTTCTTTGAACAAATTCACTCTTAGTGTACATATTTAAAGTAGTGTTATTGCTTTGTTTGAGTAAACCCTGGACACTGCCAGGTATAATACTGTACAAAGGACCAGCGTCCGTGAAAAGGTACGTCACCAGAGTGCTTACTGATGAACCTACAACTATACATCTCTTCTCACTTGAAAACTAGTTTTATTAATAGGAGAAATTATGGTATATCCATAGCACCACGAGTTAGATGAAGTCGCTGAAAGGTAGTGGGAGCAGAATGTTACAGAATGGGTGTCTGCCTTTCAGAAGATGCAGATACTGTCAGCTGGAACTTTGGTAAAAAGAAATATCTAAATAAAAACATTATTTCTAATTCTGATAACCTTACTTATATTAATCTGGTTCCTTGAACGTTTAATAAGTTCTGAACTGCTAATTATGCCGAGTAGACCAGATAATGACTTGTATAAGCCAGCTAACCTATGGGAAAGAGGGGGTAACAACCTATGGCTGAAGATACAGCTCGTAGAGGAAGTTGTATATTGTTCACATATCCTGGAAAGACCAGATATTTGAGCGGGCTGTTTGATAGGTAGACAGATGGTTGATGACGTCCTGTCTGCCTGCTGTCTTCCGCTTCCTGCTCTAACAAAGTGTGAGATTTTTGTAAGTTCTTTTTCTGACAGAACACATTATGAGACTATACTTTGTGTGTGATGTTCCGTGGTCATACATCTACATTTCTTCCCCAAGCGAGGGAAGAAATGTAGATGTATGTCGTAAATCAGACAAATGTATGGGCAAAGATGTTTGTTTCACCTGTTATTTATCTAACTATTTTTTTAACTGTTATCGGTCTCCAGTTCTTTCCCCCTAGCAGTTCGGCCTAGCGCCAGGCACCTCAGTGGATTGTCCATTCAACTAGATTTCTGTTTTTGGCGGCCCGTTGAACCACATCGTCATCACAGCTCGATTGATCTGTCACTTTGCATAGTACTACTTGTGAAGTTTCCTCTTGCAAACTTCTACACTTGTTCCGGCAATATTTACGATATCGGCTGGAAGCAGGTTGAAGAGTCTCGGCCCACGGACGTTGACAGTGTTCTCGTAATGTGGCAACTCTGCTTTTCCCTAGATCTATTTCATTTCCTACTAGATCTATGTTGACATAGATCTGGTTGACGTTTGGGCGTAGATTTGGTAGATATTCCGTTGATGTGATGGGTTCATAATAGGCACAAAAATAAGGTCCCCTTAATATGTTTGCCGCTGTCTACTTGACACGATTATATCCCTACGACATAAATTAGCACAACGTATTTCTCCACTCATACTTTTACGGTGCGGAATTTCGATTCGTTTTAAAGTTACTCTGTTCAGACTGACCTACAACTAGGTCCCTAAGTTAGACATATAGTAAGAAGTGTAGAATAACTCAATAAAAAATTCTGGGTGTTATAGGCAGACAAAAGGAAATTTGGTCTCAGGCAAGACCACGCAGCTGCTGATAAACAACTTAATAATATGTAACACTGATCTTGCCATACGTTGCGACTTTATCATACCCGTAAACTCTATGTACCATAATTTCTTCCATTAAAACAAACAGCTCTATAAACAGAAATTCAGGAATATAGTCTTAGCAGTAAGCACTTTGCTGATGGACCATGTATATAGTCATTTAAGTACGGGTCTTCCAGCAACATTATATATGATGTAATGACCTGGCTATGGCACACTAAGATTCTTATCATTTCACCTCGACGGTTTTAAAAACAGACTTAACACTGAAAGCACTGCTTGCGTCAAGCTAAACAGACTTAACACTGAAAGCACGGCTTGCGTCAAGCTGAACAACGTAGCGGACGACTAATTTTAATTTCTAGACGGTATTAAATTGAAATTTGTCGCCGTTGAGACTAATTTATTCTGCGCCCCATATCCAACATAACGAAGGTAGCCCAAGAAAATATGCATTCACAAAACTTCAAGAAGGCCTCAAAATGTTCATAGGAATACTTTATTCACATTTTTATATTTATGAAAATTATAATTTATCTTTTACGAAGACATTTAATTAATATGTTTGCTTTACATAGCTGACAAAACACTATCATTACTACGATGTGTGGGGGTCATAAATTTTTGCTTCTTTAAAAGCATGTAGAATTTGCAGCTGCTACACAGCAGATGTCAAACGATAGACGAACAAGTGTAGAGATCCTCGGGAATAAACTGAATCATAGCCATATATACTAGGTTGTGATGGATGTATGGGCAAGCGGGCTACCAACAACAACAGACTGGTTGAAGAGGTAATCAACTAGAAAGCCTAGACCATACTAGTACAAGAGAGGTAGTACAGTACAGGAGTAGTAAAGTACACGAGAGGTAGAGTATAGTAGAGGCAATAGAGGAGAGGCAGTAGAGTACAGGACAGGCAGTAGAGGAGAAGTATAAAGGAGAGGCAGTAGAGTACAGAAGAAGCAGTAAAGGAGAGGCAGTAGAGTACAGGAGAAGTAGTAGAGTACATGAGAGGCAGTAGAGTACATGAGTAGTAGTAGAGTACAGGAGTAGTAGTAGAGTACAGGAGTAGTAGTAGAGTACAGGAGTAGTAGTAGAGAACAGGAGAGGCAGTAGAGTACAGGAGTAGTAGTAGAGTACAGGAGTAGTAGTAGAGTACAGGAGTAGTAGTAGAGAACAGGAGAGGCAGTAGAGTACAGGAGTAGCAGTAGAGTACAGGAGTAGCAGTAGAGTACAGGAGTAGCAGTAGAGTACAGGAGTAGTAGTAGAGTACAGGAGAGGTGACTATGATAATTGTATACAATATGGACAAGTTGATAAGCAAGACATGTGCAACAGTTAGGTATCTTTATTCCGAAACGTATCGCCTACACAGTAGGCTTCTTCAGTCCAGTACACAAGACTTAGCAGAATGAGTAGAGAAGTTAATACGATATAATCAGTCCATCACCCTTGGAAACGTAATTTTGAGGTGGTCAGTCCCTCAGCCTGGAGAAGATTTTTGCTCCATAGTCTGGAACAATGAAGCAACATTATAGAGACTATATACTGTCAAAGGTGAGTTGCATCCCACTAGTAAGAGAAAGAATGCAATCATTGAGATGGCACGTCCCTCTCAAATCCATCCCTTCTCACTTGTAAAAACTGTCGAAGGTGTTTGCTGTACCAAGATACCGTTGTGTTGCAGTATCTGGCAGAGTGAATATCATAATGGAGAGGCAGTAGAGTACAGGAGAGGCAGTAGAGTACATAAGTAGTAGAGTACAGGAGAGGAAGTAGAGTACATGAGAGGCAGTAGAGTACAGGAGAAGCAGGAGGAGGCAGGAGAATGCAGAGAAGCAGGAGGAGGCAGGAGAGTACAGGAGAGGCAGGAGAGTACAGAAGAGTACAGGAGGGGCAGGAGGCGGCAGGAGAGTACAGGAGGGCCGCGTGGAGGACGCAGCGGCCAGACAGGACCGGTCCTATGTGACGCGCCATCCATCATGGCTCCTCCGCCAGCTCGAGCGCGCGCGCACGCACACACACACACACACACACACACACACACACACACACACACACACACACACACACACATACAAAGTACTTGTATTTGTAGATATGACAAGCTATTGAGAAGACTACAAACAGAAGAGAACAGTGTGGACCTTCAAGGAGATTTACACACATTAAGGGAGGTTAAACAAGATGCTGCTGGAGATAAATCCAAACAAGTGCAAAGTCATGAAATATGAATGGTAGGGAAGGAGGATGAGGTGAGATCAGTGACGGAATACAGACTTGGAGGTGGGAAACTAAAGGTAATAAGGAAAGAAGAGGTTCTAAAAGTAAGCATCATACCGAACATATCACCAGAAGAGCACATAAACCGCATGACTTCGGCAGCCTGCGCGACTAGTATATCTCGGAGTAGCCTTCAGAAATATCAACAAAGAATCTTTTAGGACTCTGTACATAATATACGTTAAGCCCACTGTAGAATATGCAGCTCAAGCTTGGAGCCCCCAACTGATTAGGCATATAAAAATGCTTGAAACAGTGCAAAGATTTCCAGCTAGGCTTGTCATTATGAAGCGAAACTTATGGAAATGAACCTGCCCACCTTGGAAGAGAGGAGGACAAGGGAGAACATGGATGGAGGTTAAAAACACAGATGAGTCAAACGAGTCATGGGGATATTAGGCAGTATTGTTTTTCAAACTCAGCGTAATAGGAAAGTGAAATGAACTGGATATGAAAGTGGTGGCGGTGAACTGCAAGTGTAGCTTCAAGAGTGCATATGTGATGGCGTAAAAGACCAAAAACCAACGATGCTGTTTGATGAAACACAAGAGGCGAAGCCCGGAGCCAGGACGCTGTCCTCGCATGAGCCAACACACCTGTTGTAGTACTCAATTATTATGTACTTCCACTAGCGAGCCCAGCCTTTTGCGATGCCATATCCACCTTCTGCATCTCACGTTTGACACAATATAAAAGGCTCCATTCTCATGCTTCAGACTCACATTAATTAAAGCTATGGAGATAAACACTTATCAAACCTTAGGGACTGACCATCTGAATTACTTCAAGGCTAAATAGCACATAACCTCATATTTACCACTCAAAGAATAAAAAGGCATAATACAGTGACTTGGACAATACACAAATAACTCGCACATGGGAAAAAACGTATGACGACGTTTCGGTCCGACTTGGACCATTAGTGACTAGTTATTGGTCCAAGTCGGACTGAAACGTTGTCAAACGTTACTTTCTCCTATGAGGGGGGGGGCTATTTATCCATTTACCTCTTCAATGTTTTTGCTGAAGAGACCTGCTGAGCAGGCAAAACGTTTCAACAATAAGGATACCTAACTGTTGTACATATGTCTCACTCATCTACAAATCAGTGAGTACACACAGCTACACCTAGTCCATTTGCGTTCTTATCCTCCTCCATCCGCTTTCCAACACCACATCCAATTACCACATATTGGCAGCCGTCAAAACCCTTATACACGGTCTTTATATTAGCTGTTAGGGTCTCTCGCTGAAAAGGGACCTGAAAGTGTCATTTCTATCTAATTATGATGCTGAGACTGACACGAATGTTCGCGTGTCCGTCAGGTGAAGACAAACACAAATGGATAAAGGGGACTCGAGTGAATGGATAAGAGGACTTGAATGAATGGATAAGGGGGCTTGAGTAAATGGATAAGCAAGCAAGTGCACATCAGAGGTGAATGTTGTATCTCTAGTGGACTTATATGGTAATAACACCAGCTGGAGTCAGTGACCCTTGGGGTACTCTCTGGTACTGTCTGGCGCTTCCAGACACACATTCCTCAACCATACGTCACTCAGGACGAGTGTCGCTGTCCAATAATCTTCATTCTTCTTATAGTTTACTTGTAGACAATTCCGAGGGTCAGTGCCCTCGAAGCCCAGTCCCAGACCAAGCCTCTTGGTTGACAGCCTGACAATTAGGCTGTTAGTGATGGCCATGTGAAGTCCACCGTAGGCCTGGTCTCACGCCAGGGCTGAGAGACCGGTGACAGGTATGTTGTCATAGGGAAAATGTTATCACAAAATCAACATTTTTGTGATTTACCTCAGGAAAAATAATATTGCTTTAGGTATAATTTCCTAAAACAAAATTTAATATATCAAGCCTCGAATGTTCGTTCTCTTTTTAACTGTGGTTAAATATAAGTACATATATAAGTTTGTGTAACCTACCCTAACCTAAAACAAAATGAAAATGAATGATTATAAATAGGTATTTTTTAAACTAATGCTGGGTAATGTTTAAGAAAATGAAAGGTGTAAAATAAGCATGGATTGAGTCTAAGACGAAACACGCAAAAATTACTAAATAAAATAACATTACTTTACATTAAAAATAATAAACAATTGTAATAAGGCAATAGAAACTAATAAAAAATTAACCCCCCCCCCAAAAAAAAAAAAAACTCCAAGTACTCGCCTACAAATTCTAAAATAACGTTCTAAGTGTCTGCAGAAACATTTCTGGAAACAAACAAAACATGGTGCTCAGAAGGAACTGTTTGTGGATAGACACATTGGCAGACGGAGGTGATGCTTATCTGGCCGACGCACGCACAAGGGACCGTATTTAATGCAGGATATTCATAAACAATGGTAACAAGTTCGATATAATTAGAAATCAACACAGACTGGGTACGAAACGCAAGGGACACTGAAGCAAATGGAAATTTCGATAGAAGAACTTAAATGAGAATAATGAAGTAGCAATCAAGATGACCGGGTGACAATTGACTAGTGACGTTATCCCAGGTTGTCACTCTGCAACCTCTTCTCATATTTATCGTTTGCATTCTACGCCTAAATCTGCGTCAATTTATGAACGATTTAACTAACGGGAAAAATGTAACTAGTTAGTTTAGATTAAGTTACTTTTAACTAACATAAAACATCCTAGATTTAAGCATAGTTAAAAAAAAACTAAGACACTTGTATATAGAATATAAGGAGGGGTTGCTCTCTGGCAACAAAGTGACTTTCAAATGCAAAAACATTAACTGCGATCAAATAAGTCATTACCTCAGTAAAATATGCTGGGAAGAAAACATGACTGATATGGATCTGGAGAGAATGAGCTCAACAGTGCTAGAAGTGTGTCCCAGACACGTGCCATTAAGAAAAACAAGATGCAAGTTTGAAAGATGTGCTTCCTCTACAGGCAAAAGACAGAAAAAATAGAAATGGAGAATACTGAGATCAAACTAAATGCATCATACAAGACAAAGGGAACAAAAAGCCACAACGGAAATTGAGAGAAATACTAAACATTTATTCTCATGTGCAAAATCAAGGCAAAACCCATATCCACTATCTGACCCTTCACTTATATGAGATAGAACCTACACTAATGACAACAAGCAAATAAGTGAAATACTCAAGTCGGTCCGTAAATTAACAGTCCAACGCTAAGGTAGAGCGTCGGACTGTCAATTTACGGACCACGGTTCGAGCCCCTCGTTCACCTTTCTGTTTATTCATGCGTTTGTAAACACAAGAAAGTGCTCGGGTATTTTTATTTTTCACTCTTGTATTTTTCCATATTTGCATTCACTTGTTTTATTGAGATTTATTCCCTTATGCCCAAATACATTTCTATTAGCCCTTTTAGGGTTTGGTTCCTAGGTCTTTGTGCCCGTAGGGATCATACAGCGCCTGGAAAATGGAAGTTAAGTATATTTAAACAAAGTAATACGGAGGTACCTGCCTATCTGTTGTTGGTTCCAGGAGTCATCGCCCCTGGTGTCCGGTCTAAGATCAGGTCTCCTGGTTGAAGGTCTGATCGTCCTGGCTACTGGTGCTAACACACAGCCCATCATAGACACTACAGCCTGGTCAATCAGGATTGGATTCGAGAAGCTTATAAAGTTCCTCTTGAAGACAGCAGGGGTCTGCTGGTAATTTATCTTGGTCCCTTAAAACTTACTGAGCTATCCCTTAGTGATTTTTTGCACACCTGCATTTCATAAGAAGTAGCTCCAATGCCTTGGACCAAGAACCCTTCACTGACATCAAGAAACCCCTGGAAAGGCATATTCACCTGACTTATCACTTTCATAAATAGACAATTTAGTGAGAAGGGATGATAATCTGCGGAACTATCTTAAGGTAATACTCAGCATTCATCTCTTCATATATGTTAAAAGTCTCTTAGCACGCTGTACTCACCAGTTTTCTTTGCGAGGGTCGAGTCGTAGCTCCCTCCCCTGCCTCTTAGGCTTCAGTGCACACTAAAGCAGTAACAAATATACATAATTTTATTTTATTCCTAATCTTGTGTTCAAAGTTGTGACAACTTTTATTTGAAATTAACTTATAGGAAAAGTTATTTATTTTCAAAGTACCTACATTTTTTAAAAATGATGAATTTTCTATTTTACTTGTTGGCAGCTACAGCATAAATCTTTGTGCGACAATAATTTATTATCTGTCAATGCCCCGTCATAAATGAAACCTTTTTGAATTTAAAGTACATTTAAATTATTTACAAAATTCATTATTTACCAACACTCATTATCTAGAATGTTTTAGTTTTTTTTAAATAGGTTACATCAAGATAAAACTACCATCTTAATGTTAGCTAGAAGAAAATATTAAGGAACACTATTGTTAAGCAGGGAACTTCACTGACAAGGGAGGTGCTACTGAATCACAAAGTTACACAGGCGGTGTGGCAGACAGCAACTGTCAGTTTGTGGCAGTTCTCTTAATAAGGTGATCTTGAGGAAGAAAACAAGTGTCTGGAGATTACGAGTGTTACGACAGGTGTCTCACAGGACAACCTATCCTCATTATGCTATAACTACCTACTGCAAGCACCCGATTAGCCGGGATGTGATGGCTATGTAGGCCTGGTGACCGCTAGCACTGACAGCCTAGTTGATCAGGTAGTCATCGGGGAAACCTGTCCTCAAGCTGGGCTACGGTAGAAGAACCCTTGAAACTGCTACTTAGTTTACGTTAAATTAGATTAGGTTACCTAAAAAGATATTTAACCACATATAATCACAATAAAAAAAATCGTCAAGTGTGGCAATGTGGTGGCTTTGAGTATCATCCGTGTTGACCAGGACCACACACTCCACAAGCTAACGTCTCATCAATCTCGGAAAATTTATAAACAAAGCTAACAAATACTCATCAACGCTTGGTTTTTCCCGACGGCCTCAATTGTGTTGTGGGGCGCAATATTGCGTGTCGTGCGAGGTATATTCTCTATTTAGCACGACTGCTAATGGCACATAACCGGCCATAACTGTACTCGTAAAGCGATAAACTCAGATAGCCGGCAATCCACTTAGAGCTACTACTGCTTATTATCTTACCTCCTCTTGTCTGGTTAGATGCTCACGAGTCTCCTGTCTATAGTGTTAGGATGAGAGGGGAATGATGTGGCCCCACTAGCGCTGGAGGTGTAGCCCTGCTACTGATGGAGGCGTGGTCCTGCTGCTGCTGCTGGAGGCATGGTCCTGCTGCTGCTGCTGGAGGCATGGTCCTGCTGCTGCTGCTGGAGGCATGGTCCTGCTGCTGCTGCTGCTGGAGGCATGGTCCTGCTGCTGCTGCTGCTGCTGGAGGCATGGTCCTGCTGCTGCTGCTGCTGGAGGCATGGTCCTGCTGCTGCTGCTGGAGGCATGGTCCTGCTGCTGCTGGAGGCATGGTCCTGCTGCTGCTGGAGGCATGGTCCTGCTGCTGCTGGAGGCATGGTCCTGCTGCTGCTGGAGGCATGGTCCTGCTGTTGCTGCTGGAGGCATGGTCCTGCTGCTGCTGCTGCTGCTGCTGGAGGCATGGTCCTGCTGCTGCTGCTGCTGCTGCTGGAGGCATGTCCTGCTGCTGCTGCTGGAGGCATGGTCCTGCTGCTGCTGCTGGAGGCATGGTCCTGCTGCTGCTGAAGGCATGGTCCTGCTGCTGCTAAAGGCATGGTCCTGCTGCTGCTGAAGGCATGGTCCTGCTGCTGCTGAAAGCATGGTCCTGCTGCTGCTGAAGGCATGGTCCTGCTGCTGCTGAAGGCATGGTCCTGCTGCTGCTGAAGGCGTGGTCCTGCTGCTGTTGGAAGTGTGGTCCTGCTACTGCTGGAGGTGTGGTTTAAGCAACACATTCTCACACAGGAGTGATACAAATACAATTTTCAACGTTGCCTGGGCTGGCCTGGACAGTATTCTCCCATACTTGTCTCGTATGGAAGACTACCGTCCAGGTTTATTTTCTGGTAAATACAAGTTTTTATAAGCTTGCATAAGTTATCCCAACGTAAAGAAACGACTATTTCCTCTAATTACAGGCAACGTTCAGAAATTGAACAGAGTAACTAAAATTTGTCCTCATTGAACATCATAATTTTATATCCTCTTGGAGATTTACAGTAGTGGGTAGTAAGATGACTAGTAGTTGGTTTAATGAGATTGGTGCAATAACTAGTTGACAAGCTTGTGGTTTGTAACGCTGGATGCAGTACTGAACAGCTAGGTGAAGTAGCAAGCTAACTGAGTTTAGTAGCAAGCTGACTAGCTTGTAGCTTAGAAGAAATGCTATTCTGTGTAGTGTTAACCCGTCTTTCTCCTTTTCAGTGCTGCCGGACGAATAGAAAATCATTCTTGGGAAGGCGACTGTACAATGTACACCAAACTAGATTCTATCAACATTACTGTGCGCCAACTTCTAGTATCTTGTCTTTTATTTCTGCTAATCCATTATATACGAGATATAGAAGTCAAAATACCATTGAGTAGAACAATTCACCAGAAACTCTCCAGTAGGCGAGGAACCTCAGGACAACGGACCGAGACGTGTCACAAATTTTCTTTCCTGATGGAAGCTTTTTATGAACGAGATATAAAGTACATTGTCTGACTCAGAATGATGTATAGTGTGTAATACCCACTTACATTTGGCTCTAAGGTGATGCTAATGGGAATAACATGACAAACAATAAAGTGTTATGGTGCATACTTCCCAGTAGTGGATCCTCCACAGCAGCTTATCACAGTTCATAATCTTGATGAATAGTACCTTTTATCAATACGTAGCCTATCAACACGTACGTAATAAAGAAGAATGAGTCACACTACCGTGCCCGGAACAAATCACAACCAACCACAAACTGAAAATTAAAACTACTAACAGTTTCAGTCTGACCTGGACCATTATGAAGTGGAAAAACAATAACTGAAGCAAACAAAAATATTAGTATAAAGGTTGTAGTTAACCCTCAACTCTCTTTGTTTTTCAATCGCGCTGCATCACTGGTTATACATCCCTGACATGTGAGGAAGCAAATAGTGCATGAGCCATCAAATCGCACGACCTCGCCTCAGCAAAAACGAGCTGCGTGGTGAGGAGACACTGCAGGTCATCAAGAAGGGCTTGGAGCAACTGACGTTATCCAAGTCAGTGAGAAAGTGGGGGCAGTCAGGTATATCACACCATTACCATCACAGGAAGGTATAACTGCTGGTATACTGACAAGGGAGGTATATCACACCATTGCCATCACGGGAAGGTATAACTGATGGTATAATGACAAGGGAGGTATATCACACCATTGCCATAACAGGAAAGTGTAACTGATGGTATACTGACGAGGGAGGTGCCATACCACTATCAGCACAAGAAGTGTGGATGCTGGTATAATGATGAGGGAGGTGTCACACCACTGCCGCTGCCACTACTAAACACTTGCTCTAGTACACACGTAAACATACAACTCTTCACCTGCTCATACTCCCAGTTTGATTGGAACCCGAGTGCAGATGGTGGTAGTGAGTGTTGGAGACGCGAACCACAAAATTCATCACACCCCCACTAATTCTGAGCAGTGCTGGTGGTAGTGTTGGTTACGAGTACTGGGGACGTGAGTCATAGTATGCGTCAAGCCAAAACCAACAAAGAGCGGTGGTGCTGTGGGAAAAAAGTCACACCATGCGTCAAGCCAAAACCAACGAAGAGCGGTGGCTGAGAGAGAGAAGCAAGTCACACCATGCGTCAAGCCAAGACCAACAGTGAGCAGTGGAAGCGGTGAGTGTTGGAGAGAGAAATCACAATACGTGTCAAGCCTAAACCAACAAAGAGCTGTGGTGGTGTAAGAGAAGCAAGTCACATCATGCGTAAAGCCAACACCAACAGTGAGCGGTGGTGTGGGGGATTGTGGTTGAGGCTGAGGTTATGGTAGTGGTGATGGTGGTGCCGGGGACAGGCCACACAAGTCGCCATGACGAAGTTATGAGGGATCCTTTAGCTGAAGCAACAACCTATAATCCACTTCAATCCAATTTATATTTCGTTGCAGTCCAAAAGTTAATAAATACAACATGTGAAGCACATTACCATCGTGATAGCACTGGCGTGGTAAAGAGCCCAGACACAACACTGATAATCTGCATTAGTATTCACATGTCTAGAAGGACACGTTGGCCAGAGGGGTATAATATATTCTCCACACACACACAAGAGGGCTATTTATTTATTTGCCTGTAACTTTTTATTCACACACACACACACACACACACACACACACACACACACACACACACGAACAGGAGAGGGTAATTCTAAGGGCAGACGTTTTAGGATGGGAAAGCATAAGTGGGGTTCCCCTAGGATCAGTACTAGAACCACTGATATTCTTAATTTATGTAAATTACTTATCAATTGGGATCGAATCATATGTGTTATTATTTATCTATGACATAAGACTAATGAGAAGAATAAAAACTGAAGAGAATAGAGACTTCCTAATAGAACATAAAAAGTAATAGTAAACGGTGTTATGTCAGAGAATGACATAGTGAAAACTTGTTCCCAAGGTACAGTACTCGCCTTCATCCATAAACAGGGACATAATTACAGCCCATATCCTTTGCATTAGACACTCGAATTTGCTTGAGTGGCAAATCTTCAAGCAGATATATAAAGCAGGTCTTCCAGTAGGCCACAGAAACCAAATCTTCAAGCAGATATATAAAGCAGGTCTTCCAGTAGGCCACAGAAACCAAATCTTCAAGCAGATATATAAAGCAGGTCTTCCAGTAGGCCACAGAAACCAATATGATCTCCAGTAAGGACAAATCTCAGTTACCTTTGATATAAATTTTAAGAGTTTCGAGAGTTTCACTATTTTCGGAGCCCGGCCATGGGCCAGGCTCGTCTGGTGCTTGCCTGGTCAACCAGGCTACTGCTGCTGCTGGAGGCCCGTCGCCCCACATATTCCAGTTACTCGGTTATGTGGAAAATTGAGCAAATAAAAACTAGAACGGAGTATAGAATTATTCATTCAGTAGAATGAAAAACTAATGTGACGAACTTAGGAGTGGTAATGTCAGAGGACTTCACGTTCAAGATTACAACAGTGTCGTTATCACAACCCAACAGTGTCGTTATCACAAACTAACAGTGTCGTTATCACAACCCAACAGTGTCATCACAAACTAACAGTGTCGTTATCACAATCCAACAGTGTCGTTATCACAATCCAACAGTGTCGTTATCACAACCCAACAGTATCGTTATCACAACCGCAATGAAAATGATTGGATGGATAAGGAGAACATTCAAACCAAGAGATGCCTAACCAATGATGGTACTCTTTAAGTAACTTGTTCTTTTTAGGCTGGAATATTGCTGTATATTAATAGCCTCTTAAGTGGGCCAAGGAAGCGTGGAAGAGATACAGAACGCATCAATAATGCAGAAAACAGGGAAATATCAAACAAATAGGAGAGCCAGAAATAAATGTGCAGGGATAAGAAGGGAGACTTTAAAGACTGAAAAGGATTTACCATCAAAGGCAAAAACTGAACCTAACTTACTCTCAAAGCCACACAAATAATATGACTGAAGGAACAGGGAAGGAGGAAGGAAAGATAGAGGTAGCAGTTTAATTTCCTCTAGAAAACTTCTACCTTTGTTCCAAGAGTATTTCTGAAATCGTCTATTAGCTAGTTATCTGCTGTGAGTGGTTCTGGAGATTATCTTCCCCACGGCTCAGTCTTAGACCAGTCCTCCATGTTAAATTAACAACTATTCAGAAGGACATCGGAAAGTAAAGGCATCTGTATACTGAATCTAAGCAGAAGTTTGTAATATTTAGAGAGTTCGTGAGAAGAAAGAAAAGATCAGCAATCCTACTCGAGTACACAGCATTGAACAGGTTTCCATTCCACACTCATGTGACAGGAAGGTAGTACGTCCCTGGACGGTTACTGTCTATCAACCTACAATCTACATACAACCCGTGTGTGTGTTTGCCATCTGCACTTTTGGAAAAACTAGCTATTCCTCTGAAAGTTTTAATGATTGATGGCGATCTTCATAAGTCTTTTTTCTAGCATTACGAAAATTCGTGGCCTATATCGAATTAGAAAAGGAGGGTCAATATAAGGAACAGTTGCTCAGCTGAGGTTGGTAGTAATTTATATTTTAATGTGCACAATATTATTTTTTTCGAAATAGTTTCATTTTGAGGAACAGTCCAAAACGATTTTTTTGGTTAATTACGTTAAGTTACAATATGTAACCTATCCCAAATTAACTGAACCCAACACAACCTAGTGAAACCCAATGTAACCAAACCAAATTTAACCTTACCTAACACATTAAAAAAAATATTCATAAAATTCATAAAATTATGTGGTTTATATCACCTACAATAACAATCTGCACACTTTTTAACACTTTTCATAAAATAAGACAAACTACTGTAAAACCATCCAAACTCAGCCGAGGAGCTGTTCTTCATACTGATAAAAAGGAAATAATATTTTACCATTCATCCTCATTTAAATGATGACTACAAATCCTAAAAGTCCTAAAAATAAATCCTATTATCTTTACTTGGTGCCACATCAACCAGGCTGTGATGGATATGTGGGGCAGCGGGCCTCCAGCAGCAACAGCCTGGTTGACCAGGCAAGCACCAGACGAGCCTGGCCCATGGCCGGGCTTCGAGAGTAGTGAAACTCTCGAAATTATTCAAAGTAAAGGCAAAGGTAAGCTACCTTTTTATTATTTTGTCATGATGGGAGAAAGACGATATGTAAGTCGATTTTCTATCACTTTAAACTGATGTGTGTTACAGTTTTTTAGTGACTGTAGAAAGGAATGGAGTAATATCTTGACATAAGTAACAAACTGTATCATCTTTTTTAACTTGGTTACATAAGTAACAAACTGTATCATCTTTTTTAACTTGTTACATAAGTAACAAACTGTATCATCTTTTTTAACTTGTTACATAAGTAACAAACTGTATCATCTTTTTTAACTTGGTTACATGAGTAACAAACTGTATCATCTTTTTTAACTTGGTTACATAAGTAACAAACTGTATCATCTTTTTTAACTTGGTTGAGTACCTAAAACTGCCCCGTGGGTTGATGCATGATGACCAGAATATCGAAGATACAACGAACCAACTTCATGGGGCTGGGAATGGCACTGCACAGAAGAAAACTTGTAATCAATGACATTTAAATGTAGCAGGGTTAAATATCAAATCATTAGATTAGGTGAAAAATTTAATTGTTGCAACAGAAAAAAGATTAGAAAAACACTATTGTTCATTTATTTTTTTCACAGATCTAACGAGAGATTCCAGTGATCACTGAAATAGAATTTTGTTCAAGCAAATGAGTATCCATGAATTTAAATGTCTGGATCAATGAAGCCGAAAATAAATGGAAAAAAAATAACGTCAAACAGTGGCGGCCGGAAGAAGGGAATGAGGGGCACATAAAGGGGGCTGGAGCCACCTCAAAAACTTTCTCAGCCCCCAAATAAAGATGGCAAATATACTAACACTGCTTCATAACAGTCTCCGAGTCCCACTTCCCACCGCCCCTGAGTCTATAGCAGTCCTCTTTCGACCAACAACACTAAGAATTAACTATTTGTTAACCAATTCATCATATGCATTAAAACCCCATTCTGATTTCCTTTAAATTACTAATTATATTCCGGTTGATATAATAGATCATTTGATAATTGATCACTCATCATTGAATTATTAGCCATCATCGCCATCAGACGTTCTTGCCATCGCTCCAAGTGTCACTTGACACCCACTCAATCATAAAAACCTAAAACTCAGGCACATTAGAGTTGGGACAACTGAAAGAAGCGAACTGATTCTGGCCACCTTTTATCAACAAAGGATTCATTCATCATCTGCTTCAGTGATACTGACACTGGACTAGTCATTACAGCTTTTGAATGACGATGCTACATGATACTTGTAGGTAATAACACCAGCAGACCTAAGGGTGAAAAAAAAATTAATAGAGCAGACAGGGATACCGCAAGGAACTGAAAATAAAACTGAAGAAAAATATATGGATAAACGTTGAAGTAGTCCTTATGCCAAACATAAGAACAATGCTGAGGAACGAGCCTTGCAGTAAAGCCGCCAGCAATCTGGCGCTACCAAGCAAAATGTAAAGATCTTCCTTACCTGATTCTTGTAGATGAAATGAGAATATTAAAAATTAAAGAAAATAACTGAACACTGGTAAGGTGCACTTAAAGATTCGATCTCACGACTGGGAATTTAATTACACGAATATCTTGCCGGCAGCTACGTCCCCACTTGAAGATTTCCAACCTAAGTCTGATACGTGTGGAATACTTTATCTTTATTTTTGAAATGTTTCGCTTGCGAAGCAGGTTTCTTCAGTCGAATACAGAGGTGATTAAAATACTAGAGACAGTCGAAGATATTGAGGTGTCCAGCCCCTCAGCCTTGATAAAAAAAAAAGCGGCGAACTAATTTTAAGATGAACTGAACACTTCAATTGCTTCTTCAACTGTGTCCAGTATTTTGTAACTTTGTATACGACTGGAGAAATCTGCTGCGCCAGCGAAACGTTTCGGTATCACATCCAGGACCTGGTGATACCTCCAACTGTTGACCTTATCACCGTTTGCATAGAAAGCTGCAGCACTGGGGATTCACAAAGCAAGATATAGAATCGCATCCCACGTTACTTTACTAATATGCTCTTCTATTCTCATTGCATCGAACGGATTCCTTAACGAATTTATATTGTTCTTTAAATTTGTTGAAATTTCTTTGTAGTCTTCACTTCAAGTATCTAGTGTGACTTTGTAAAGGTCCAAGTCGGACCGAAACGTCGTCGTAAGCTCCTCTCTTTTATATATGTGCGGGTTGTGTATGTATTGTTCCAGTAACGGTATTGTGCTTTTTTTGTTATTTAGTGTTTCTTTTATTTGTTCCGAATGGCGCGAGTTATTTCATTTTACTCTATATCAGTTATATTTCCTTTATTGTCACATTAGCATTTTAAAAGTACTTTATCAACCGTTATTTCTGCACCATCTTTTTTGTATTCTTTTTCTCCGTTTGACCTCTCTTCTTTCCGAACATATTTCTACACAGAATCCTGATATATTCAGTTTTTTTCATGCACTGGTATTGGATGTGAATGCTGAGGGCCGTTTCTCAGCATATGTTAAATAGTTCCTTAGATTTTTTTTACCCAAGTCAATTTCCAGACTGTCCAAAGTAAATTTTCCACACATCTCCTCAAGCTGAAGGTTTATTTGGGTGCAAGCCTGTATAACCCCTGTGGTTTAGCGCTTCTATTTGATAATAATAATAATAATAATAATAATAATAATAATTTGGGTGCAAGCACATGAATTTCTACCTATCTAAACCTCAAAACAGGTTGTGATCCTAATGTACTGTATTACTAGTAGTTATGTCCATCATTAGGTAGAAAAACCATGAAATTCGGACACGGGTATATTCCAGGTAGTACTTTACAGACTGCGAAAGTAAGAGGTTGAGCACATACATACTGGAGTTAATTTTTCATATGCCCTTGGGTCGGAATTCGCTTAGGGTAAAACACTTGAGAGATTTTCAGCACAATCATGACTGCAAAGGAATAAAACATAGAAGGTAACTGTGATAAAAAGAAACGGTGTAATATTGAGGCAGGGAATACCTCTTTGAAGTCCAGAGTGCAGACCCAAGATGAAGAGGGGAGGAAGGTGACTGGGAAAACTAGTGAAAATGTAAGGTGACTGGACGCTTGTATAAACGGAAGGAAGGTGACTGAAGTTTTGTAAAGGAAAGGAATATAACGGAAAGCCAGTGTAAAGGAATGTGACGGGAAGCTAGAGTAAAGGCAAAGGAGGAGAGGGAAAGCTAGAGTAAAGAGGAGAAAGGTGGGACGAACAGCTAGTGTAAAGGGGAAGGGGTGGGGAGCTAGCATAAAGGGGAAGGGGGAGCTAGCATAAAGGGGAAGGGGTGGGGAGCTAGCATAAAGGGGAATGGGTATGGAGCTAGCATAAAGGAAAGGGAGCGATAAACTAGTGCAAAGGGAAGAAAAGGGGCGATAAGCTAGTGTACAGAGGAAGGGCGAGGAGCCTGTGTAAAAAGAAGAGGCGAAAAGCTAGTGCATAAGGGAAGAAGATAGCGATAAGTTAGTATAAAGGGAAGGACGGTGATAATAAAGTAGTATAAACAGGAGGAAAGGCGGGACGAGAAACTAATATTAAGAGAAAGCGAGGAGATAGTGTAAAGGGATGGATAGGGGCGGGGAGAAAGTGTAAATGGAAGGCTAACAATAATGATATCAGCAATAAAAATTAAAAACTGCAATTCCTTTAAAAATCACGCTAACGAAATCACACCAAAAGATTTTCCTAAAAATTCTCCGAGGTCCCGATAGGCACCTCGGTGATTATAAACCCATAACGACTCCCTCCTGACTGAAATTGTTGCGCCAGAGTCAGCGGAACTCCACAAGCAGCACAGTACGTTTTTATCTACAAGGTACTAATCCATTTCTACACCATGAGTAATACTTGTATAGATTGAAAAAGTTTCCTGGTGTTTGCTTAGCTTCCTCGTTGCCAGACATGCAGTATTTTTATTAATTTATTTGAGAATAAATATATCGTTATAGGTTCATGTACCCTAACGTAACCTGTAATATAAAGGGAAAGTATATTTTGAGGTAAGGAAACAAAGATATTGATGCTGGGAGAAATCATAAGAAAATTACCGTGGTAAAATAAGGAATGGATGACGTTTGGTAAATATCAGCGAGTGCTCATTTTTTCTAACTGTTCAAAATTTACGATTTTTTTCCACAATGCATGAAGTAGCTGAGAAAGGTGCATAATAATTTACACTTAAGATCCTGGAGGGACTGGTCCCAAACGTGAACATTGAAATCACTCCATATGACAAAACTTGGCAGTGTAAAATACCTTCACTAAAAGCAGTGGTGCGATGAGCACACAGAGAGAAGTCTATGAGTGTCAGAGGTCCCCGACTCTTCAATGCCGTCCCTCCGTGCATATGGGAAATTACTAACAAACCTCTGACGGTCTTCAAGATTGAACTGCTTCAAGTTCCTCAAATCAGTGTCTAACTAGCCAGGCTATGGTTCGTATGTTGGATTGCTTGCGGCCAGCATTAACAGACTGGTTGATTACACTTTAATCCTCCAAGAGGTCTGGTCCGGGACCGGGCCGAGGGAGCATTGACCCCCGGAAACGTCCTTCAGGAATCAATACATTCTGTAAGTTTCTTAAATATTGGTAAAAATAAATAATAAACTATTTTCTTAAATATGGCAACATTCATACAATAATACATAAAAAAATGTCAACTGCAAATCCTCGCAATTTGTTTCAATATAATATATACATATCAAGAGAAGCACTTTTTTTCAGTATTTGTATCTACCTCTTAAAACGAAAATCATGAAAATCTGTAAAAATGCAAATTATTACATTTAAAAAAATCACAGAAAAACTAGAGTTGTTTTGCAAAGTCTGAAACACAGTATATTTATTTAAAGAACATTCCGTAAAGTTTACAAAAAAAATCGTGTTATTTCATTAATAAATATCAGAGACATTATAATTTAAAGAGCGAAAAAAGAATCATGCAGCAGACCATTTCTTCTGCTCCTCCTGTGAGCACGACGAACATTGGACGAAGCTTCAATACTATCACTCCAATACTCACACACTCTGATGCCTGTAATTTTATCAAAAGAACACCGTCCCTTTCGTAACATATTGGAACACTTTCTGGTGTGTGGGTATTTACATCTTTTTCCATATTTGCGGATTTCTCTGCCATGTACTGACATTTTTTTACACTTTTTCTCTTTTTCCGTGACGGTTACAGATTTCTTTACTGTGCGGTGCTCGAAGTTTTTCACTCTTGCTCTCAGTACATTGCTTCTGTATCACTATTTTGCATCACAGTTGTACTAATTTGCAGATGTGTTTCTGCCCATTCACTAGCTATGTAATCTCTCTCTATTTCCTGTTCCCATTTTTAAATATATTTGGTAATTTCACAGCGAAGGGTTTTTATGATCAATGTTATTCAATACGTATGTTATACTTGTCCAAAGCTCTTTATCTCCCATACAAACTCTTTAATTTGGTTCAGGCTCACCGCTAGCAGTGTTACTTATACCAGCACAAGATACCTGACACTTGTTTTTGCATATCTCGTGTGGTATCTAATTTTTTTCGCACTTCCCTAATTCTATTTATTGTTTGATATTCTGAAAACTGTTTAGGCTTTGTGTACTTGCTGGTCTTACGTATTTTTTTTAATGCAAGAAGGCCCTATAACAATTTGGTGTATCAATTAGTGTATTTTGAATAATGATTACACTAACTCAGACAACCACAGACGACTGGTCAACGGCAATAAAAGGAGATCTACTTATTTCTGTTTAGTTCTGCCAGTTAAATTATAAAATAGGCCTAGACTTGGATACAGACTTCAATAAAACATGGAGATTTCTGGTCTGGGGATGGTGAAATGAGCGGTGAACAGGTCTCTAGTCTATTTCCCCTTGCTTCTAGAGTGTGTTTCAAATTTTTAGTCCTTTTGCACTTAGGAAGTGGACAGTAAATGCAGCAATTGTCAATGAAGAAAAAGAGGGGGGCGGAAATAAGTGTAGAGAGAAGGAAGATGATGGGAAATAAATGTAGGGGTAAAGAACAGGGCAATACACAAGTGTAGAGGATAGGGAAAGAGGTAGAAAACAAGTGTACTGGGAAAAAAGGGGAAGGGAGCGGCTGGGAACAAGTAGGCGGGAAACGACTGTAGAGGAAAGAAAAGTGGACAGGAAACAAGTGTGGAGGGAAGGAAGAGGGTGGGAAACAAGTGTAGAGAGAAGGAAAGTGGACAGGAATCAAAGTAGAGGGAAGGAAGACTACAGGAATAAGTGTAGAGTGAAGGACGAGGGCAGGATAAAAGTGTAGAGGAAGGACGAGGGCAGGATATAAGTGTA
This sequence comes from Cherax destructor, assembly GCA_009830355.1. NCBI lineage: Eukaryota > Metazoa > Arthropoda > Malacostraca > Decapoda > Parastacidae > Cherax > Cherax destructor. Next base: position 101,856 of record WNWK01000333.1, on the reverse strand, counting down.
GAGGAAGGACGAGGGCAGGATATAAGTGTAGAGGAAGGAAGAGGACAGGAACAAGGGAAGGAAGAGGGCATGAACAAGTGCAGAGGGATGGAACAAGGATCCAGGTAAGGGAAGTAAATAAATTATTGCATGTGAAGAGAGCCGCTGCTATTAAATGGGAGAAGTTCAAAAATAAAATGTGAGATATGCAAAAAATGGAACGGTAAAGAAGGTAAAAATCGAATGGGGAGGAAGACTAATGTAGGTGTATTGTGAGGAAGATATAGAAGTGTACTGAGGGAGAGAGTGATGTAGGTGTGTGGTGAATGAGAGAGCTATAGGAGCGTGTGTGGTGAGGGAGAGTGGGATATAGGAGTATGGGAAGTGGTATAAGAGTGTGGTGAGACAGGGATGCCATAGTGAGCCAAAGTGTGAGGCAGTACAGATGTGCCAAGGTACACCTGTGATCATACAACAACACCTGTGGCACACAACCTCCTTACAGAAAACATAACAAATTATACTTAATAAAAACGTCTGCTTGTATCCTATTATTGCCTATACTGCCTCAAGCAAGTTTCTGTCATGAATGATAGGTAAATAGGAATTACTGGAGTGCGTAACAGGTGTGGAAGTGTGGGGGAAAGCGGGGTCCTGGGCGTGGGGTGACAGGGGCGTGGGGTTGGGGTGGTGGGGTCAAACATGTACACACATTTACATCCCCAACTCCCTCACTCATCTGTGCCAACGGGGTGTCACGTTGCTCATTGGTGAGAGCATCTGACTTGTAGTGTAGACTGTTACCCTATCTTATTCTTGCAAGGGGTAGACTGTTACCCTATCTTATTCTTGCAAGGGGTAGACTGTTACCCTATCTTATTCTTGCAAGGGGTAGACTGTTACCCTATCTTATTCTTGCAAGGGGTAGACTGTTACCTTACCTTACACTTGCACAGTGTAGATTGTTACCTTACACTTGCACAGCGTAGACTACTTATTACCTTACCTAGTTTAATTTCTAGTGGGTTCTGTTATCTACCTACTCAAACCCAAATTTTCATAAAGTATTATTAGTTCTTTGTTATGTACCTGTTGAGCTCATGTGCTTCTATTTTATACCTGGGAGGATGAAATCTCCAAGGAGGATAATATTTGGCGTGGGGCTTTTAAATTTGCAGTCAAGACTTTTTTCCTCACATTACACTTGTGGTAAAAACTGTTACCTTGCCTTAAACTTGCACATCGAGAGAGAGAGAGAGAGAGAGAGAGAGAGAGAGAGAGAGTGTGGTGTGTGTGTGTGTTGTGCTAAAATGTGTGTGTGTGTGTGTGTGTGTGTGTGGTGTGTGTGTGTGTGTGTGTGTGGAGGGGACAGATGGAGGGGAAAAGAGAGGGGGAAGTCAACAGGTACGAGTCCCATGTGAACATCAGCACTACACTACCTAACACGATAAATACACACACACACACACACACACACACACACACACACACACACACATACACACATACACTAGAGGTGGACTGAACTTTGGTGCTACAAGTCCCAGATAATGATCACAACCTTGCAACATTTCCATCATAGTTCCATGTCCCCACCAGGAAGCACGCCCAGGAAAATGCTACAACTCAAGTCTTAAAAGATATTCTAATATAGTCAGGGACAGGTGAAGGTGTCTGAGTATGGATCATGGATAGGTAAAGTTTTGCACGGATACCTGCTTTGCATGGAAAGTCCTCTCCTGCATTCACAGGTGCTCACCTCCTGCTTTATCATCACACACACACACACACACACACACACACACACACACACACACACACACACACACGTCTAATAACAAGTGGCACGTTTTAATGTTTAACTTTGGAACAGCTGTCAATTTTCCAACAAGTACAGGAAAGGCGATTACACATAAATCAATATTCCTAAGTCACGATGTGTCTCAACAAGATACATTTCTCAATATTTTAATATTCTCAATATATTAATAAAACTTACAAAGCTGCGTATACAACACATCATAAAGATGTCAATAACTGCAATCGTAGATGTGCTAACGTCTCAGGTGATACTTATTTCAAATATTCACGTGAACAGGAAATAATCACCACTTGTTAATATGAAGAATGAAGATAAGAATCATAATTGCTCAGACTTTACTTGTACAAAACAAACTTATCATAGCGACTTAAGATCGATTAAAACCTAATAGTTCAATACATAAATATTCTTACTCAATGCGATATAATCCTAATATATGGCAAAATAATTAGCAATACAAACTAGGTAAATAGGCCTGAGTCCCTCTTGGTCATGTGTAAAACTCAAAACGATTTTTTGAAGTCTTTCATTCTTAGTTAACCGAAGGACATTAATCAACTGTCACTGGTAAATACAAGTAAATTTTAAGAAGAAAAATGCCTTGGGTATTTATATATATATATATATATATATATATATATATATATATATATATATTATACATAAGGGAACAGGTGTAATAAGCGAGACTGTGATAAAGTGTTAGCGCAGAGGTGGCCAGCAGTGTGCTTACATATCTTAACAACCATCTGCCAGGCCAGTGCTGACGTGATCACCCAGTGTCTACGTGGGTATCGCGACCTCTGTAAGCAGAGTTTGCAGGACCTACCTTCAGTGCCTTGAAAACCATTCTGGGCTTAAAATAACGGCGCTAGTTTACATTCGTCTTCATTATCTACCTTAAAACATATACTGAGAGCGACAGTGTCCTGCAAGACACTGTCCCCGAGATGTCAACCCCTCCTCTCACTACACTCTTCGTTTTCTAACACGCTAAGCCTAGGGGAAAAAAAATATCAGTTATTTGAGGCTAGGTCACTAATCTTAATTGTCTTAAATTTTGCTTACACTTAACTGCCAAAATATCAACTGCATACATGGGAGGATAACGTCTGGCAGTGTGAATTTGGTTGATTTTTTTGTTAAGTGGGTTAACGCCTCTCGAATACATAAGGGTCATTAAGGCTGCACATAACCTGTTCACTACTAGTGAAGTATACTTAAATCCTTGAAACAGGATTGCAGCAGGTAATACATGGCGGTTGGTTAGTTATTCGAAAAACGTATTAAAGGTTACTAGATTTCGAGGGGTCACTGTCCCCGTGGCTTGATTGATTGCCTGATCAGCTAGGCTGTTAGTGCTATCCGGAAGCAGACCAGCGCATGTACCACAATCCGTCTGATCAGGAAATGACTTGAAGAACTTATTAAGTTTCCTCTTAAAGACAGTTAGGGGTCTATTGGAAACTCTCCTTATGAATGGAGTTAAAAAGTCTGTCTTGTTATACTGCACTGCAAGCAACGGCGCAAATAACATGGTAATAACGGTCTAGATGAACATACACAATAACATTGTAATAACGGTCTAGATGAACATACACAATAACATGGTAATAACGGTCTAGATGAACATACACAATAACATTGTAATAACGGTCTATATGAACATACACAATAACATGGTAATAACGGTCTAGATGAACATACACAATAACATGGTAATAACGGTCTAAATGAACATACACAATAACATTGTAATAACGGTTTTGATGAACATACACAATAACATGGTAATAACGGTCTAGATGAACATACACAATAACATTGTAATAACGGTCTTGATGAACATACACAATAACATGGTAATAACGGTCTAGATGAACATACACAATAACATGGTAATAACGGTCTAGATGAACATACACAATAACATGGTAATAACGGTCTAGATGAACATACACAATAACATTGTAATAACGGTCTTGATGAACATACACAATAACATGGTAATAACGGTCTTGATGAACATACACAATAACATGGTAATAACGGTCTAGATGAACATACACAATAACATGGTAATAACGGTCTAGATGAACATACACAATAACATGGTAATAACGGTCTAGATGAACATACACAATAACATTGTAATAACGGTCTTGATGAACATACACAATAACATGGTAATAACGGTCTTGATGAACATACACAATAACATGGTAATAACGGTCTAGATGAACATACACAATAACATGGTAATAACGGTCTAGATGAACATACATAATAACATGGTAATAACGGTCTTGATGAACATACACAATAACATTGTAATAACGGTCTTGATGAACATACACAATAACATGGTAATAACGGTCTTGATGAACATACACAATAACATGGTAATAACGGTCTTGATGAACATACACAATAACATGGTAATAACGGTCTAGATGAACATACACAATAACATGGTAATAACGGTCTAGATGAACATGCTGAATAACATGGTACCAGGGGTCTAGAAGCACAGCCGAAGTCATCCTAGAGACAATATAAGTGTCTACGAGCTTGCTATCCTACACACAGTGATTAACGTGCGGCAGATGCAACAAGAAGCATCAGCGTACAGGCTCAACATGAGCAACACACGCAGCAGAGGCCATTATACGTCTATGAGACAGGCTGATCCCAGCACTTCATACACAGCAAGGACATACAACCCGGGTACATGATGAACAGCACCAACAAAGACACGTGTCCTTCAAATGATATACGATGGACACAGTTGGGTAAGTGGAGCAACAAATCATCTTTTACTCCTTAACACATGTTTACATGTGCTAAGTGGTGTTAAGTGCAACAGACCTCGTCCATGAACTGGTTTCCAGGTTCATCGACACTACTAGAGAGACCCAAGGGTTGCCACCTCAATATTCAACCGTGTTGCAATCCAGAGGGGAATAAGCCTGTTGCATTTGCGGTTCCCGTCTGGTTTCTTCGGAGCTGGAGCAGCTTCATAATTTCTTTTAAATATTGTTATAATATGTACATGTTTATGTTAATTATTCCTTATTGTTATAGGGATACGTGTTATCGGTTATCAGTGTATCTACTCTCGTGACCCGACTTTCCTTGTGGCCGCTTGGTAAATCAGGCTGTTGCTACATGTGGTCTACAGGACCACTTGCCTATAACCGGTTTCGGGAGTTGCTCTATTTTCGGAGATCGGGCTGTGGGCGGACCTCCAAAATGACTGTTTGACCAGCTATGCCACTGGCACCTGCAGCCGCAGGCCTAAGTAGCCAGCACAGAGCGGCATATAAGTCATCTCCTTCAGAAATTTGTCTGAATTTTCTCCTTCAAACTTTTAGCTATGTTATGTGAAATTTATTATATGTCCTGTTAAAAGGTTGCAGATTATTATATATTCATGGGAAAGCGCAAAACCTGTTACCATAGACTCAGCAAATCGTAATGACACGATTGCAAACAAACCATACCACGGGCGGGGTTAGAATCCGCGATCACAGTCATAAAACTCCAGACCGACACGTAAGCCACTGGGCCAGTGGCCCTTGAAATGTCTCACAAGTTAACATGGTTTACTGATTCAATGCTAATAGTAAAGATCTCTATATATTTGTACCGTTGATGTCTCTCCCGACCTGAAAGGAGATGAGAGTACTTCAGACGTAATAGGTCAGGAGCTGAGAAAAGTACCGTAACGCCGTGGTATTCTTTCTTTTCAAAGCTCTCATGATCCACACTATTCATTTTCGTGACTATGAATAAATTTACTTTATAGTTCATTCTATAAATAATAAGGGTTTCTACATACTATATACTGAAAGTAGCTCAAATATATTTATTGGCTACTTTTCTTAAATTTTTGTTTTTAAACTGGTTTCTCAGAAAGGAGAAAGTTGGCTCACTCGCTGTTTAAGGGCCTGAATAAAATGTTTAAGAGTGAAGACAATCACAGGCTCTTGAGTCACTACCACAAGAGAGGAAAAGCTAAATAAGTCTGTACATTTATAAAAGACTTGAACTTTCACGTTTAGATGCATTAGAAACCATAAGTGGAGTCAAAATTCATTTAGAATGACCATACGAATAAAATAACATTCCTGAAACAGTTAACTTGTAATCTCATGTTTATGACTAGGGCAGCGCGAGGACACGAAGCTAGATATAAAGTGTGAGCAAGCAAAAAGATAATTAGCAAGTTGCTTTCACGGTCCACAGCACTTTCAGAATAATGCTGTCAAAACGTAAGAAAAACCGTCACTCCCAAACAACGTGTACTCTGCCATAAACCCAAATTGCATTCTGACCTATCTTAATCGACATGAATAGGTTGCAGAAACTGTCAGGCGAGAAACATCATGTTTGTATATATACCTGGACAGAAAGAGAACGCCAGCATTGATATGTATAACTGAGAGAGAGAGAGAGAGAGAGAGAGAGAGAGAGAGAGAGAGAGAGAGAGAGAATGTCAGCACTGGTATGCAAACTTGGAGAGAAAGAGTGTACTGGTACGTATATATGGTGTGGAGGAAAGTACAAGCACCAATATGTTATCTGGTGTAGAGAACACTAGTCCCTTACGTATGTATGTATGATGTGGAAGAAAGCACCAGGCCCTGTGTAGTGTGGAGGAGAGTACTAGCCCGTGTAGTGTGGAGGAGAGTACTAGCCCGTGTAGTGTGGAGGAGAGTACTAGCCCGTGTAGTGTGGAGGAGAGTACTAGCCCCTGTGTAGAGTAGAGGAGAGCACTAGCCTCTGTGTAGAGTAGAGGAGAGCACTGGCCCCTGTGCAGAGTAGAGGAGAGCACTGGCCCCTGTGTAGAGTAGAAGAGAGCACTGGCCTCTGTGTAGTGTGGAGGAGAGTACTAGCCCCTGTGTAGAGTAGAGGAGAGCACTGGCCCCTGTGCAGAGTAGAGGAGAGCACTGGCCCCTGTGTAGTGTGGAGGTCAGTACTAGCCCCTGTGTAGAGTAGAGGAGAGCACTGGCCCCTGTGCAGAGTAGAGGAGAGCACTGGCCCCTGTGTAGAGTAGAGGAGAGCACTGGCCCCTGTGTAGAGTAGAGGAGAGCACTGGCCCCTGTGTAGTGTGGAGGAGAGTACTGGTCCCTGTGTAGTGTGGAGGAGAGTACTGGTCCCTGTGTAGTGTGGAGGAGAGTACTGGTCCCTGTGTAGTGTGGAGGAGAGTACTGGTCCAAGTGTAGTGTGGAGGAGAGTACTGGTCCCTGTGTAGTGTGGAGGAGAGTACTGGTCCCTGTGTAGTGTGGAGGAGAGTACTGGTCCCAGTGTAGTGTGGAGGAGAGTACTGGTCCCTGTGTAGTGTGGAGGAGAGTACTGGTCCCTGTGTAGTGTGGAGGAGAATACTGGTCCCAGTGTAGTGTGGAGGAGAGTACTGGTCCCTGTGTAGTGTGGAGGAGAGTACTGGTCCCTGTGTAGTGTGGAGAAGAACACTAGCCCCTGTGTAGTGTGGAGGAGAGTACTGGTCCCTGTGTACATGTGGTGAGGAGAGACCCACCAACTATATGTTTGTTTTGTTGTGAAGGAGAGAATCGTTACATATAAAAAGTCACAACACTGTATGCCAGGTGAGAAAAGTATCACCTGTGCGTATACCTGGTGTGGAGTACCAGTACCGGTATGTATACGTGGTGTGGAATTGTATCTGTATGCATAGCCGGCAAGTTAGAGAACACCCATACACTTGCATGTATATTTGACATTTTCTGGTAGAATTTACCCTGGTGCGGGCTACGCCTGACCTCATCTCCTGTAGCAAGACAGTGTTTAAAATAAGTACATTTAATCAGACATTTAAAGCCGGGAGTCCAGGTCTGGGACTGGGCCGCGGGGGCGTTGACCCTCGGAACACTCTTCAGGTAGATTATTACATTATTGTAAGTTTTCCTTTACACTCCTTGAAATGGGTGCGTTGATGCTACTGAAAGGCTCTTGACCCTGGGAACTGGAGCTACCCTCTTCATCCTTGATTCAAAGCTGGTTACCTCCCATCCCCCAGGCGCTGTGAACCCTATAGGTGTAGCGCTTCACCATGAATATAATAATTATTTTATATTCTTATTTGTTTAAACATTGTGAAACCATCTTCAGCGTGACATCGATGGAAAAAAAAAGACTAGCAAATCATTAAAGATAAAAAGAAGGTAAGCCGTCAGCATGGAACAGAAGGGTGTACTTAAGAAAGGAGGAGCAAGTGTGCTTTAACAGCTGTGGAAGTTTTGTCTGGGAGCGAGGCTGCCTGTCTGCCCCATTCTTGTGCCATGTTGGAGCAGCTCACCCTGCCCACACCACCGTGAAACGCCCCACCACCTCGCATATATATATATATATATATATATATATATATATATATATATATATATATATATATTAGTAACAAGACTATCCTCTAATATCAAGCTCCACCACAAATTAATTTGCGTATTAAACTTAATATTCTTCTCGTAGCTAGTCGAGTGTCAGTGACCCCTGTGATATACCTGTGACTGACTAGTTTCAAGAGTTTTTCTACCCCTCCCAGCCCGGTCTGGGGCCAGGCTTTCTGTTGACTGCCTGTTAAACTAGGCTGTTGCTATTTATGGCTCGCTGGCATACATAGCCTGAACAACCTGAGTGATCTGGCACCTGGCTGAGGTAATGATCCAGTTTTCTCTTGATAAATTCTACATTTATTCCTGAAATATTTCTGATACTTATTGGTAACATGTTGAAGTCTTGGATCACGGATGTTCACGTAGTGCTCTCTTCCTGTGTCCATGGCGCCCATACTTTTCACCGGATCTATTTTACACTTCCTCGCATATATTCCACTCCAGTACGTTGTTATGATCGTATGTAGATTCTGAACTTTGGTCTCAATTATCTTCCATGTATCTCCCGTGTTCTGTTTCTCAAGGAACGATACTTGCCCCACTTCTGTTTCTCATACTTTTATCCGATAATGAGAAGGAGGTGCAAGAAGACCCAGTTGAAGTAAACAGAACTTTGCAGCTGTGACTATCTCAAACAGACGTATAAGAGAACCATTTACATGCATATGTAAGTCCAGGAACCACATTGCATTAATGTAACAAAATAAGCAATTATATTGATTCTGACGTAATGGCTGATATATGTGATTTAATTAATGCACCTATCAGGTCCATGTATAATGCATGCAGTTGTAGTGCAATATCTTGAAAACTACTAACCATACAGAGGTGTACAATAAATATAAATAAATTACGCTCTGTGTTATACAAATAGGGGTGATTAGTTTGTCTCTTAGGTGGTTAAAAAATTAAGTGTTAAGTGATGCAAATTAAAGTTTCCTAGATCCCATTTTATGTCCCCAGCAAACTATTTAATAGTAACGTATCAGGTATCAGAAAGTGCTCCAGAAAATATGGTGTTTTTATCCAGAGTGTCATTTTTGTACTAAGCTGCCTATTTGCGCTCCACAACAAAGCCCTTTATTGTACTGGACAAGGGTGATTCACTAAGGAGTATTATTGCCCAAAATAAGACAGCATTTCTGTAAATCAACAGTAAATAATAATGTAAGGAAGTACCCCTTGCTGCTTGTCCCATTAGTGGTGGTGGTGGTTGTCTCCAGTTTGACATTGATAAATATGACGCTCTTTTGGGATTACTTTGAGTGTCAGGTACTGTAGAGCAATAACGTCGCTCAGTGCCTCTCAAAAGTTGGCAAGGATTGTGGCCAACTTCAATAAGAGCGCTCAGCTGGAGTGCACTAGATTATAATTGATTGGGAGGGGGTTGAATTTGGTGCTAATAACACTATACGTGCAGGGGACCCAAGAGCTATCGTTTCCTGCTGCACTCACTCCAAAGTAGAGGCCACAATTCGACTAATGATTAAAGTAATCTGTCAAGTTCCCTCTTGAAGGTAGTTGAAGAGCTGCTGGTAATTGTTCTTGACAAGAGACATGTAAACCGCGAGACACAATTGTAACATTAAATAGTGGAATATCAAGTTTCGTCAGACTCAGATAATACTTGCTGTCGTGTGCGTGCGTGCGTGCGTGCGTGCGTGTGTGTGTGTGTACTCACCTAGTTGTGGTTGCAGGGGTAGAGTCATAGCTCCTGGCCCCGCCTCTCCCTGCGCCATGAACTTTATCATACCTCTTCTTAAAGCTATGTATGGAACCTGCCTCCACTACATCGCTTCCCAAACTATTCCACTTCCCGACCACTCTGTGACTGAAGAAATACTTACTAACATCCCTGTGATTCATCTGAGTCTTCAACTTCCAACTGTGTCCCCTTGTTGCTGTGTCCCATCTCTGGAACATTCTGTCTCTGTCCACCTTGTCAATTCCTCTCAGTATCTTATATTTTGTTATCATGCCCCCCCTATCTCTCCTGTCCTCCAGTGTCGTCAGGTCGATTTCCCTTAACCTCTCCTCGTAGGACATACCCCTTAGCTCCTGGACTAGTCTTGTTGCAAACCTTTGCACTTTCTCTAGCTTCTTTACGTGCTTGGCTAGATGTGGGTTCCAAACTGGTGCTCTGTGTGTGTGTGTGTGTGTGTGCTCACCTATTTGTGGTTGCAGGGGTCGATTCATAGCTCCTGGCCCCGCCTCTTCACTGATTGCTACTAGGTCCTCTCTCTCCCTGCTCCATGAGCTTTATCAAACCTAGTCTTAAAACTATGTATGGTTCCTGCCTCCACTATGTCGCTTTCTAAGCTATTCCACTTCCTGACAACTCTATGACTGAAGAAATACTTCCTAACATCCCTTTGACTCATAGGAGTCTTCAACTTCCAATTGTGACCCCTTGTTTCTGTGTCCCCTCTCTGGAACATCTTGTCTCTGTCCACCTTATCTATTCCTCGCAGTATTTTATATGTCGTTATCATGTCTCCCCTAACCCTCCTGTCCTCTAGTGTCGTCAGGCCGATTTCCTTAACCTTTCTTCGTAGGACAATCCCCTTAGCTCTGGGACTAGTCTTGTTGCAAACCTTTGCACTTTCTCTAATTTCTTGACGTGCTTGACCAGGTGTGGGTTCCAAACTGGTGCTGCATACTCCAGTATGGGCCTGACGTATATGGTATACAGAGTCTTGAATGATTCCTTAGTGAGGTATTGGAACGCTATTCTTCGGTTTGCCAGCCGCCCGTATGCTGCAGCAGTTATCTGATTGATGTGTGCCTCAGGAGATGTGCTCGGTATTATACTCACCCCAAGATCTTTTTCTTTGAGTGAGGTTTGCAGTCTTTGGCCACCTAACCTATACTCTGTCTGCGGTCTTCTTTGCCCTTCCCCGATATTCATGACTTTACATTTGGCAGGGTTAAATTCAAGGAGCCACTTACTGGACCAGGCTTGCAGCCTGTCCAGGTCTCTTTGTAGTCCTGCCTGATCCTCGATTGTGTGTGTGTGTGTGTGTGTGTGTGTGTGTGTGTGTGTGTGTGTGTGTGTGTGTGTGTGTGTGTGTGTGTAATAAACAGAATCGGCGATCATGTCTTAAAGACTGTCGTCTAGCACCATAAGCAGAGTGAAAATTCGTTTGTGTAATAACTCGGCGAAAAACAGTTTAAACCTGATGAAAAAATATGCATCCTGCAAAACAACCACGCTCACTCTGAACGTGTGTGTTCGGATTTCATCCTCTTTTCTGCAACATTGCTAGCTCCTGATGTCTTATATATATATATATATATATATATATATATATATATATATATATATATATGCAAAAAGATCACAGTAAACAGGTGATATCAAAATATGCAAGAAAACCACTATGAAAAAATAGAAGAATTCCAAGCGCTTTCGTGACTACTCACATTATCAAGGAACTATAACAGGAAACATAACAAGAAGGGCTTATATAAGGGGCGAGACTACACCTCACAGTCACATCACACTAACAAAGACTACACCTCACAGTAGCGTAACATCGCACGACTCTGTGAAAAATAAAATAAGAAAGGACCTGAAACTCTTCCCAAGAATTAAAATTAGTCCAATTTATCATTAAATTCTTCCCAAATTTTATTAATTATAAATGAATCCAATTTATATAAACCAAAAGAAATATTCATATTATTTTCAAAACTGCTTTTAATGAAACATGATTCTATTATATTTCTCTCAACCATGGACTTGCTTGATACAACCTTCTCAGCATTTTGAAAATCAATTGGATGGTTAAAATCTCTCACATGAATAAATAGAGCATTAGAATCTTGTCCAGTTCTAATGCTATATTTATGTTGTTTTAATCTTAGTTCAAGACTTTTACCAGTTTGACCATAATAAACTTTATCGCATATTTTACAGGGAATCTTATAGACACATCCGTCAGCATTTTGGGGGGAATTTTTTATCAAAAGTCTTTTTACTGTATCAAGATTTTTAAATACAACTTTGATATTAAAATTCTTAAGAAAGGAAGGCATATCAACCAAGTTTTCATGGTAAGGAGAACCAACATATTTTTGGTTGAATAAGGTTGGTTGTCCCTTTTGGATTGTAAAAGTATTCCTAGCTATTTTAAAAGATTTATCAATTATGTTTCTTGGGTATTTTAAATCATTAGCTATTTCATAAATTTTAGAGATTTCTTCATCTATGAACTCTGGACTACAAATACGTAAAGCTCTCAAAACATTGAAGAAAACCGACACTTTAACTCTATCTTGATGTGAAGAGTAATAGTGTACATAGGAACAATTATTTGTAGGTTTTCTGTAAATTTTAAATTTAAAATCAATGTTACCCTTAATAAAAACATCTAGGAAGGGCAATGAGTTATTTACTTCGAATTCAACAGTAAAATTTATAGAATGAGCTAAGCTATTTAATTTAACAAGGAAATGGTTTATGTCTACATTCTTAGGCATAAGGCACAAAATATCATCAACATATCTATACCACTTAGCTCTATTGGGAAGGATAGTGTTAAGCAATCTTGTTTCGAAAAATTCCATATATAAGTTACTAAGAACAGGTGAAAGAGGATTTCCCATTGCCATACCAAACTTCTGAGTGTAAAACTCATCATTAAATACAAATTTTGCATCAACAATACAAAGTTTAATAAGTTTAATGATAGTAGGAACTGGCAATGGTAAATCATAATTAACCAGTTCTTCAGATAAGAACCTTAGTAAATCATCAACTGGAACTTTTGTAAACAAGGAGGTAACATCAAAACTAACCATATTGAAATCATTTAAATCAGTCAAGGTGCTTAATTTATGTTATGTTTCCTGTTATAGTTCCTTGATAATGTGAGTAGTCACGAAAGCGCTTGGAATTCTTCTATTTTTTCATAGTGGTTTTCTTGCATATATATATATATATATATATATATATATATATATATATAGAGAGAGAGAGAGAGAGAGAGAGAGAAACAGTGTCAGCAGGATTCGAACCCACATTTGGAAAGTGGCATAGGTGCCGGTGTTAGCGTGTTACACACACCATTGTCCGTTGCAGACAACTGCAATGCCTTAAATAACATTGATTGTCTCTTCTTGCAAACAAGACTAATTAGGTTTCTGTTTAAATATGAGATTCTAGACCTAGCTGTGTCTCATGTTTTGCTCCGCTCTTAAATATATCTCTATTATTATTATTATAATCAAATAGAAGCGCTAAACCAAAATATATCTCTAATATCTCTTCACGTACACGTTTTTTTTTATTAGGGCTACAACGCCAATTCTTCCCCAGCACCGGGTAACACTTCAGACTTCTTCTTTTTTAACTTGACCAACGGAAGTTTACCAGAGCACCGACGCCTGAAAATAATTCTGGGCCAAGAACGATGAAACTATAAAGACAACTTTTCAGCAGGCACTTTTATATATTCAGAGGGGACACCTTACAGGTATTTGTATGAAGCATGTTACCTACAGGTCTCTCTCTCTCTCTCTCTCTCTCTCTCTCTCTCTCTCTGATAATATCTTGTACCAATGTCCAACTACCTATTTTCCTTGATGGCCATTTAAAAGTACAGCAGTTGGTATGAAGGCTCCCAGCGTCGCCATAAAGAGCTCGCTTACGAGGGAAGATGGTAGATAACCTTCACCTTCGTCATATCTTAACGCTGTCTTAATCTCTTAAGCTTCCTCTAACACTCACCTTTACATACTTCTCAAGTATAAACGAAAAAAATGTAAATTTCACAACGCCTTTATACGTATATATTTTCAGTCTTATGAATTACCGTACTTTTGTGAGTGGTGCAATACCATAATTTGCTGATGTGATGATCTCAGACTTAGTAAGGTGATAAACTTTATAAAAGGTACGTGCACGGACCGCATATTCCTGGCCTAAGAAAGATTTTGACACATCTTCCCACCAGAATTGACAGACTGGGTGACACCCGACCATTTGTGGGGGATATCAAAGCCATGAGGAAAAAAAAAGGACGAAGATATTGCATGGAAAAAAAACATGTAGAGAAAATATTTTTTAAACAGGCGCTCGGTTATAAACAGAGTTCATATTCTTTGTATCAGTCTCTTCATTAATTTCCCAGTGTCCAGATCTTGTCAAAAGCACAGTCATTCTTTCTGGCGGTGAGAGACTGAGGGTGAAAGACTGACGGTGACAGAGGGTGACAGACTGCAGAATAACGAATAGCAAGTATCATTTACAATAAGCCTTACTTTGTTTACTCCATCACCTTCACACAGTAGGTATATGAAATATTGCTGGAACGAAGAAAAAAAGTTTTTAAAAAGCTGAACAACTTCATTCCATAAGTGCCGGATTGAGATGGTTATGTGGGCATGCGGGTCATACCTGGAGGGGGTTTCGGGGGTCAACTCACCCACAGCCAAGCTGATCAGGATCTAACACACATTAATAATAATAATAATAATAATAATAATAATAATAATAATAATAATAATAATAATAATGGGGAATATACAGCGCATGTGGGGGGGGACGTATCAGGCACAATTCAGGGAACTGGAGCACAGATCCAATTCCCTAAATCAAGAGCCCATCCCCAACGTCAAGGAACCTCCCTTGAGGGGAGGAACTAGCACAAATAGCCTGGGTGACCAGGCGCTCAACAAAGCCTGCCTTAGGCGGGGCGGTGGAAGAGGCCTCGAAACAGTTCACATGATATATATATATATATATATATATATATATATATATATATATATATATATAAACATCGCGAACAAGCGATACAAGATGCAAAACAACCAGCTTCAAGAATAGATAAGATCCAACAGACCAGAAATCAGTGATGCTGATCAAATTGCCGAAGGTGGTGGAGCCAGGAGCCGAGTCTCGACCACCGCAAACAACTGAGTGAGCACAACTCAGTGAGTACACGTACGCAAAAGATAGAGTGGAGATGGCAAGGGAGTTAAGGTGAGTATCCGGCTTTCACTAAAGGCCGTGTTGTGCCGAGCCGGAGCCGCACCTGGTCTGAGGGTCCTGTCACTTGTAACACCTAGGCCCTTGCACCAACCCTTGTACACACACACGTGTGTGTGTGTGTGTATGTACTCACCTGTAAGTGGTTTCGGAAGTCGATTCACAGCTCCTGGCCCCAGTAGCTGTGCGTGCAAGTGCACTCACAAACCGGTGCTACAGAAGTAGAGCTTCAAATCTTGTCCCTGATCATTAAACTTCAACAGAAAGGAGGGCTTGGTTTCTAGCCTCTTGAGTAGTGACTATCTACTTTAAAATCACTATGAAGTCACCTTCCACAACTTAATCACCTGGTGCATTACACTTGTTCAAAGAACTCAGAATTAAAAAAAAAATGCTTCGTAATATTCTTTATGGGTCTGTGGGCACTCAGTTTCCATCCACTCCTGCTTGTCATGGCCTCTCCCGGTTAAACTGGCTGTCTTGTCTACCCTGTCAATGCTTATAAATAATGTTTTGTGACCATATGTATCTCTACTGATTTTAACCTTCAGTCACGTGAGGCTAAGCTTCATTAGTGTTTTCCTTGTCAAGCAGCTACTGTTTGGGGTTGTAGACTGAAGCAACAGTAATGTTGTAATAATGCTGGTAGAATTACCGACAATATGTTGGGTAAAAGGACATGTGCAACTAATGTGGCAACGTTTCGCTCTCCAGGAGCTATTGTCAATGTGGGTTTCTTTGGTTTTAACACTACCATTTTGTTTTGAGTATTCCTTATCGAAGGCCACCGTGATCTCTTCATAATTCTTGTATGCTCTTACAAGAAACATTACTCCTTCGCCTCGAGTTCCTTCTTCTCATTTTTATGTACAACTGAGGGGAAAAACTACATTTGTTATGGCTTGATAAAGTGAGGAATATATTATTTTCTGTTGGGTTGCCATGAAAAAGGTCATCTATAAGTTGACCTACGATAAGTGCTTCACTTGTTTGCTACCCCCACAAATTACCTAGAGTTCAAATTAACCTTTTACTTCCTCACATTAACGGTAAGCTGACAAATTTTTTATGATTCAAGTTAAATCAGAAAACTGACCCGCTAGAGTTAGGTCATCACAAATTAAAATCAGACATCCTCACTATCCTTTTAGGACCCTAACACTAATATATAATATATATATATATATATATATATATATATATATATATATATATATATATATATATATATATATATATATATAAGGAATTCGCAAGAGCAGGCGAAATATTCACAAACACTGATCTCTGGCCGAAGGAGACTCGAACCTACGAACCTGCCTGAAAGCTGGCTGCCTTGGATCAACGTCTAGCGTGAGCTGGACGCCAAGGTATTGGTCCAGTTGGTACGGTCGGTAAGCACTGCGAACCTTGTTGCAAGGTTCGTAGGTTCGAGTCTTTTTCGGCCAGAGAGCAGTGTTTTTTATATATATATATATATATATATATATATATATATATATATATATATATATATATATATATATATATATACACACACACAGGTGGTATGAGTACGTTTATTGTCTTCTGAGGATGAGGTCCATAAGTTCTAGAGTGGACTTATATTTGAATATATATATATATATATATATATATAGATATAGATAGATAGATGAGAGAGAGAGAGAGAGAGAGAGAGAGAGAGAGAGAGAGAGAGAAATAATCCCTCCTAAAACACCAGACACTTTTTTTTTGACTTCCCACCCAAAACAAATCCTTTAGAAAAACTGGAGTGCCTCACGTGCTTGGGTCAGTATACTTAGGAAGCAGCACAGAATCCTCTTCCAGGTACAAGTATGTGTACCAGGTGATGCTGCTGTTCACGACTTAGTGTATTTTTTTTACTTCTGTTCTCCCAGTTTCCTACCTACGCCTGGTTTCGAGAGTTTCTCTAGCATACCGACTTGGGCCTAAACTTCCCTGTCAACTGTCTCATCATCTAGGCTGTGTTTCAGCCAGATTTAAGTCACCGCAACAGGTACCGCTGCAGGTATGAGCAGTACCTGTGATGCTACAGAAAGCTCCTCCCGCAAGCCAGAGCACAGCAGCACCTCCAGGATAAGCTGCAGCTGGTGGGGGCTGAGCTAACACTTCCGTGATTCTCTGGGCTGTATATTAGGCTGCAACACCGCCTCTGGCCAGGGGGCGAGCGTGCGCTACCCACATAACCATCAGTGGGAGAGGCCTCACGCTGGCCCACCTGCACCCCTCTACCCACCCTAACATATACTCAACCCCTTCCCGTGTCTGCTCTTCCTGCTTCTTCTCCTCTGAATATCCTCCAAGTTCCTATTATTTATCTTTTCACCACATTTATCTTACTTCTGATGTTTCACGCTTGTAAGTCGTCATTTTTGTGTAAATTTTACGGTTTCTGCCGACAAAACTTTCATCAGAATTCCATTTTTTAATAAATGCATATCTAAATTACCCAGCCTATGTGTACTCACCTGTTTGTACTCACCTATTTGTGGTTGCAGGGGTCGAGATACAGCTCCAGGCCCGGCTTTGTGTGTGTTACAGGAGAAGGGGTTACTAGCCCTTGCTCCCGGCATTTTAGTCCCTCTTACGACACATATGTATGTATATATGTTATTATTATGTAAATATTGTTGCATATAATTTCTGTAATTTATCTCTCTACAATATTTAAACTTGTTTTAACACTATGTCATTTAGTGTCTAAATGGCATGACATATATCCAAAAGATTTCCGGCCTGCAGTATAATTTCTGTATTTTCCGCTCATTACACACACTTAAACGTATTTTCTTGTTACTTACATAATGCTTAACATTTTTCTAAAGTACACTTAACAGGAGCCACACACACACACACACACACACACACACACACATATATATATTTATAACCCAATGTATGTATGTTAATGAACTCTAATAAATAAGACAAACCCACTTGGAGAAATAAATGAAATAAGAAATGAAGTGGGAGCTGTATATCTCGAGCTCTTCCTGAGGTCATCTTCAGAAGATGTGTCTGTGGTTCCAATCGAACTGAACATGTCTATTGGACATGAAAATTTAATTGAAGAGAATGTATTTAAGTCTGAAGCCGGAATGCTGAATTTTAGCACTGACCTTCCAGAGTACATTTCTTTAATGTTCAATGTTTTGTTCCTCCTCTATAGTAGCTACCTGAGGAAAATGTGACTTGAATGTATCAAGAGCTACATACTGGGTCTCTCTTTAGGTGTTCATGACTTATTTCTGGTCTGATCACTACTTCCTTCTAGGAAACAACAAATCACAGCGTAAAGCTATTATTCTCCAAAAAGAATGGGTGTTACCCGAGGTTTATCTGAAGATGGTTTCATGAATAATCGAACAAGCGGTTCGATTATGACACGGGTTCTGTGAACACATGATGACAAAAAAATAATTCAAGTATAATTTAACTTTTAAGAATTATGAGGACAAATTCTCTTCCTGGTTCAATACAACTATACAAAACTTCCCCAAACACTCGTTTTCAACCACTTATGTAGCCCCTTTCTTCTCCGGTGCATTTTTTTTTAAATTTAGATGTAATTTCAATTATTACTTGACTAAAGTTACTGGCGGATATCTGTACATTTTGAGATTATGAATTAGTATGTTGGTTTCTTTTTTATACTGTAAGTTTGTCTGTTTTTTATTTCCAAAAACAAGAGCATAAGAAATTAAGTTCCTTCCTAAATCCATTCAAATATAATTTGTCTCCTACATCCAACACATCAATCAAGTTTACCACGAGAATATATCACTGATACTATCGCCAGTAGCCTATTCGTATATAACGCCAACAGAGACTTGGGATAAATATCGACGATCTAAACGATGCAAGAACATATATCATCACTTTCGTTAATTATGTAGAATGTAAAATAATACTACACATTCAGAATACATTTACTAACATTAAGACCTTGATAATTTATGAGCCAGGGAAACTAAATCAACAAACACTTGATAATCTAACCCTGATAAATCAAGAGAGAGCAATGCTTGATCATTAGTTTGTGTTTATATTACACTTTGCTTTTACTGTGACTTCATGGAGGCAGAATAGATCAAATTTCACTAGACAGTCTAAATCATAGATGTCATCACATTAAAATATTGTAAATATATCACAAAGACCCTTACCCCAGATGTTTTTTCTATTATCAGTCACTCATTAAAAAATAAGACAGACGAAACAAAGACAGTAAAATTATCTAACCTCGACTCTCTCTACCCCCCCCCCCGAGTGTATATAAGCTATCACAGAATTCCAACAAGCTTTCGCGAGATCCCAGGGTTCTGCTGGACCCAGTTTAAAAAACCCTGCTTTAAGGTACGTGTACTATATAGTTTGCACAGTAATACCCGCATTTAAGGCAGAGAAACTGCCTCTATTAATTCATTTAAATATTTAAATTATTGAGGAATACCTAGGTTGGTAGACTAGTACTGCCCGCTTAAGCCGGACAAAATCGTAGTAGATTTTTTCCATGTAAAAAGAAATAAAAAAAAGGGGGGGGAGGTAGTTGAACGTCTTAAATTAAAAATTTAGTCCCAGGAGGTCTGATCTGGGACCTTGCTGCGGGGACGATGACTCCCGGAATCGTCGTAATGAAAGAATAAGTTTATTCAAATATACACAAATACAGTTACATAGATTATCATACATAGCAGCACATGTGTAAAGAACCCAGGATAACCCAAAAAAGTCAAGAGTGACTTATTTCCACACATACATAAGATATATATATATATATATATACATACATATACACACGCATCCACACTATATATAAAGACACACGAAAACAAACTATATAGAACATCACTGGGAAACAAATGCCAACGCCTTTCATAATCACCGAGTCGTCAATTCAGATACAATCATTCTTTCCGAAAACTAATCAAACTCCAGCCCCAGTAAAAAAGGGATCATTTAAAAAAAAAGGAGAGAAACAACCCCCCACAAAAAGCAGGTCGACTTCTTAAATACGAGACCAGCAATTACAACCAACAAAGGGGCCGGTGGGAAGAGTGATGAAGAGACCAATGCATCCTGATAGCAACTTGGGAGACAAAAAATTAAAAAGTTGAACTTGTATGCAAGTGTATGTTAGTTTGAGTTTGCAGCTTCACTTTCCGTACTGGTCTTCATCAAGGCAAGACTTAAAAACAGCGGGGCTTTATCTGTCTCAATATTCGTCTCATTTTCTCCTATCCCTCTAATCTTATTTAAACTTCACTGTTTCATGTTCTCTGCGAGTCGTTCATCCTAGACTCTAGAGTTAATGTTTGGTACTTCAAAGAATGTGAAATTTGTTTTAAACTTATATATGTCGTGCCGATTAGGTAAAACTGGTCAATTAGAAAGAACTCATTTAAAATTAAGTCCTTTCTAAAATTTTCTCTTGTACATTTAAAGTTTCTTTTTCATTTATGTTAATGAAAAATTAATAATTTTGTACCAAAAGAAACTTAGAAAACTTACCTAACCTTATTATAACAAACGTAATTTAATTTAGCCTAATCCAACTAAATATATTTTACATAAGTTTCAATAATTTAATAATAAACAAACACATTTTTTTTCGTTAGGTTCAAAATGATTTTTGCGAAATTATTGCATCCACAAATTTTCGCTTGCCTTGTTCGGCAAGCAGAGCGTTGCTATTTAAGCCAAAATCACAAGTTTTACCTATTCGGCACGACATATATATTAGTTGGTGGAAGTAGACACATTCCATCAATATTGTATGTGGCCTTAAAAACATAACAGGACGTAACCTCTACTGTGAGTCTCTCAATACCAAAGTAACGTCATTTCCACCACAAGCCAGTGTAATCAATATAAGGGCATGTACACGACTTTGCCTAAATTTTAACCATAAATTTTCCAGTAAAATGTGCTGTGAAGGTTTATAAAACTACATGTCCTCGCAACGTCATTTCCTCGAAATATCGATACATATAGAATTAAAAAATTAAATATTTTTACAAGCTCGTCATCAACAGGATGATTACATGAAGTTACACAGTTACTGCTGTTACATGCAGCCCGGCTGGTCAAAAGCAATTTAGAAACTTACCAAGTTCCCTTTTGGAGACGGCTAGAGGTTTGTTGATAATTCCCCTTTTGCACGAAGGTTGGGTATTGAAAGGGCGGTGACCTGTTGACACTCATCGAGTTCTCAGTGCACTCGTTACGCCCCTGGTTTTTATTGTTGTAGCTGGTAGTATTAGAAATATCATGGATACAAGGCACATATAACATGGATCAAACAAAAACTGAAAGAACTACTATACAAGTATATTTTGGGATCACCTAACGCCCCACCCCTTCCCAACCTCCTAGAAAAAAAAACTATTAATTATACTCGTAAATTTTGGTATGCTGAATAATTTATATTGCACTACAGTTAGCTTAGCAACTTAACGCTGCTAAAAATTTACATAAAAATATCGCTTAATTTAATCAAATTCTATAAGAATTTGTACGACTATAACTGCGGAGATCCAAGCGTGGTTGTGAAGGCGTGGTTGAGGTGGGAAGGCGTGGTGTGAGGAGTGGTGTGGCGGTGGTGTGAAGGGATGGTTGTGGGAAGGCGTGGTTGTGAGGCGTGGTTAGTGGAGTTAGCGTGGTACTGGTATGTGATGGCGGTGGTGTGGAGTGTGAGTTGGCGGTGTAGTGGTGGTAGTGGTGGTAGTGGTGGTGGGTGGGTGTGGTAGGTGGTGTGTGGTGGTGGTGGTGGTAGTGGTGGTGTGTGGTGGCGGTGGTACTGGTAGTGTGATGTTAGCGGTGGTACTGGTAGTGTGATGCTGGCGGTGGTAGTGGTAGTGTGATGTTGGCGGTGGTAGTGGTGGTGGTGGTAGTGGTGGTGGTGGTAGTAGTGGTGGTGGTGGTAGTAATGGTGGTGGTGGTAATGGTGGTGGTGGTGGTAGTGGTAGTGGTGGTGTGATGGTGGTGGTGGCAGTTAATATACACCGCTGTTCGACCCCCGCACATTATCTCCATTGTATGTTACACCACTCTACCGGCACGCCCAAATGCCCGGCGCCGTGCCCCAGGCTACACGCCCACACTGCCCCCACGCCTGTCCCACGCCCACACTGCCATCACGTCTGTCACTTCCACGCCCACCGCATCCTACTCATTCACCTAATGCTCTTCAATATATTGATCACGATATTTGTGTATCTAGGTATCTAGAATTTACAGAAAATGGTGTGAAAAACAGTCCAGGAAATACAGTTTGAGGTGCTGTAGGCGTTCCTAAGTAACTAATAATAACTCACGAAATCGTAATGACACGGTCTGGAGTTTTGAGACTCTCTGACCGCGGGTTCGAACCCCACCCGTGGTATGGTTTAACTAATAATAATTTCGGATATCATAGTCCCTGCGTACCAGTCTCTGATATGGACTCCTGGTCAGTCAGGCTGCTGGTGTTTGCGGTCCAGCGTAATCACCACAGCGTGATTGATCAAGAACGGTTTGCAGGAACTAATCGAAGCCTCACTTAAAATCAGTTACAAATCTGAGGGTAATTACGTTTATATTTTAGTCAACGCAGAACACAAAAATTTGCTATACATTAATCTTCTTACAGACGAACTGCACCACAACATGATCTAAAAATATTTTAACTGGCTTATTTTGAAAAAGCTCAATCCATTAAGGTCACTAACTGTAGTTTTCTAAAATATCCAAGTGTACGAAGATTAAAAAAAAAAAAACGTTTACTGCTTCTGAGTGCTGATACAATGACAAGACTAACACAGAATGTCTTGTGTTAGGTTAAGGTATCTTCTGGAAGACGCCTGTTCCGGAAAGCGAGAGAGATAGCAACCATTAAAGATAAGACTGGTGCTCAACAAAGGAGAAAACTGGTTTCACGACAAATTTTAGACAAGAAAACTCAATTAATTTGTGCCTTGAACACTTTTTTGTTGGGAAGAAGGAGAAGGCAGGCGTCGTCCATCAAATGTCTTTAATGTGTGTTCTGTTTCATGGGACTTTACCCATATGTAGAAGAATAGCTCCCATCATCACAGATTTAGAGGCAAAGACAAATAATTATTTTAAGAAACTTAACTAGATTAAGGGGCAAGTAAGTGCCCTTAATCTACCTTTATCGTAAATGCGATAGTAATTGTGAACAGTGTAGATTATAGTGGAAAAATAAACATGTTATTAGAAGACTTACTTGCCTCTAAAGTGGTAGTGAAAACTGCATTAATTCGTTAAAAACAAAATAGAAACAAGAAACATAATAAGAAACGAAAAGGTTTGCGTGGGGAAAAGATAATGTACCATAAACACCAACAAAACGGACAACACACACACAAAACGAACAGTACATGAAACACAAATAACACCACTAACAACCAGAAGGATTGAGTCTTGCATGTCATCATTTTCCGATGATTTTAAACTAATGAGAAGAACAAGAACAGAAGAGGTCACTGATAAAGCTTAAGTTACAAAGTAAAGATGATAAAAAAAAGGTCTGTGGCGCGAACAGAAAACAGGCAACCACTGCGTGATGTTTCTACTGTTCAAGGCTCAGTCAACAGTCACCCATTTGATTGTTTTTTAAAACAGAGCCATGATGTCTGTGGTTAAGGCCTGATGCACACACACACACACACACACACACACACACACACACACACACACACACACACACACACACACACACACACACACACAGTGAGTGTGTGTACAAATTTGCCCTGGAGTACGTTTATTTTCCGAGATTGAGGGGCCCCCAATTAGTGCCGAAGGTGGTACTTCACTATATGCAAGGAAAAATATATATATATAAACTGTATATATATATATATATATATATATATATATATATATATATATATGAGAGGGGGGGGGGGGTTAAGGAGGGCGGGAGCAGGTAGAAACAATAGGAGAACAACAAGAGTGGAATGTGTAGTGGAAGGCGGCGTGTGTTTAGGAGACGAGGACCGTGACGTCGACACAATGGCTGTGGAAGAGAAGCAAGAGGCCAATTGTTGTTGTGAGGCTTCAGCTAAGTTATGATACTACATTAAAATGCCCGGCTACTAAAGGAACTGAAGTCATTGACTGGACAGTGCGAGAGAAAAGAAGTAGATATAAAAAAAAGAGAGAACAGGAGCGCGCAAAAGAGGAAGTAAGCCAAGTACAAATTATCAACCCTATACCATCAGCGGCATATGGGTGGGTTGGTTGGTGTGGGTGTGTGTGTGTGTGTGTGTGTGTGTGTGTGTGTGTGTGTGTGTACTCACCTATTTGTGGTTGCAGGGGTCGATTCATAGCTCCTGGCCCCGCCTCTTCACTGATTGCTACTAGGTCCTCTCTCTCCCTGCTCCATGAGCTTTATCAAACCTCGTCTTAAAACTATGTATGGTTCCTGCCTCCACTAAGTCACTTTCTGGGCTATTCCACTGCCTGACAACTCTATGACTGAAGAAATACTTCCTAACATCTCTTTGACTCATACGAGTCTTCAACTTCCAATTGTGACCCCTTGTTTCTGTGTCCCCTCTCTGGAACATCTTGTGTCTGTCCACCTTATCTATTCCTCGCAGTATTTTATATGTATTTATGTATGTGTGTGTGTGTGTGTGTGTGTGTGTGTGTGTGTGTGTGTGTGTGTGTGTGTGTGTGGTGCGTGCGTGCGTGCGTGCGTGCGTGCGTGCGTGCGTGCGTGCGTGCGTGCGTGCGTGCGTGCCTCGCGCTCGCTCGCGCGGGGGGAAAAGGGTGGATTTAAATTCATGCCTCTGCATGTGACGTAAACTAGGTATTAAACATACGACTGAATTTCGAGCAGAACAAGTACGGTATCATATATTCAGAATATACGTTAATTTTAACAGAAAACAACAGACAACGTCGTTTGTTATAGAAAACAACTATCGAAAAAGAAACAGACCTTTTGCTGCACACACACCGTATAACATTTAACTGATGGTCAATGTTGTTCCTGAAGGTAAGACTCAGTTTCCACAAGTTGCATCACATTCAGTACATGGCTTTTAAGCATTCCAGATTATATTTAAATCAATCGTATATAATACCTACAGGTTGCTGAATACATGTGCAACACCCGGGCATCGTTTTTTCCGAAACACGTTTCACCCACCAGGAGGTAGAAACATGAAATAGGAGATTAATATAGGGGAATTAAACATTGTACGTTGCGATGCGATATTGTATTAGTAGAAGTAGAATAGCAGCAGCTGTAGTAGTAGGAATAATAATAATGATAGTAATAGTAGTAGTAATGTGTAAGTGTGTGTAGTACTGTTGGCTTCCGTCCGCAATTTGATCCCTGAACCTCGGTGATGAGAGCCGCAACTATCACCACAGCTGCTGAAGAACTGAACACAAGGTTCAAAGACGTCTTTTGCAAAGAATCTGGAGAGACGCTACGAGGGAATAAAGAAGCACGAACAGCAAAGATCAGAATAAATTTCAATGATAAAGAAGGAAGTGAGAATGCTTCTAAAGTTTCGAGATGCGTTGAAAGCAGTAGTACCAGACAAGCCTTGGATATTGAGATGAGCAGAGAAATGGTATGGCCCGTAAGCAAGGGCAACTGTCACAGCTGGAAAACTGCAAATGTGATTCCAATTTACGGAAAGGGATTAAAAAAAAATGGGAGCACTAAACCTATAGAGCAATTTTTTCTCAGAAGCAAACATATCCACGTGCATACGAACACACACACTGTCGGAGGAACGGTAACCGTCACAGTACCTGGGTAGGAGACCTGCAATTATGTAAATCATCTCCGGTAATGAAGTCTACCACCGTCTGCATAAGCAGCCTTACCCCCACCAAGTGACTTTTATTATTATCACCCCCTTACCTGCAACCCCACCTGCTCTGTCACCTTGATATAACCTCATCCCTAGTGATCCATTACCCTCACTCCGGCTTCACCACCGTATATCACTCCAATCCCCTACTACATCACGGTGATATCGCTTTCACCCCTCCTGTTCCATCACTTCCTTTCCCCTGATCCACCCCTACCCCTGCTACTTACTCAACCTTAATATGTGACTTTTCTCAATTCTCTCCTAAGCTCCCGACCTCCGTCTCAGACAACTGTCGTCCGCTCCTTTATTAGGCTGCCCTCCGCTCCTTCCCTAGGCTTTTCTGCTCTCCTTCCCCATGCTGTCATTTCCAAGGTTGCAATTTTCCCTTTTACTAGACTGTCCTCCACTCCTTTACTGAGGTTGTATCTTGTTGGTGTTTACCTCTGTGGTGGCAGATGTTCTCAAAATTCGCTCAGGTTGTTACCATCAGATACTTATCTCTGACGTCTGCCCTTTTACACATTTTTGTGTGTTAATACATTACGACCAGATTAACAAAACCCTTTACAAAGTATGTGTATAATACATCAGTCTCTTGCTTGTCCACCAGTGTACCTACAAGAGGCAAGAGTGTTCAGCTATAAACCCTCTTGTCTTGGGTTGTGCTTTGCCTGCCATTGCTTAACCTGCATTTGGAGACTTTAATCCCATGAAAACTTTTAATGGGATGGAAGGAAACGGGAAAGAGGGAAAGAAAGAGAGAGGGGGAAGAGAGAAAAAAATGAAAAAGAATACTTCCCATTCCAAGGTTCATCAATCACCAACTTGCGCAATTATCTACCTGGGATATGCGGTGGCAGGTTACAATTGCAACTGAGAAAATGTACACGATAACCACTAGACAGTTTAATGCAACTATTTCATTCTGCACTAACTAAAAGGAACCACATGCTGAAAATTGCAAGCAAAGCACCTAATAAACTTACAATATTAGAACGCATAACCTTCTTTTACTCAGGTTAACTTACCCTTGCTGGGTTTTTTCAAAGCTTGCTTCTTGTTAAATTTGTTTCCTCATATCCCCCAAATGCAACGCACCGTTGATACCTTTGACAAACCTTTGATGAGTTTCGAGAGTTTTTCTACTCACGTAGTTTGGCCTTGGGCCAGGCTCATCTGGTGCTTGCCTGTTCAACCAACCTGTTGATGTTGGCGGCCAACTGGCCCACATATACATCACAGCTTTGATGATCTGGCACCTGGTGGAGATATTTGTCCAGTTTCCTCTTGAAGACTTCTATAATTGCCCCAGCAGTGTTTCTGATATCTTCCGGCAAAATGATGAATAGTCTGGGGCTACGGATGTTGATAGTGTGTTCTCTTATCGTGCCCACGGTGCCCCTGCTTTTCATTGGGTATATTTTGCACTTCCTCCTGTATCTCTCACTCCAGTATGTTGTGATAGTGTGAAGATTTGGGACCACAACAGTAGACTAACACCCAGGTACCTATTTGCTGTCTAGCTAACATGGACATAAACTAGCACCAACAGCCTGGTTGACCAGGAATCAACCAAGAGGCCTGTTTATTTGTGATTTCGTGGGCCATCACCCTGGCGCGGTCGGTCACAGACCAAGCAACCAACTGTTATTATATTGGTCTCTTCATACACTTAAAATAAGGCTACTTTCACAATTAAGTGTACAACTAGTGCCTGAGAGTAGATGTGTGGAACCGGGCCGCTGGCACGATGACCTCTGGAATCGTCTTCAAGTGACACTTCAGGTAAATCTCGCCCTGCGAGACGAACACTGACCACGGAACACATTTTTGTAATTGTCTGATAGCATTTGTTGCAAAACTCACTGCATAAAAACAAACTCGCTCAATGCAGCAGTGTGTACTACTTTTGGACAATGAAAAATCCACCCAAGGCGAATTCATTCGTCCATTCATTCATTTAATCATTCATTCTCTCTCAGTTCCGACCTGACTTCACGTGTCGTCTCAGAGCAATCAACGCACAGGAAATGACCAAGGTTCTCAAGATTTCTTGCCTGTCCCAGCTTATGGAAAGTATGAAGCCAGCTAATATATTACAAGGTGGAAATGTCTGCTGATTTAAGCCTGGTCGACCAGGCTTAAGATCAGCAAACATATGATCAGCGGACAGCCAACATGACACCAGGAGTGACGGAGAAAGTGGCAATAAAGGAGACAACAAAAAGGGGTGGTGGAGGGTCAGACAGCGAAAGAAAGCAGACACGGCTCAAAGAGTGGTGGAGAGGTTAGACAGTGAGGGAGAAAGCAGACAAGGCACAAGGAGTGGTGGAGAGTCAGGAAGTGAGGGGCACAAAAATGATGCAGTGTCAGGAAGGAAGGAAGGAAGACAGCCATGACAACAGATGATGTTCATGACTTGCAAGACAGTACTGGAAGACAACACGATACGTAATAAATGGGGCAGACATGATAAAAAATGGCAGTAACAGAGCAGACAGCTAGAGTGGCAGCAGACAAGATATATGGAGTAGAATGTGGTTAGGAAGTGGCAGCAGACAAAATATACGAGTGTGGTTAGGCATTGTGAGAAAGGCTTCTTTAGGATTAAGAATGAGTTTTCACTAAGTATTTTACAAGCTAAGATCTGTTGTGTTTCAAAGGCCTGATTCTAGAAACTCCTTTATTACGAAGAGACTTTATAGGCGAATAGCTCTAATTAAATGACTCGATTTCTGTAACATTCATTTACTAAGAGAACATTTTTCAAAGGAATCACACAATGGCGATATATCATTCGCTGCCAGACTAAGTTACCCCTCACATTTTTGTAATTGAGTTATGGCTGGCTAGCTATACGTAAATATACGTTAAGGCTACATTAACTTAACTAGTCTAGAATAACTATTATTTAATTTTGGTCTCGGCTTGGACCGTGCAGAAAGTGACGGACTGTAACGCGTTGGATGACACGCTTGCTATTTGGAGGACGAGTTGCCAACGAAGCAGGGAGGTGCGCGCTCCACCGGGCCACCTCGTACCATCTAACTACCAGCTTCTCCAGAACGTAAAATAACAGGTAATTTTCGCGGGTCCGACATGAATAGTTAATTAGCGCCAGAGTGGTAAATTGGCCGTTCCTTGAGCGTTTCTCTCACTGCTCAGTGTTCTACCATGTTTTGATTGATATTTTGTACAACCAAGTCTAAACTGTGTTGCTATACTGCTGTGACTCATTACAGCTGTGTCAAATCTTACACAAGGTTCACCTAGTATTTATTTCCCAGTTTTTCAATTTCAGCACAAAATTTATTTGATTTTTTACCATAACTTGGTAGACAGCAACCACCCAGGAAGGTACTACAGTCCGGTCTTACGTGAGCCTCTTAAACGTTTAGCACTAGCAGGATTGCTGGTCTTTATATGTCTCAGGAAGACGTTAGGTACATTTGACAAACTTCTACTTACATTTAGTTTACGCTTATCGTTTCGGTTGCGGTCCGGGCTCAGGTCTTCAGATTACTGATGCTAGCAGTATATAAAGTATATAAAGCGAGGATCAGTTCGGGTCAGGTGTAGGTCAGGTAATGTCGGGTGAAGGTGAGGTCTGGATGTCGGGTTGTGGTAATATAGATTTTTTTTTATCCACTTACTGTTAATGTTAGCTTTTATTTTTAATCATCTGGATATTGATGATGTGTAATTGCATAAGCCGGTTTTGGTATTCTCTGTGCCAAGATTTCTATTATTTGCAGTTTCATGTCATATATGTTGATTATCAGTGTAAGTCGACAAATGGTACCATAAACACACATAACAAAAAAAATATTCTTATACTACTATTTGTAGTTTTACAGCCATGCATCTACAGAAATATAACATTGCACATGGTAATTGTGTAGCAGCAGGGAGCTAAACATGAAATCTGACTGGTAATAGGACACACTTGGCAGACAATAACCTTCATTTTGAAGACAACCAACTGAGTGTGCGAGATGTTTTAAAATAAAGTTTTTATTTACAGTATAATAAAAAAATGAAAAAAATGTAAATCCTCTTCACAATGGGGCAGCAGAGCTCTGGCAAAAAATTAACACCAATAGCACTAACATCACACTTCGTAAATCTTAGAAAGGTGCCGAGACACAAACTTATTGTATTTCCGGAAAAGCCAGACCGACGCAACCAAAGTTAACATGGTTTTGTAGCATAAACATCACGTTTCTCAATTAATATATCACTATAAAACTCTGATAAATGTACCTTTACCTTTGATGAGTTTCGAGAGTCTCATTACTCTCGGAACCCGACCATCGGCCAGGCTCGTCTGGTGTTTGCCTGGTCAACCAGGCTGTTGCTGCTGGAGGCCCGCTGCCCCACATATCCATCAAAGCCTGGTTGATCTGGCACCTGGTGAAGATAGTTGTCCAGTTTCCTCTTGAAGGCTTCTACACTTGTTCCAGCCATGTTTCTGATATCTTTTGGTAAGATGTTGAATAGTCTGGGACCCCGGATATTGATACAGTGTTCCCTTATTGTCCCCACCGCACCCCTGCTCATAAAACGAGTAATACAGTTAAAACAACAGAAAAATGAGTGGCAATAAATGAAATCCAGTCTCAAGAAAGTGAAAAGTTCAGTCTCCAGTGCACGGTCATGACAGACAACACTTGCCACACTTCGAACTATCCCTTGCGATCGATACGAAAGTATGAAAGTCATCTCACTAGAAGATACAGAAAAATTAAAATCGGTTATCAACAGTCTTCCACTGGGCAATTAAATATAACGATGCACAATGATAAATTTTAATTGCTTAAATACTGAAAAAAAAAATCAAGAACCCAAAATAAGCACAAAATACAGACTGTAGGGAGATTTAAGTCAAAGACTTAGGAATAATAATGCCAGAAAAAATGACAGGGTGAATAATGAGAACTTTCAAAACAAGAGAAATAACGCTAATGATGGTGCTACTCTAAACACGTGTGTTATAATTTATACAATATGTTGTGTGCTCAGATCTCAGTTCAAGAGACCTGAGCAAAGAGATCTGAAGTCAGAGATGGAAAATGTATACTGTTCAACGCCCACATAGAGTTGAACATTTAAACTACTGAGGACGCCTTCAAGTACTCGGAATGTATTCTGACAGTTTATACTCGGAAGATACTTAAAGATCAAGTTTTAAATCACACTACCTTAACAACTTACTGGAGAAATACGGGAGGCACCATAGACACAATGAAACATTTACTCTATTGAGTAAGTTTCTCACATGGAACATTTACTCTATTGAGTAAATGTTCCACGTGAGAAACTTGGAAGCAATAATACCAGAAGATTTCCCTTTAAAGGATCACAGTAATGATGATACCAATGCGGCCGCAAGGAAAATTATATGCTGGACAACTAGAACTATCAAGACAAGAGATGCTGAGTAAATGATGATTTTATTCGAGTAACTTGCTCTCTTCAGGCTAGAATACTGCTGTATACTAGCGGCTACCCTTCAAGGCAGGCAATACTGCTGAACTTTAACTTTCAATGTACGTATACATTCAATTAAGCATCTGAACTAAAGACTAAAGATTCTTTATTTTTAGCATGATACATCGTTTGTACAGAGATGTGTGACAGGTGTGCATGCAGAAAGCATGCAGAGCATTTCTGAGAACGCTTTAAGTCCCTTCAACTGCATTCCTTGGAAAATCCTGGAGGAGCTGGTCCCAAATCTGAACACTGAAATCACTCCGTATGACAAGAAGAGACCTGGCAGATGGTGAAAAATACCTACAATAAACAACGGAGGAATGAAAAATACGCTATGAGAGAACATGATGAGGTCCCCGACTTTTCAATGCCCTCCCTTTATGCATAAGGGGAATTACCAACAGACCTCTGAAGGTCTTCAAGAGGGAACTGTGGTTTGTTGGACTGCGTGCGGCCAGCAATAACAGCCGGTCCCAGACCAGGAGGCCTAGTCTAGGACCAGGAAACAGGGACGCTGACCCCTGGAAACATCCTTTGGGTATCTGAGATATCCAAGGAAGATTACCTGAAGATAAATCTGGGAGGTCACCACACCTGCTGCTCGGTCCCACGCAAGGCTCCCTGGTTGATGGCCTGATCAACCAGGCTGTTAGTGCTACCCACACGCAATCCAACGTATGCAACAGTCAGGTTGAGCAGGAACTAACCTGAGCAGGGTAACTACAACTCCCTGGATCAAGAACCCTTCACCAGCATCAAGGCAGCCCATTCCCTCGTTATCTGTAAGTAATTTAAGGATTATCTTCCCCAAGACCCTGTCTCAGACCAGCCCAAAGGATTCGTGAGCGCGTGTGCACTCGCTCATAATAGTATACTACTTCAATGTCTTAAAACTCGCCAGTTTGTGGGAGGCCAGAGAAAGTGACAATAAAGATGGTTGAAATGTAGCAACATATGGTATCAAGAGTGAGTGGCCAGCAATATATGCAAAAGTTGTGGTGTACAGAGTGCTTCAGTTAAGGTGCGTGAGTCAGGGGTGAGCTGGGTGTCGTGGCCTTATCGTGTAGTGACGCTTAGGGATCACTCATATAAACACATGAACTTGTGCTCGTCCCACGCTTCCCAATGTACCACTGCATCTCCATAATCATAATTAACAAAATGTAACAAACATCCGGTTTCATTAAAAAGATAGATTATATATATATATATATATATATATATATATATATATATATATATATATATATATATATATATATATGTATATATATATATGTATATATATATATATATATATATGTGTGTGTGTGTGTGTGTGTGTGTGTGTGTGTGTGTGTGTGTGTGTGTGTGTGTGTGTTACTATTTTGTCCTAGGCATATGTCGATTAGACACTAGGTCTGTTGTATATATGTGTGTGTGTGTATGTGTGTAACGAAACACTTCGAAATGTTTCGGCCCCGCCAGGAATTGAACCCGGGCCCTCCGTGCGTGAAGCAAGAGCGCTAGCCACCATGCCATCGGGGCGCGCGCGCGTGTGTGTGTGTGTGTGTGAGAGAGAGATAGAGAAAGAGCACTTGGATGTTTATAAATGTTTTTTTCAGTCTGGTTTGGGCGCACACACGCACGCACACGCACACACACACACACACACACACACACACACACACACACACACAGGCTCTCAACTTACAAGTGAGAGCCTCACCAGCTGTTCAGAAGTCATGGTTATGTAGGCTTTGGAAGAGTTTTCTCTGATGGACAGAACGTGCACGTGATCAGATTCTGAGCCTAGTGCAGGTGGCCTGACACACCAATAATGCAATGGTGAAACCTAACATGTCATAACCCTGCTCAACGCCTATATAAGCTAATCTGCAGTTCCATGATGCACTACTGATGATGACCTCGGTTGCAGGTCAAAATATACAGTAGCTTTTACCTGCGTTTGTCTTCAAGTGGGTTCTTGCTTCTCATCGACTGCTCATTACACGTCTTTTGGAACCATATCGATCGGTTGGAAACCTAATGAACACCCTTGTGAATATCTAACATATCTCTTGGTCAGGTAATTTAGCGAGTAAGTTACTACTTGTTTTGCCTATGTTAGACTGTGGTAGTCTTGGCAAGGAATCACAAACACCGGCTACATTAGGATAGTTCGAGTTTTAAGCCAATGGTTACACTAGTACTTATTTTTATTGTAATTAGGTTAAAAATGAGCAATTAATTCATTTGTACGTCCTAGTATTGTCTCTAGCTTGAGATCTTAGTTTAAACCAGTATACGTAGGTAGCATTTTTTTTAATTATGCAGTAATGTTGTAGTTGTACCTTTGTAAATGTTGCCTGCACAGTCCGAGAGCAAGCAGAAACATTCCCGAGACTACAGTCTTCTTTAGGTGAATATTTTACTGCGCGACAGGGACGAGTATAGGATGGGGAAGGCGAGGCAGGGAGAAATGAAAGGGAAGAATGAGGGACATGAAGTGAGGCGGCAAGATAGGGTGGGGCAGGGTAGAAAGAAAGGCAGGGCGGGGCAAGGAGTAAGGAGCAGGGAAGGGCATGGTTGGGTAGTGGGAGAGACCGGGGCAGGGGAAGTATAGGGAGGAGGAACAGGGAAGGACAGGGTGTGGGCGGCGCAGCAGGGATGCAGCGGACATAATACAGGGAGCGTCAGCACAGATAATGCGGGCGTTAATAACGCCTGGCTATATAAGTGTAGCAGGAGAGTGAACAAGCAGAAGCTGTCCACCCAGCAGTGCTCCTGCGTGTTCCCCGCTGACTTGCCTTCACGTTCACCTTACCACAACACACAGCCTCCCACAAACACACCCTCTTATCCGACACCCACCACATTATTATATTATTCGCAACAGTTATACTCGCAATAATATATCTGCTAAATATATTCTATGTTGTTGTACGTATGCTTTAATATCAATTTAATTGTATATCGGCAGGATAAATATGTAAATCTCTTGAGAACTAATCACAATGCAAAAATCACAATACTCGGGTCAGGAAATACTTGGTTTTGAGAATGTATTATTATCATTATGGTATAATCAGTCCATACCGGGAGCTGCGAGGGCGGTGGCGCCTCCACCCGACGCCACACCCCACGTTGCACACCCTAACTCGGCCATTATCCCATGTCCTATAATTCGCTATTGCTCGAGACAAAGCTCAAGCATGGAGTGAAGGGAGTGCTCGTCTGTTTGTGCAAGACAACGCACAGGAGCGCATAAGCGATATAGCAGTAGTGAGATAGGTCATGGACACTGCAGGCGTGGGTGTAGGAGTAAAGCAAAAAGTGTCTCTGCTGGTGTGGTGTCCGTGGGCTGGGGTTTAGGGAGGCTCCCACAGACACAACCTCTCACTCTGGCACAAACAAGTCTGCCCTTTTATCACATTCTCGCCTTACATGGGAATAGCTACGTTATTTAGTTTATTATTAAGCTGCTCAACGAATGAGTATAAACATACCCTAAGAAATATATATATTTTTTCATTAAGGCAATTACTAAATATTAAATACATCTTACACAATGACAGAATACGTCGACAAGCACAGTAATTAAGAGATACACCCAAGAATCAAGACTTAATCCAATCAGCCACAGATAAATGATTACTAATACGTGAGTACAATGACACCACCTACCAAAACCACGCCCCCACAACAGGGTGAGAAACTGAGGGGGAAAAACAGTGAAGGAGGAACTCAGGAGTTAAGAAGGGAAAACAAGGCGAAGTTGCTCTACTAAAGGAAGATGATATATGAATGGCAGTGGTAAAGGAAGACAGAAATATGGAGATCGAGACAAGTAAAGAGCACAGGAAAACACCAGTAACAAAAACCTATTAGATACTCAAGTAAAAAGGAAAGAGAAGCGAGGGACTGATAGGAAGAAGTAGATGTGAGTCAGGAGATAAATTAAGAAAATCTGATAAGGGATAAGGAGACTTTGGAGGAACAATGCGTATCCTCTGAAAATAATACTCGTCATTGCTCTGATGGAGGCAGTAAAGGGAAATTTCATGAGCCGACATATTAAAGACACCACATGGATACCTGGGAAGGATGAACCAGCACAGAGGAAATCAAATTAAAAAAAAAAATCCAAGGAACCTCTCCATGGTGTACATGGGAAAGATATATTGCAGAGGACTTGGACATCCACACTGAAACTATCTACTTCTAGCTAGATTAAGGACTATGGTGTATTACCTAGGTATGTTAGTCAAAGATAGAAAAGCAGAAGACTCTCTCCTTACCCTTCACTTCCTCCAGCCATTGTAGACATGAAAACAGGAAATGGGGGAAAATACACCATACCACATATGAAAAGTGGCATACAATTTACATGCGAGATGGAACTGCATGGAAGAGGTGGGCTACAACTACCTCTACTAAATTAGTACTATTTTTGTATTAAGATTCTCATGTTACTTCCCTACCACTTACAGAACAGTGTGGGCCAGGATAATGTTGTAACAGATATCGTGCCTACATTCTATGGAATACAGTTTGAGGGATTTTAGGCATCTTCAGTAGTTTAGATATTTTGATACTAATGGTTATCACTAGTTCTGTTGTAACTATCACAGCTCTCTACTTCTACTTGTATTACTATTACTGATTCGGTTGCTCCTTGTTAATGGATCGGCGTGACGCAGACGCTGGACAAACATCAGGAAACTTATGAGGGTCCAGAGGATTTACTGTGGGTTTAATCAGTGCTTGAGAACATTAGCGAGTGCTCTAGGCAACATTTTGCTCCCGTCCTCGTAAACCATACCCTCTACCTTTTCCTTGTCATTTTTCATCGCCGTGGACGGGTTTCCTGTCATATTTCATCTCCTGGACGGTTTCCTTCTCATATTCCATTGCCCTGGACCTGTTTCCCTCTGGCCACTAACTTGTTAATGTGTTTTCTGACATATAAAACAATTTGAGCCTACCAAGCAATCTTGGCCAAGTGATTTTGTCCTGAAGGTTCCGGCAACTCCTAACACAAGGGTACGATGTATCTAGTTGAATCTTATACTTGCAAAGTGCTTGCCTTGTTGATCTTATATTTTAACTACCTCGTTGAGATAGTGATGGATAAATAGAAATAGCCTAAAACTGCAAGTAAAATCAGAGTAGAAGAGGCAATAACACAGGAATGAGAAAGTTCCCGGTTAAACAGTGGAATAAACAAGTGGAGGGTAAGACAGTATACGAGATGAGTGAGAGCTTTTCTAGAAATGCAAGGAAGTCACGGTCAGATTTGTACTAGAAAGGAATAAAATGAGCAGAGATCATGGTTTACAAGAAATGTAGCAAGGTAAAGGCTAATAATAAGACAAAGAAAATGGAGAACTGCAAAAATCAGGCAAATAAGCAGGAGAACTAATGTGAGAATAAGACGGAAGTCAATGACACAGCCACACTCAAAAGATAACAGGACGAGGCTGGGTATTAAGATGCAAGGAGGGGGTAAATTGAGAGAAAATGGCAGGGAGGTATATGAAGAATTGAAGATGTTCAGCGAATAATCGTGGGAGATGCCAAGAGAATGAAAAGAAAGGGTCGAGCAACAAAGATTCCAAGTAATTACAACGACAAAAGAAGGAATGAGATAGATTCAAAGAAAATTATATGCAACAGAATCAGTGGCGTCAGACAGGATACAACTTTTACTGGTTTAGCATCTCTCCATGAAATATAATAATAATAATGGTAATTACATTTCGGTATTGTGTGTAGCAGAGGAACTGTACATCAGAGAATTTATAACAGATGGACAAAAGTGATTCCAATATACAACAAAAATAAACACAAAATTATAGACCTTTGTTGCTGACAAATATCAGGGCACTAGAAAAGACAGTATGAAAGAAGATAAAGCACCAAGAAAGAAATTAATATGCATGAGACAATCACCACAGGTTCGGAGATGGTAAATCTTTTCTTATGTACACAGTAAAACAAGAACTTAAAGGAGAGGGTAACAGTAAGACAGGAGGAAGAAGTTTAGTATTCACGGGTGATGAGTCCCAGAAGAATCAGTGCTTAGATCCCTGCTGTTCCTGAGGAAATTAAATACAGTACGTATATCATTCTTTGCAGATATTAAACAGATTTTTAAATACAAACGCACGAAACTAAAGCATTCACAAAAATCTAAAGTAACAAGGGTTTAGAACAGGTCGCTTCTGCGTCTTGCAACTGCTGAAAAACTACGTTGTGGGTTTGGATGCACTAAAATAAAAAGAAAATGCCAAGTAACATATAAAAACTCTGCAAAATCTTTTGATAAGTGTAGCAGTGTGTAATTATCCACAAAACATGTGTAAAAACAACTTCTCGTCTCTTTCATATCCTGAATGGACTCCGTATTATGTAGGCTTACCATACTTGCATTTCTCAGGTACCACTTCCAGCGCTAATCTCTACAGACGCACAGCGAGCGCGTTTAAATGAGTGAAAAAAAAAAGAAACCTATGTGGAAAATCTCAGTTCTTGGGATTATATCTGATTGTTAGAGTGAGAGGGCTGGGGCGAGCTAGCAGGAACTGTGGCAACATTAATGGACCCACTCATTCATCATTCAGGCCCACCCATCGCAACCCACACATACCCACATTCACTCATTACTAGCTGTGTCTACCCACCACCATCCCCACACGCCCACTACTAAATGCAGGTATCCATAAGCACCTACACCTATCCATCACTATGTACACCCATCCATAACTAACTTCAACTACCCATCACTATTCACACCAACACATCACTAACCTGCCCACTCCTACACAAAGCCCATATTCACTCACATCCACTAACCCACCCATCACCACCCAAAACTATATAAAGCCCCATACAGATCACTACCCGATAATAACCACTTATCAATGACAACCATTACCCACTCACCCATACATTATCACCCGCTCTACAGTCTGCAATAAATGCTCGACAAAACGGCAAGGGTGAAAATGCCATCCACCAAAAATATCAAGATAAATGACTCACAGTAACTGCTGTGTGTGTTTTGAATACACAACAAACATGGTAACTACACATTTCGTGCAATGACTGTGTAATGCATATCACAATTATATCACTCTGTGGCATGACTGGTAATATATACTACGAGAAATAATTCCGTAGCAAGACTCCATAGTATGCATTGTAAAAGTGAATCATGTGATTTGACTACACAATTCGAACACATAGAGCAGTATGTGCAACTTATAAATCACTGTGGAATGTATACTTGAGCATGAGAAAGTCAAGAAGAATACCGAAGATTTATATTAATTCCCAACACTATTCTGAAGTTACAGCACTGAGTTCAGGTTTAGATTGTTTTACACGGGTCTCCAAACTGCGGCCCGCCACAAGATTTTATGCGGACCGCAGCAACTTTAAATATTTATCAATAGTAAAACTAATAAACCCCCATTTTCAATCACTTATTTAGGTTAAGGATTTTGTTGCTTGTAACAATTTATATGTCAAAATTTGTTAAAATTTTTGTTCTAATCTTTTCATTTTTCAGTTATGGAAGGAAAGAGGAAGAGTGCTGTTTAATGAAGAGTGGAGCGTACAGTACTTGTTTGTAGCAGCAGGTGATAAAGCCTTGTGTCATATGCCACGACAGGCTGCTTTCCCAACAGAGAACACATTCCAAGTGTTTCAAGGCGTTCCCGGTACATCAGATTTAAAGTTTCAATGACTATGTCGGCAGTAAACGATTACTGTGCGTTCTCCAGCTCTAATATCTGGACAGGGATGGATTAAAGGAAGGGAAAACAAATTAAAGGGAAGGAGAGGATGGAGGAAGGAAGGCAAAGGATAGGCAAGGATGACGAGGAGAGAAGGGAGGTTAAAAGGCAAAGAGGCAGGGATGGAGAGGAGGGAGGAAGGAAGGAAGGTTTAGAAAGACACGTGAGCAAACACTGGGATATATTAGAAAACGTTTCGATCCTGGGACTTTTCATCACTTTTACCATACAGAGGTTAAAAGAGGTATATATAGGCGGAGATTGGAGTGTGATGACGCACTCTCCGCCTATATATACAGTCTTTTTAACCTCTCTGTATGTTAGAAGTGATCAAGATCCCAGGACCGAAACGTTTTCCAATATGTCCAAGTATTTGTTCACGTGTCTTTCCAAACCAATTTCTCGGTATCTAATACCAAGGTTTATACCAGGAAGGAAGGGAGATCAGTAAACAGGGATAAAGGAAGGAGGGAGAGATAGGAAGGAGGTTGACCTGAGTTGTTAAAAGAGCCTACTGACTGGTGCTCCGCTCACCAACAGTACAAGATTCCTACCTAATTCCCGTTGAAGTCACCATCTGGAACCCTACTAGACAAAAAACTTCCAGTAATCGTTCATGTGTCCGCCTAGTGGTAAAACATTATTAAATACATACTCGAACATGGAGACGTAACCTGGTAATACAACAACACTGGAAACGCTGTGAAAGACCAACTGTTTCTCTCCGTCAGCCGACTCTTTCTCTCCGTCAGCCGACTCTTTCTCTCCGTCAGCCGACGCTTTCTCTCCGTCAGCCGACGCTTTCTCTCCGTCAGCCGACTCTTTCTCTCCGTCAGCCGACTCTTTCTCTCCGTCAGCCGACTCTTTCTCTCCGTCAGCCGACTCTTTCTCTCCGTCAGCCGACTCTTTCTCTCCGTCAGCCGACTCTTTCTCTCCGTCAGCCGACTCTTTCTCTCCCTCAACCACATGCACAACTTTTACTAGACAGAAGTAAATACAATTTCTTCGCACATATTTTAAACACAAAATGTGCCACAGTCACATACTATCACCCACATTTTGAACTGTCATTCAGTTTGTCGTAACTCATCTTAAACTTGCAATGACTGTTTTCGGAAGAATAGCAAGCAGTGACCACAGTGTGTTTACATGAAAATAAACACTAATAAATGCAATTCCATTAGTCAAACAGTCATGCTTGACTAATGTTAAAAATGTTAACACGAAATTAATGCAAACGAGGTCAGGATGTTAATAAAATGAACCTTAAGATTAATCGTCACTCATGTAAAACCATCCACATGCAGCATATCATGCGTGAAAAATATAATATACGAGAGTATAATCTGTTGAAAACACAGTAAACCTTATAGATATAGATGTTGTGGTCACCAGAAGACAATAAAATTATATCATAGTGACTGGGAATTGCTGAATTAAAAATATTACATAGAACATTTACCATTTACATCCACTCGGTCAAATCTCTATCAACCATGACAGCGTAAAAGCCCCTAAATTGCACTCCCTGGAGCAAATCTCCCCATTAAAACCCTTATTTATAAGTATACAGGCTCAGTAAAAAAAAAAAGTGTAAATTAGTTTATTAAAATGTCAGAGATAAACTAGTCTAAGCATTACTAAGAGATAAACTATAAGAAACATTACCAATAAACACTTAATCAGCAAGAATACAGCGCTTGCATCAGACTGAGCTGCCAATACTAACAATGTAAGTGATTGGATAGCAGACCGCAGAAGTGGAGCCTCCCAGAGCCCACTCAAGGTATAGAAGTATTAATGTAAATGGAAGGTTCTCCCGGAGAGAATTCTGCCGCATGACCTTCCGAATAACTCCTCCCAAATTGCGCATAATAGCAGTACTACCTTGAGGAACACATCATGGGTGTTGCAAACTTAGTTGGCTTTTAAATCAAGGAAGTCCACTGCAAGCTTCTCCCCTCCACAATGAAAGGTAATGAAGGCAATCATGCTATTACTGGGAAAAATATGAAGGTATACATTTAAACCGAGCATTTACAGCTATATTTTGTCATGGAAGGTTCGTCCATTTGGCTCTTAAAAAACAATTTTAACGTATACTAAAAAAAATAAATTATGAAAAAAATAAACTGAGCTAATACTAACCTAAGCTCTAACAATTATTTCTTCGTAATAATTTACCAGGGTTTTTGAATTAAGACTTACTTGCTGCAACTGCAGTGCACGTCAACTCTGTCTTACCTGAAAAGAAAAGTTTACTACATAAATAACAATTATTAGAACAGACATGTGATTATTGTACCACAATGAGGTTCAAAAACAATGTTATATCTAACTATAATTACTATATAATGCACATTATAAACGAGTTTATATCAGGTCATATACTGATAATGATTCATTCTCGTACCATAATGCGTATATATGTGGGTTGGGGGGGGTGAAAATCATTCTGGGTTACAAATTGCGAGTATTTAGGAGAAGCAGTTTGACTATAGTTTACTTGAAGACAATTCCAGGAATCACTGTTCCCGAGGCCCTGTCCCCGATTGAAGCCTTCATCAACCAGGCTATTGGTGCTATAGCCGTACGCAGTGTAACAATATGCACCAGAAACCAGCTGATCAGGAACTGACTTGAGGAGCTTACCAAGTTTCCTCTTGAAGACAGCCAGGGAGGGTATTGAAAAGTCTAGGTCCGTTTACATTTATTGAATTGTCTCGATGTTCTAGTGCACCCCCCACTTTTCACTGAATATATTTTGCACAGTGCAGAGCCTCTTGCTTTTTTTGTAGGGAGGTATTTCGTTAAGCAGATTTGGGAAGAATCCCTCCATTCCAAGGAATATGGTTCAAGGGGCTTAAGGCGCTCCAAAAAATTTAAGTGCTTGACTAAATTTTCATGGGCAGTGAAGGTTCTCTGTATATTCTCCAGAACTGCGATTTCATCAGTGGCTATTATGGAGCAGTAGTATTCCAATTTACAGAGAACAAGTGACTTAAGAGTATCATCAGTGGCTTGGCATTTCTTGTTTTGAAGGATCTTGTTATCCAGCCTATTATTTTCCTTGTGGTTGTGCCAGAAACACTGTTGTGATGCTTGAATGTAACATCTTCGGACATATCCTTACTTTGTGGTTAGAATTTGTTTTATTCTCTGTGCCAATTTTTATTTCCTAGCTTTTTCTATTGCGGATTAAATGAAATTTGTCTTCATTTCAAATCAATGTTTTCTGTGGCCCACTGGAAACAAGTATTATATAAGCTTGGAGATTCGCTGTCCTCAGTGGCTACTACTCTCATACTCTTGGGTTATTCTTATCATGACAATGTTTTGAAAGATGTTAATTGCCGTAAGACTGAA
Source organism: Cherax destructor (assembly GCA_009830355.1). Taxonomy (NCBI): domain Eukaryota; kingdom Metazoa; phylum Arthropoda; class Malacostraca; order Decapoda; family Parastacidae; genus Cherax; species Cherax destructor. Next base: position 59,140 of record WNWK01000333.1, on the reverse strand, counting down.
TTTAAAAGATGCTTGTTGCCAAACTTATTGATTCTGACACATGTTTGCAACCAGGCTTGATGTGACACACTTTGTCTCTGCATACTGACAGAAGACAAAGGCAGATAATTGTTTTTATTACTCTTGCGATCCATTAAAATATTCTGAGCGTAGTGTTAAGACGCTATTAGGGATCTGAGAGATTCCAACGTTACCGAAATCGGGTTGTTTACCTTTATAGTGTGGGAGTTTACTTCATTTGCAAACACGGCTTGTCCTGTTTCTTCTATTTCAGAAGAATATATTCAAATTAATGCTCAGCGGTGTTTGGTTATTGGCGCCACTGAGATCAATGACTAAACTGTCAACCAGGAGACCTGATCTGAAACCCAGCCGCTAGCAATGTGATTCCGAAACCACCAGGTTTCGGGAATCACCTGGAGGTGACCTGTAGGTCACCACCAGGTAACCTAAAGGTCAATGGGGCCCCAAACGACAGGAGACAACAGCATCAACTGCTGGCTTACTGGTACTTTTTATCCAAGTAAATTTAATGTGCAAGCAAATAAATCACAAAACAAGTTACTGTTGTCACTGGGTCAACCACTGTCTTTAAACAGTGAAGACAATGAAGAGGTGCACGTTGAATTTCAGAAACTATTCTACCAAAAAGTCTCCACGTCTGCGTTGGAAGAATAAACTCTTACAACCGGCAACATGAAAGATAAGCCAATAACTAGAAGGCCAACAGTCAGAGGTCAGCATTGCGAACTGATTCAGGAATCACCACAAAAGTGAACCTGTAAACGATGTGCGGAGATTAGGATACTGCATTCGACGATGCATTTGCACTGCAATTTCGTACTCATATCGCCCAATGTTTGTTCACGAGTTAACAAAAACCGATTTAATCCGCAGACTGGATGCCAATGCAAGAATGCTTCAGACATTTTGCACAACTCGAACACACAGAAAATCATCAGTTTCGAATGTATGAGTATTATATATCGAAGCTATTGATCACGAAACGTTGTGTTTTGATCCAAGAAGACCCGACACATTTTCTGGAGAAATGAAAGATAATGTTCCAGATGCCATGATATGAGCTGGGTATAGCATTTCTATAAACAACATTTCTTTGATAGTCCAGCTATCCGAAAAAGTTGCAAAATTGGTCATTGCTACAAGTGGAAAACCTTGGTATTAAGGATAAAATGCGTTTACAATAGGACAGATCAGGTGCACAGTAGGCACTCGTCTATCTGTAATACCCAAGTGAGATTTTCCTGGAACGCTGGATTGTCCTAGATGACCAGTGCTGCTCGACTCATGTGAAAATCCAGATCCGTCAACATGTGCTAATTTCTTATGTAGGCTTCATAAGAGTGACTGTTACGAAAACAGTGACCATCGATAAGCAGAGATTCTTCTTTAAGGTGTCACCTCACACATGCTTCACATGTGTTCTACATAACATGGCGCAAAATTATTCACTGTAGCGACAATGATGGAGTACACATACACATTCACTGGATCATTAAGTAGGGAGGGGACGATACGAAAATTTTTGTCGATACCTAAACCTACACTCAATTTCAGGTAGATAACGATACGATCAAAATTAGCCGATACCCACCGATACCAATACTTTGTCACATCCATATTATTAAGGCAATTGTCGTATGTTGAAAAATGTGTAATAAAGTAAACGAGTACCACAGCTTCATGGGGTACAAACTTTAGCACCCTTCTGTATTGTCGGCAACATGATAAAAACACAAATGTTGTCACATCTACAATAGGGAGCAAGGGAGGGTGGCCAAAAGGGGTATATCTTTGTGTTTAATCTCCATTTCTGAGATTATTTCCTATTTTTTACTATTACTGAATTGGTGAAATGCAGCCTTAATGACTCTCCTGCAGTTGAATGGATTTATGCTGTGAAGAAGGAGGCATTGGAGACATCCAATAGTCTGTATGCTTACCCACTGCCTCCCTCCCTGGAAATGCCTCGGTAATATTCATGCCCTCCTAATTATCATGCTTATATGCTGACCCTGTTACGCTTATTGAGTGTTTGATAACTCATTAGCCGCGCTACGTGTTTTAATAAGCATAAACAACTGTTAGGAAGACGTTCCATTTCCCTGTGTAAGTAGCCATGTGTGTAACTACCAAGTCCACGAAGCTCCTCTGCACCTCGTGAAACACTACTGATAATATTATCTCACAGGTCTTCACTGCTACACATTATCTACACCTTACGCATCAACAGACACCTACCGTACATTACGCAAAAACTAGAAACAGTGTTGTGCAGAATTTTTTGTAGATGTAAATGAAATAATACAATACCAAGTACCGCTTAAAGAAATATTACTGCTAAAACGTAAGTGCTCAGATTTACTCACAATATATACAGAAAATATTAAATATAAAACACTGACAAAAGGCAATTTAAGATAATTACTTAAACTGCGATCCCTACTTACAGCTTCATTAAAATCACAGTTCGTGATTAAATAAATTCAGTTTATCAGCCTTCAAGAGAAGTAATACTAGGTATCTTAAATCATTCATTTAAGGCCTGCATCTCGGTCTGTGTGACTGACTACCTTGGTGACCTATTTTTCATCTTAGCTATTGCTACCTGCAGCCCGGAAGCTCTCACAGCCCACTGCCCAGCTAATCAAGACCACCTTGCTGAAATTTATTCAGTTTCCTCTTGAATTAGGGTTAAGAGAACTAAAATGTTTACTTGTTTCGTGAGTTTCTGTTGGCTTTGTAGCTTGGTACTTGTTTATTATTAATTAAAAGCTTTTGCTGCTGCCAGCAAGAAGTATTCAAGCAACTTATGATTTATATTAATTTTTTTACGGGATGGATCAGTAGGCCAGCGAAAGACCTCTGTCATATGACTCAAAGGTCAACTGAGCGGGCCATTATATGGCGAAACCGACGTGAAAAAATTTCACCCATTTCTCCTAACAATCCTCCCTCAGTATTAACTTGGTTTTAGCATGAAGTCATGATATGTTAATGAAATTGATGTTTACTATCCGTAGGGGCTTAAACCTTCATTACATAAATAGGGAGACGAATTAAAGGGAAACGTTTGGAAGACAAATTATGGAGTAGGCAATTTATCGAAGAGTTCATAATTCCCCTTTGCACGTCCTGTGCTTTATCTCAACAAATAGTAGTGTTTGTATACTTGGTCTGTCTGTCCTCAATACACGTTTCATTAACAGTTCAAAACACACTATTTCCGTATTCTGTTTTCCGTTGTAACAAATCCACATCTGCGTGTTATGTTGTCTTAGCACCACTTCTCTCTTGATGACTGCCTGTTCACTTAAGCTATTGCTGTTGGCAGCACGCTCACCCACATATACATAATAGCCTGGATAATCTGTCACCTGGCAGAAGGTGGTGATCTAGTTTCCTCCTGAAAGTTCTACACTTGTTCCTGTGTTATTAGTCATATCTGTGGCAACAGGTTGAATTGTTTTCGGTCACAGATGTAGGCTGACTGTTATACATAAATAACCTACACTTAAGAGATAAACTTATGGCATTTCGGTCCGACTTGGACTATTAATAAGTCGGACCGAAACGTCGTCATACGTTTCAGTCTCCTAAGTGAGAGTTCCAGCTACGGTATTCCGATTTGGGGATGGGGGGCACAGTATTATTATTGTACTGTCAATGGTGCCCCTGTATTTTACAGGGTTCGTTGTAGACTTCCTCCCATATATGTCACACCAGCATGTTGTTATGGTAGCATGTAGATTTGGGACTAGGCCCTCCAATATCTTAAGTATATTTGTATTTTATCAAGTAACTCTCTTTTCTTAGCTCACGGCGTTGCCAGTAATTTAAATGTTTCAATGTCTCTAAGCGGGCAGATAAGATCTCTAGGTGCTAGAGTTTTGATATCTGTCTTAACTTGACTGGAACAATCAACACAGCACGGTACTCTAGGCGATAACTGTGTGGCAGTAATAAACGTCGTAATGATAGTATGAGCAGTAGAGATGGTAATGATGGTGAGTAGTGATAATTGAGAGTACCAGTGGTAGGCTGTTAGTGGTAAATGTCTAACTATACTTCCCAGAAAGCATGTCTCTCTGAACACCTTGATGCTGAATTGCTCTTGATGCAAAGTAATTACAGCTACCCTTCCCTTCCTTAGATCAAATCCAACTGCTTCCTATTCCGCAGGCGCTGCATGACCTTTCACCATAATATGTGGCTTCATATCTGTGCTTAGTCGTGGCGCAGGTCGCGAGGGCGATGATTTCCGGAACATTCAACGGGAAGGTAGTAGTCACTTGTCTTGAGCATGACGATGCAGTTTTGTGTCATCTAGGAATTACAGTTTTTAAGAAACTCTTGTTGGGTTGGTGTCGTTCTTGATGGGTATTATGTTCTTAAGCTGAGGTGAAGAAGGTTGTTATGATGATGGTAGAAGTGGCTGCAACAGCATTAGTGGCACAAGCAGTAGTAGTGGTGAAGTCATGGTGTGTAACACCATGTGCCAAGGTGCGTCACCTGGTGGAAGTTATGGCAATGGTAACGGCGGTGGTGGTGGTGACGGTGTTAGAGTGAGACATGGTGAGCAGCACCAGGGTGAGTCATCTGCAGCGAGTGTTGCAGCCAGTGTGCTTGACTCGCAACAAGGCGAGGCTGGCGAGCGGCAACGGCATGCCAATGGGTGAAGCACCCTATTAATCACCAATGGCGCTGAGACCGCTAATTACCCTACGTGCTGAGACAGCAAGGCAAGGTAACCTCACCAACACAACCAACTAGGCCTTAATATAACAATAACAATAATACACAAAATATAGAAATAATCTAGTAAAAACTTAATTATTATTATTAATAATCAAAGAAGTAAAAACTTAAAAACAATAAAAATAATAACGGCAGAGAAATATAATTCCATACGACTGAAGGGTAGGTGAGAAGAAATTTCCTACCCTTATGTAAACATTACAGGAGCCAAAGTCTCGCTAAAGGGTCAAAGGCAGTATTTTGAACTAGAAACGACAGGTTGTGAGTTATTATACAGGACATCTCAAACATTTATGGCCAGTATTTCTGAATTAGGTGACATCCTGCATTAATAAGTGTAGTGTTTCTTAATCATGGGTGCTAATGAAATACGCCAGCACTCTTGCGGTGAAAAATGGTGTTAAATCAACGATTCAATTTCCCAATGCGTGTCCCACTGTCACAACGTGGCAGTTAAAAAAAGTACTTGTAAACAGAACATTTTTTGCACGGCGAGATTCACTTATTGCACCGGTATTGTCGCCCAAAGTGCAGTGCAATGTTATGTAAACAACACTTAAATAAACATGCTGTTCCGGAAATATAGCTTCACGGACAATGCACGTCCGTGTACATAGTAATGTGCATAGCTCAAACGACACAATATGAGCGATGGTAAGTCTTATTAGCTAGCACCTGTTCAGGTCGGGCTTTAGGTTATCAGAAAAGCACATACTGCAGACATAACGGGAGCACCAAGCCCAAACAAGCATGTAACCTTGTGTTTGCATAGTGAAATATGAGTTAATTACCAAACATAACAGTTAGTGGAAAAATCTCTAACCCAATAAATAAATTCTTCCAATTAGCCTGGTGGTGGACCAGGCCGCGGGGGCGTTGATCCCCGGAATACCCTCCAGACAGGTAGACTCCAGGTAGCCACTGGAACCAATATCAATAATATTGGTAGAATTACCGACAATATGTTAAGTAAGGCACAAATGCAACTAATGTGACTTATTGTGGCAACGTTTCGCTCTCCAGGAGCTTGGAAGCTCTGGAGGCGAAAGTTGCACAATAAATATAGGCATTGTGTCCTTACAACCAATATCAAAGATTGTGTACAAGGTGGGCGTGGGCAAAGGCTGCCATGAACCCGGATTTCAATTCAAAATTTAGAATAGTAGTTCTATGAATATAGGTTCTTGCGAACAGGATATGAACCGAGAATGGTTCTTTCAGAAAGGAAATGAACCAAGAATAGTCTCGATGAAAGAGTGAATGAACCAGTCAAGATTCACCATGAAACGGAAGTTTTCCATCAGAATAAAACGTTTGTGACTTGATAAAAGCCAACTGTGTGGGCGAAACGTTGTCAATAAAGGATCACATTACACTGCTTATTTGTTTATATTCCCACAGCCAGCTAGGAACTGGACAGAGATTTGCTTTTCCCCAGACAGCTGTTACAAGGAGAACCATCTTTCAAACACTTTAATTAACTGGATGTATATCGGTAACTACGCGATCAGAGGAAGTATTAGACGCGTCAACAAATCATCATATGGAAACTAATTTTCTATTTTTTTTCAATGAAAATAGTAAAGGACACACACAAACAAAATCTAATTCAAAGCTTTCAAAAAAAAAAAACAGAATATCCTAAAATGTACAAGCACATTAAGTTTGACGTCGCTCAGAAGTTGCATGATCAGGTTACCAGCATGGAAGGCTTCAAGCTCATCACATACGACACTCGGAAATTATCGCATGAAAAACAGTATTTAAATTTTTTCCAATTTCTTCTTCTTCAAAAGAAAAAAACCCCAGCAAACTGGGATCTACACCTAATCCCACCAAACTTATAGAGTATCATCCAATAAAAAAAAAATCACTGTTTATTCAATAAAATTAGCAAATTGGGATTTATACCACCTAATAACAGCGTGAGCCTTGTGTTCAAGGCACCACACCAGTGGTGAAAATTTGAAGCTGAGCAGATGAGTCATTCTCCGGTTATGACACGGATGCCAACGATTCCAAGTCTTTTTGTACTATTTTACTAAATCAACAAATTTGCCTGAACGCAAACGAAGTTTAATAGGCACCATTTTGTCCCTAAGATGAATCACCCATTAAATTTTAAAGCCGTTCAGAAGAGGTAATCTAAAAGCTATTTAACGTAATTTAACAGAAATAGAAACTTCACACTATTTCACACACAAATTTGTAAGATCTGCATCTACATTTCTGACTTTCACTCCCCACCGTCGTCTATTTTTTTGCCACCTTCAATGAACGTTTGAAGCTACGCCACTGATGATTTCGGAAGTTATCCGAGCCATTCCAGGAGGATGGGGATGGGTTCAATTACTTCGGTCCTGGGCACGTGAAGAAGCCATTTGTTTCAAGAATTTGGTCCTCGTTACCTACCTGGAGTCTACCTGGAGAGTATTCTGGGGATCAACGCCCCCGCGGTCCGGTCCACGACCAGGCCTCCAGGTGGATCAGGGCCTGATCAACCAGGCAGTTGCTGCTGGCCGCACGTAGTCCAACGTACGAACCACAGCCCGGCTCATCCGGCACCGACTTTAAAGTATCTGTCCAGCTCCCTCTTGAAGGTACCTTACCCAGGAGTTGAAGATCTGAAGCCGACTGGATGAGGAGTTCTTGAATTATGATCAAAATAAAATCGAAAAGTTGGAAAAAAAATATCTTAATATCTTAAAAGTCTCCCATAGGGAATGCCTAATTAAACCATATTGGTCTCAAGTACGTCATATGAGACATGAATTTCGTCTCATGCTCATAAAATGTTTATACGAGACATCCGAGACGGAGCCAATATAAATTTTGGATCAGCAAAGTTGGCCTGGCAACAGCAAGGAAGCCTCCAACAGAGGTCACGAGTGAAGTGTGGCGGCCAGAGTTCCCAGGCTCCAAGTTACCAATACAACAAGTCAGAGTTCAGTGTGTCATGCCGCCATAACACAAACACTCTTTCAAGGTCGTTGGGTTCATGCACCATAGACAAGGTCATGCTGAGACATAGTCTGGAGCCCGCTTATCTCAGCTACGTCAGGACTGATTCAGTGCGTCACTTTTGACGTGTTTACGTCAGTTATAAGTGACAGTTATGTCCTTGATAATGTGAGAAATCACGAAAGCTCTTGGAAATTCAGTCATTTGTAAAATTTTCTCTTATACGTTTAAGGATATTTTTTTCCATTTATGTTAATGTAAAAATTAATAATTTGGTACCGAAAGAATCTTAGAAAACTTGCCTAACCTTATAACAAACACAATTTAATTTAGACTAATCACACTAAATATATTTTAGATAAGTTTACAATAATTTAATAAACACAATTAAATATATTTTTTTCGTTAGGTTCATTATGACTTTTTCGAAATTATTACATAACAAATAACAACGCTCTTCTTGCCGAATAAGGCAAACGAAAATTTGTGTATGCAATAATCTCGCAAACATCATTCTGAACCTAACGAAAAAAATATATTTCATTGTGTTTGTTTATTATTAAATTATTGTAAACTTATCTAAAATATATTTAGTTGGATTAGGCTAAATTAAATTGAGCTTGTTATAATAAGGTTAGATAAGTTTTCTAAGGTTCTTTTGGTACAAAACTGTTAATTTTTACATTAACATAAATGAAAAAAATATATCTTTGAACGTATAATAGAAAATTATACAAAGGACTTAATTTTAAATAACCAATTTTACTTATTCGGCACGACACACACACACACACACACACACACACACACACACACACACACACACACTATTGTAACCACGAATGAGTGGTATTTAATCAGTAACAATGCGACTAGTCTCAAACCCGTGTCGTTTTGGCCCGCCTCATGGTGAGCGAAAATCACACGACGCTCTAACCCACAGGACCACCCAATCCTACATAGATCACGCACCCAGCAGAGCTAGGTGTTTTACCGTGATCTAAGGACATACGATAGTGTGGGTGCCTCAGATCTAATTTCATTCTACTCCGTTTGGTGTACTAGCCTCCACAAGCAGTATAGAGTATATCTTCAGATCATGGAAAAACATCTAGCTCTGCTGGGTGTGTGATCTGTGTAGGATTGGGTGGTCCTGTGGGTTAGAGCGTCGTGTGATTTTCGCTCACCATGAGGTCCAAAACTACACGGGTTCGAGTCCTCCGCTAGTCGCAGTGTTATTATATATAACTTACTTCATATTCCTTCACTGTACAAAATCAGAGAAAAATAAATTACAAGAACTAGATCTAAACATCTGCCCTATAAGACCGATCATATCTGCTATTGGTACTTTCAATTGTAAACTTTCTTAATTCATTCTTCGTATATAAGTAGCTGTTAAAGACTCGTTTACTTTTGTTAAAGAAATTTGCGATTTGAACTTTGATAATGTGCACTAGTTAGTTTTAATGTTAAGTCTGAGTTAACAAATATGACATTAATAGAGACGATAGATATATGAGTAGATGTTCTGTTCAAAGATAATGATTATATTAAAAAAAAATAAACAGCTTTATAAATTATCACTAGCAGCAAGAGATTATTACCTTGTATTTAATGAGAAGGTTGAATGGTTCAATAAGTGTCAGCTGAATTCAAATCATTGTTATATCGACGTTATGTTGACGATAATTTTCTAATATTTAAAGCACTTGACCATGTACCATTATTCTTGCAACTACAGAATTATATTTGTTTATATGTATGCAGTATAAACGAAATTTTGATTTCCACGTTAACTTCAAGATTTTCATATATGTTCACAGTATTTTTGTCTACATTCCGAATCTCAATTTATACAAAACCTTTTTTTTTTAACGATTTAATTTTTTTCTCATCAATTCTTACAGAGTTAATATATCCAGAACCAAAAATTACTGTTAACAGTTCTTTAAAAAATAGCTTTTCTTTAAAAAATAAGCTAACAAAAATGTTTCAAGTATTTTATCCCAGGTGAGAATTAGAATTAAAGTTAAGCGTAAATACACTATACAACGTCTCTTAAGATAATTTTTTATACCTACTGAATTACAATCCTCTGTAATCTACAAATATTACTGTCACACAACTGTAATGCTATGTATACTGGTAAAACTAAGCATCAACTAAGGATCAGCATCTTTGAACACTTGGGCAGATCTATTAAAACAAATAGGCAATTAAGGAAATAACCATTTAGTGCGCATATACCAACATCGTGACGCCAGAGATGATCTAATACCACTGAGCTGGCAACAATAGTCTCTACAACATTAGAGATAAGACTTCCCTGTGTAATAAATGTACGATCAGTAGAGTTACTTTATTTCTGGATTTTATTAAATTTTTTTTTTTTTTTTTTTGCTTTACTTACATTGATTTGATGCTTAACATAGGTTTCGATCTGGTCATGTACAATGCCTGATGATTAACTTAATTAATTCCCAAATCATTCGTGAATGTTTCAAGAAGAATTCATAGTTTTCATCTTTACACACAACACACACAAAAACACATTATGTACACATACACACACACACACACACATATATATATATATATATATATATATATATATATATATATATATATATATATATATATATATATGAGTGTATGTGTGTGTAGTGTCAGTAGTAGTATTTCAGTATAGCCGTTACTGAGTCAGTCTCCTACGTGATCACTGACCGTTACTGGGTCATTTGCTGACCTAGCATGATGTCATATGTCACCCTTTGAATGCCGTGGGCGTCCTCGCCCACTGGCCTCAGTTCAGAGCAGGTATAGATACAGACAGGTCAGGCCTGAGTGATTCCCATATTTTTCCACTAATAAGTTACTAAGCCAAGCTATGTTTGTGTTTATTACCAAATCCATCAAGAACCCTGTGTGAGTGTGTGTCGTGCCGAATAGGTAAAACTGGTCAATTAGCAAGAACTCGTTTAAAATTAAGTCCTTTCTAAAAATTCTCTTACACATTTAAAATATATTTTTTCATTCATTTTAAAATTAAAATTAATGATTTTGTACGAAAAGAACCTTAGAAAACTCACCTAACCTTATTATAACAAGCGCAATTAAATTTAGCCTAATCCAACTAAATATATTTTAGGTAAGTTTACAATATTTAATAATAAACAAACACAATGAAATATTTTTTTTCGTTAGGTTCAGAATGATTTTTGCGAAATTATTGCATACACAAATTTTCGCTTGCCTTACTCGGCAACAAGAGAGTTACTATTTAAGCCAAATTCGCAGGTTTTACCTATTCTTCACGACATATATATTGACGCATCTACGAACGAGTGGTTTTAAGCAAATAATACTACGACTAACCGAGGCTCCAACCCCAGCTAGTATGCATTCTAAAATATTATTAGAATCTCTCTCGGTCATAACGGTTAACTTATTACCCACTTATAGTAATTCTCTGAATGCTAACGGAAGACTTAAATGATGAATACTTGTGCAGGAAGATTTCATATGAAGCAGAGTTCCAAAGTTATAAATTAGAACTTCCGGCCTCTAAGCCTGAACCATGAGTAATTCACACTGCTCTAGAGTGTTATGCCAACAAACACGTGTTGGATACCTGCTCTAAATTTAAAAAGTTTTTGCCATTCATTACTAGAGCTACGAATTCCTCAAGAAGTAGGTCTCATATGTGTCTCAACGGTAACCCCATTACCACCTCTGTCACGCTTGCCGCAGCTGACGTTGTCAACATATGAAGGATGTGGTTCCCGTCTTTCAAAATAATTTCAAATCATTAATGACAGCAAGTCATCTACAGACATAGACAATGTTGCTAAGCTATATTTGAAGATTTTGATCAAAGGACTGTCATATAAGCTAATCAGAACAACTGATATGAATAGTAAAAATTATATTCAAGCTATGTAAATTTTGAAGTCGAATTACTATGACCAAGATTTAATACGAGCCAAACACTCGGTTCACTCAGCTACACTTGCGAGGTTGGTGCCACCCTCTCATTGTCTTCAAGATTTGCAAACATTCACGATAAATCCAAACGATATTTTACGAATCCTGCCGACAAAATATGTTCATCAGTGGCATTATTCGAGACAACAATATAATGCCTGAATATCAAATTCAATAAACGCTACTACTCCTCCAAACAAATGAGTGAAGGTTGATAACAAATTGTGTTTTGTATGAAAGTCAACAGACGTGTGAATTAACTAGTTCATACTAAGACACTGAATCAAAAGCACAGTCACTGCATAAAATCTTCGTCTCCTAATAAACCGTTACCTGATAAAGACGTCAAAGTACACACCAAAGTACACAAAACTGTTAATAAGGTACAAAAAATAATAAAGTCAGCAAACCCTTATACACTAACCACATGTTATGTTGATTCACATTAACTGTAAAACTGTCTACAATACCCATCAGTACAAACTAGTAAAAAGAGGAAAGGTGCAACAAATGTTCAAGTAACAATGGAGGAGGTAAATGCGAAACAAAACTCAAAAGAGTTTCCTATGCAAGGAGGGAACTAGCCAACCAGGTTTCTGTATATAGATTTTCTGTCTCGACACCCTTCGCAATAATATAAATACAAGCCAAGATAAGTTTTTCAGTCATTATCTTGAAATACATATAACTTGTAATGCTTCATATATATTTTTTCCTTTCAATATATCGTTATACTACCTTTACTATAAACAGGTAAACGCGTCATTTCCCCAAGTTTTGATGGCTGATGTCTATGGCAAGTGAGAGAAAGAGAGAGAAATATAGGTCACATACGGGTTACCTAAAGACGATTTCGGAGGTTTCCACCCTTGCTGACAGGTCCCAGACAAAGCATCCTGGTTGAAGGCCTGAACAACGAGGCTGTTAATGCTAGTCGCATGCAGTCTAACGAAGGCACCACAGATCGAATAATAAAGAACTGATATGAGGAACTAATCAAGTTCCCCCCTTCAAGACAACTAAGGCAGCCTTATTAAAAACAAGGGGGGGTAAACTATAGGAAGAAATAGCCAATATTTGTAACAACGATTCATAATGAAAAACTCTACTCTCATAATCAAGTCTAAGATGAAAAAGCATATGGATACCCAGCAAAATTCTATTTACAAATAAATAAACAAACCAGAGGGTGGGGCTGTATACAGGTAACACACTTGCCCAGCAGTCCAAGAGATTATGTAAATTATTAGTATGCAATACGCGTCGCCTTAAAAATCAGTTGGTGATAATTGAACACTGCTTCGAAAATTTCATAACCTCAAACCTCAAACGTCCTCTTATTTTTCTATTTCGTGGAAGATAACTAAAACATAATCAAGTTTGAGCGCGATGAAGATCCGGGGGAGGAGGGGGGGGTAGTTCTAATGAATACTTCCATAAAACCCAACTTTTCAGGAATTGTGACGATTTCCTCTTAAGCCAGCAAGTGTTACCACTCATGCATCATATTATTATTATTATTATTATTATTATTATTATTATTATTATTATTATTATTATAACAAAAGTGCTAAACCTATACGAGTCTTTTAGTGCTTGCGGAATCGGACGATATAATAAAATAATAATAATAATAATAATAATAATAATAATAGTAATTATTATAATCAGTATTAAATGATAACGATCACGAAGATAATGATGATAATGATCCTGTCAACTCCTGCATAGTTTTAAACGTTGTACGAACCTTCAGATCTAAAAAAAATCAACGTAAATCTTGGATCCGAAATGTCTGCTGCTTTTAATTTTTTATCTCATTAATGTAATTATCACTGCATTATATTTTTCACTGCAAATATTACCCTGGGTTTGTGTTCCCAGGGCCACATTTGGCCCTGGGAACACAAACCCTCGTGCATCACTTCTTGCCCTGAGGTTCCCTCCGCCCTGTGATGAACTCTGGCGTTGACTTGTAAAATATGTTCTCAATAACTTTATTTGGCAGACACTCGGACTACTTCTAAGTCAGCTCACGCTCGGCTCACCGTAAGTGAGATACATTCCAATATATTACATTTCCAGAGTTGTAACCTTGACCTTTACAGACAAGTTTAATGGAAAATCAGTCGATAATTTTAGGATTACTTCACATGTTATACTGAGAGGGATATAACTGGCGCGGATTATAGCTAGCTGCGATCTATTATGTAAACCTAATTTTTCTAAATGTTTTCAACACACTATATGTCACTTAGTCCGGATAATTCAGAGGTAATATTGAGCACCTTGTAAATAACGAGACCAAGGGTCTTCTTTGTAAAATTCTAAAAACAAACACACACAAAAAAAAATACTTGAAGCAAGGGGGATTATGCGGTAAAATTTGAAAAAGCTCCGTTATACTAACGTTACGTTTGTCTTGTCACAGGAATAAAAACGTCCATAAAGTTTGCAAAAACAAAAAAAAAGTATGAATTTCCGCTAGGAAAACTTGGCCCAGCAACGAAATTAAAATCATTAGTGTGGCTGCAGTAAACTTCAACAAATGAACCACACGTGTTCGCATAACGACAGTCTCGCCACTAACACAATCTCAGCCTTCTGGCAATTTTCTCTTAAATACCAAAGATAAACATTTTCCGCAATACATAACATGCTACAAATTACGGAAGATAACAGGAGGCAACAAAGCGTGGAACCCACAAACAAGCACAACAGCAGCAGCAGCAGCACCCACATCCTCCTCACAAAGATAGTTTCCGCTTTTCAAATTCGACGAGAAACCTTCCATCTCCTGATACAATCTCCTGATACATCCTACCAGTAGTTAAAAAATATTTCGGAACAAAGGTATATGTCATTAAGAGCAAAATGGAGAGAGTTCCTGCACGAAGTGCCTTAATAAAATGATACCCTGAGGAGACGCCGTCCCCTGCCCTTAACAGTCAGGTTGTGGTGGCTGAGACTGCTGGCCATGAACAGCAACAACCTGATTGTTCTTGCAATCATCCTGAAAGTCTGGTCAAAGCAGACCGACCGAGAGGGTCTTAGGTCTTCAGTCTCATCAAGAAATGAGAAGTGTGGGAGTACGTGTAAAATAGACCCAGCGAAAACCAAGGGCACCATGGTCACATTAGAGAACACTTTGTCAACCTACTACCAGACGATCCAGGCTTTGATGGATATGTGGGCCAGGAAGCCTCCAACACCATCAGCCCGGTTAAACATACAACTAATAGAAAAGCCTGACCCCAGGCCTCGCTGAAAGGGCAGGAAAAACTTAAAACCTGCCAAGAGTAAGAAATATTCAATATATTCTATGTCTTCCTAGACTTCATTGGAGGGAATACAATTTTGAAGTTTTACGTATTCCAGTAATTTGGGTGTTTGAATCAATTTATATGTGCAGTGTAATTTCTTTGTCCATCCTCCAGATATGCAATTTTGCCTGAGATGGAACTGTCAGTATACAGTAGTATGCCAACCTAGAGCGGCCAAAAAGTACCATCGCTGGTTTGTAACTTTCGTTACAAACACACACACACACACACAACAACACACACACACACACACACACACACACACACACAACACACACACACACACACCAAATGATTTACCAGCTAGATGGTGATCAAACTCGTCAAGAATTATGAGAAATTTTGGGGAAAGAAATGAAGAGAGGATAAGTGGACAAGAGAAGGAGACCTGGAGGAGATAGCAGCCGCCAGGCGGGAAAGACAGGAGTGGAGTTACCCTCAGGGTAACCTGACTCCATACCAGTAGAGAAACAGGATAATACCCTGTTTCTCTACCAGCCTCCCTGTGCAGCCCCTTGCTCTCAGGCGCATGTGCACACATCAAATATGCCAAAGGAAGCTAATGATCACAGACAGTTTAAATTACACTAATTCATTCGATAGAATGTAATGGAATTTGCAAGGGACTGGAAATTTATGGAGGCAGTAACGAAAATCTATATGAACCAGTATGTGAGAAACAATTTTTCAGTGTCCTCTACTGTAGTGACTTTCATGGTTATTTTAGATGACACTAAAATAAGCATGAAAGTCACTACGGTAGAGAACACTGAAAAATTACAGGAAGACATAAACAGGGCTTTCCAGTGGGCAGTGGAGAACATGACGTTCAACGGTGATAAGTTCCAGCTGCTTAGGTATGGAAAGAATGAAGAACTCAAGAGAAGCACTATATACAAAATTCAAGAGGGTCACCAAATAAAACGAAAGGAACACGTAAAAGACCTGGGAATAATTATGTCAGCTGACCTTTCTTTTAAAGACCATAACAAGACAAAGATCACGACAACCAGGAAGATGACGGGGTGGGTATTGAGAACTTTCAAAACAAGGAAAATAATGCCGATGGTGACAATTTAAATCGCTAGTGCTCCCTCACTTAGAATACTGTTCAGTGCTGACGGCCCCATTCAAAGCAGGAGAAATATCAGACCTGGAACAAATACAGAGAGCGTTTACGGCTCACACTGAGCCAGTAAAGCATGTAAATTACTGGGAATGCCTTCAAGTCTTGAACACGTACTCATTGAAGCGGAGGAGAGAGATACATGATAATTTATACCTGGAAAGTACTCGAGGGTCTGGTCCCAAATCTGCACATTGCCATAAGAACATACTGGAGTGAGAGATATAGGAGGAAGTATAAAATAAACCCTGTGAGGAGCAGGGGTGCGGTGGGGGTATCAACATCTAGGGTCCCAGACTATTCAACATCTTACCAGAAGATATCAGAAACACAGCTGGAACAAGTGTAGAAGCATTCAAGAGGAAACTGGACAAGTATCTTCACCAGGTGCCAGATCAACCAGGCTGTGATGGATACGTGAGGCAGCGGGCCTCCAGCAGCAACAGCCTGGTTGACCAGGCAAGCACCAAACGAGCCTGGCCCATGGCCGGGCTCAGAGAGTAGTGAAACTCGAAAATCTTCAAAGGTATATCAAAGGTGGAAATAAATTTAAGAGTAATTTAGAAACTGTGGTTGAAAACTAGACAACGTTTCGACCCGTTATAGCAAGTCACTGATAAAGCACTGGACAGACCGAAACTTCGTCAAATTCTCATCTACTATTGTGAATTGGTTGGAAATTGTTCCCGCCACAACACTGACTTTTACCTTTCAGATAGAAAGGAGGCGGCAAGATCTGATTTTACATTATTTTTTAACGACAGGGGCGAAATTTCCAATAGGATACCACCAAGAAGAATTTCTCTGCATGGAAACTTGAAAATACAAATAAAAAAGAAAGTCCTTTGGATTACTTACAAACAATAACCTGAAATATACCAAGCAATGTCTTCTTGCAAGGAACAAGTTAGTTCCTGATTAAATGGGGTGCGGTGCCTACGTTAAACTGTGTATTACTTGCCTAAAGCATCTTCAATGTTCAGGTCGTCAACTGGGAAGCCTAGTCTGGGACCAGGCCGCCGGAACGATGACTCCCGGAGTAGACAATATGTAGACATGAGCTTCCTGCTCACGTCTACATATTGTCTCCCTCATCTTCACAAGCCTAGTTAGTGCTCCCGGGTATTGGAATCAACACACAAATCTTACCTGGGCACCCATATTAAAGTTGGATCTGGCTGAGTGGCACAGTGAGCGGGTCCGAGTCTATTGGTACCTGGTCTGAGAGTTTCTTCGTGGAAATCTATGACGAATAAGGAATGGAAACCATTAAGCCGTGATACGCATATTCGTTTAATATCCAAATATCATCATACATCATCCCAAACGTTTCGGAGTATCACGCTCCCCTATGAGTGTTAAACTAATGATAAGAATTACAAAGCAGTATAGTTGGTCTATATCAAAATGAAAATATTATTTTTAAATGGTCATCAAATTCAAAATATACGATTATCTAGGTATACAAATAAAAATAAAAGTTTACAATATCTATCCTAACATTTATACCAGCATAAATTTTTATACTGCATTATATGTCAGAACATCTAACATATACAGGATGTTTCAGAGATGGGACAGAGTAACAAGGGGTCACAACTGGAAGTTGAAGACTCGGATGAGTCACTGGAATGTTAGGAAGTTTTACTTCAGCCATAGAGTTGTCAGAAAGTGGAATAATCTGGAGAGTGATGTAGTGGAGGCAGAATCCATTTACAGCTTTAAGAAGAGATACGATAAATCTCATGGAGCAGAGAGAGAGTGGACCTAGTGGAGACCAGTGAAGAGGCGGGGTCAGGAGCTATGAATCGACCCCTGCACCACAAACAGGTAAGTAAAAATAGGTAAGCACACACAAAACTAATAATAGTTCTCACACGAATGCAAAACAATAGCATTAATTAGTTCCCATACGAACACACACACCACGAATACGCACACCAACATTAATACATCCACTCATGGATAACTTGATCTGGGAACATGACTCACGAAATCGTAATGACACGATTGCAAACAAACCATACCACGGGTGGGGTTCGAACCCCACCCGTGGTATGGTTTGATCTGGGAATATTGATGTATGGGTAAAATTTAGCAGTAGAAAAGTAGTAGAGGAAAATATAATAGTAATGAAGTAGATGAAATGGATTAATAGGAATGAAGTAGAAGAAATAGAGTAGCAAAAATAAAGTACACGAAATGAAGAACTACAGAAAACAGTAGCGCGAAAAGTAGTAGGGAAAAACTGAACAGGGGAAACAAATAGCGGGAATAACGTAATGGGAATAGAAAGGGGGAGCAAAGGAAGACCACTGACATGGAACGGCTCGTTTTTGAGGGCGCTTCAAATGCCAAAGAGAAGTAAAAGTGCTGGAGCAATCAAGCGCCCACACCATCGACAGGTATTTCAAGAGCCAAGCATAACTTGTGCTATTACACCGGGAAACGTAAAAAAAAATCCATTAGATTTCAACCAATGGTGCGAGAGACGGAGCAGAAAGTCGCAATTGCATTCAATTACAAAATTAGAAGGAAAAACTAGGTTTTAACTAGGCTTAATTATTGATATAAAAAAGGCAGAGCAATTACAGATGTAAAAATAAGTGGGTAGAGAGGGGAGGAGAGAGAGGGGAGAGAGGAGAGGGGAGAGAGAGAGAGAGAGAGGAGAGAGAGAGAGAGAGAGAGAGAGAGAGAGAGAGAGAGAGAGAGAGAGAGAGAGAGAGAGAGAGATGGTTGAGAAGTTAGAAAGCACTGGAGGCGGCCAAGCATAAAAGGGTACTCTTCATGCCTGGCTGACCCGCCCCCTCCCTCGTCTCTTTCTCTGCTTCTTTCTCTTTCTCTCTCTCTCTCTCTCTCCATGACTGGTGTAAAAACTACCCACCACCCTGACGCACTGCCACGCTCCTTGTCAGCCTCACCTTTCCTCAACCTTTGTATTAGTACACGCAGCACCGCTACCACCACAACTCCCCCCCCAAGCACCACCACCATCCTTTCTCTACCACAACCATCATCATCCCTCTACCACCATCACCATCTTCCCTCCATAACTACCAACCATCCACTCTCTACCACATCACCATCTTCTCTCCAGTACCACCACCACCCTTGCATTCCCCAGCGCCTTCCTACTTGCCTCCATCCCCCTCCCCCTTTCCCCAGCACCACCGCCTTCGTGGCGTGACGTAACTATTGATGTCACTGGTGTCAGAAGCGACGTCATTAATGGATAGTGTCACACATTTCAATACATGCACCGACCATGTTTTTAATATACAAATGTTTTATAAAAGGAATAGAGTTACACGAATAATGGTGAATATGTTTCCTTTATTGGGTCGCCCTACCTTTGTGAGCACGGCATATGTGTTAACAAACATGAATGTGTTTACAAATTATGTTAAAATCTGATGAATAATAAGAAATCGATTACTAAAATTTTACTTAAGGGTTTTAGATAACCTGGACACAGTATAAATTTGATGATATAAGGTGAAAAGCAAATAAGTCCTGTAATACTTTGTATAATAAAAATAATAAGAACACTGTATAAATAAAGAGAAAATACTGAGGTTAATTACAATATATCTGGTCACCAGAAAGCAAATACGACAATTACATAATAAATTGGGTCTCTACAGAAAGAACCGAAGACCTGTGACAGACCTATGACTGGTTTCGAGAATATTTCTAGTCCCGCAGCCCGGCCTGCGTCTAGGCTTTCCTGTTGACTGCCTATTCAACCAGGCTGTCGCAGCTGGGGCCCGCTGGCTCACATAGCCATCACAGCCTTTTTGATCTGATACTTACCGGAAGTAGTGATCCACTTTCCCTTTGAAAACTTCTACGCTTGTTCCAGCATATTTTTAATTGTAAATGGCATGATGGTAGCGACAAGTTGTGTTTAAAGACAATTATTGGAGCTTCAGTGTTTCAAAACTTTTAGGCAAGAGATTATTACCCACACATTAGGACCGGGCGTCACACAATGCCCACTTACTCTCACCTGCCTCACCTCACCCTCGCTAACGCCACCTCTCCGTCCACTATGTAAAACACTTTTTTTTTTTTTTAGCTCACTCTATTATGATTGAAGTTACTCTTGGCGGAACGTTTCCTGTTGTTGTTGTATGTCCGCCGGTACATCCGGCCCGGGTCTTCTCCAAATGGTGACCCGGCATTGGCCCCCTGGGTAGAGGGTGTCGGTCATCATCTTCTTTCTTCTGTCTTCTTTCTTGGGGGCCCCCGGGTGGGGGGGGTTGACTTCTTTTCTCTTGCTGTGGCTCCCCATGGTGGGGAGTGTCTTCTGACGTCGCATCTTCATCAGCAGATCTTGGTACTTCGGACTCTTGTAGTCCCAGCAGACGTGTCTTGACATGGGTGGAAGAAACGTTTCCTTAAATGTCATGAACAATACATAACTGTCTTCATCCACAATGTTTTTTATAACTGCTGGTAGCAGGTTGAATAGTCTTTACGAGGGATGCTGATACAATGTTCTCTCATTGCGCCTCTGGCGCCCCTCCTTTTCACTGTATTTATTTTACACTTCCTCCCATCTCTCTCACCCCTGTTCAGAACTTTACACTGTTTTAAAAGCAATGGAGAAGGGATATGGGACCCTTCACAAATTTAATATATCGTACCTCTGATGGGTTTTGAGTTTTCCAACTCTCGCAGCCCGGCTCTGGGCCAGCCTGGATGGCTGGATGGAATAAAGTAAAACAGTAAGTGCTTGTGTGAACCACAAGCAATGGAAATTTTTAAAATTTTACGATAAACTAATAAAAAGACAACCCCCGCGAGCAAGAGGCTCTATTTTTGTAGCTACCCATGATAAGAGTGGTGGAAGTTACACAGCCTTTGTTAACTGGGCTAAATATTGGTAGTATCTCGTCTACATAAAGTTTCGAGGAAATCTGCTCAAGTTTGGCCTACACTTTTATTTTCTGAAGAAATGTATTATTTATTATAGTTTAATTCTTATAGTATTCGTTGACGGCAGGAGCCGTCAACCAGGAGTCTCAAATCACTTCCGACCCGCATTTTTTACGCAAATTGAAAAACAAATACTCCCTTCCCCTCCGATCCATCTGCATAATTGAATATTCAATACACAATAAAGCTTAACTGAGTGAATAATGTGGTTTATTCATAAACATTTGTAGACCTTTAAGTATTTTTACGTTAGATTACAGTTTATCCCATTATCCAACCTAAACAGGAGAGCGTAGGGTTACCAACACTAAGCCACACATGTGTCCTGTACTGCCAGACGCAAGCTGCCCTGTATACTGTTCAATTATCTGTGCTGATTTTAAATAAAGATTAATTTATGTTATATTAACTTAACCTAGAATAGCTAATGTCTGTATAAATTTGGTTGCTGTTTACATCGTGCACAAATCAATATACTGTAGCACAAATCACAAGATTCGGACTAAGTCCTCACGGCTGGCACTAACGCCCTGGTCGACCACGCCAGCTACCGGGAGGCCTGATATGGGACCGGGTCGCGGGGGCGGTAATCCCGGAAACCTGTACAGTAATGTTTGTGCAAATTTGGAATCAATACCTTTAGTATTTTTCGCGTTTAAATAATAATAGATCATTATCGTCTGAGCTCCAGCAAGTACAGTTGAGATGATGTGCGCTGAGATGATTACGGGCACTGGTAAGTGTGCATATTCTCCAGATTTGCAATTTCACTTCCATTACATGGAGCTGTTAGTCTAGAGTAATATTCCAATCTCAAAAGTACAAGTGTTTTAAATGGTATCAACAATGGATTCAAAAATTCTTTGAAAATTCCTATGAAGCATTTTTCCCCCTTATCATTGTGATGGTACCATTACTGTTTCTGGAGGTAAAATCTTCCGACAGGGTTACCCCAAAAGTCCCATCGTTACTTTTCTGTTCTATCTAGTGGTTTGTGTTTTACACTGTTCCAATTTTTGTTTCTTCAAATTTCCAAAAATGAGGAAATCCGTTTGTTTTCGTTTAGCATTTCATTGGTTTCTATGGCTAGCTGGACAACTTGATTTACATGGCTTTGAAGGTTCACTGTGCTCTTGATAGACGACACTCAAACTCGAGTATCGTCTGAGAAAATGTTAGTCATGACTCGTATCACTGTAAAATATGATAATGAAAGACAGATGGGTTTTAAAAGTGACTTGTCGTTCGGAAGAGAACGCTTCACGGTGGAGATCTCTGGTTTTACTTTGATTATTATGCCTAGGCTACAAGTTTCGTTTTAGAAAGATTACTACAAAATTTAACACTTTTCTAGTTATTCCTTCTGCACGCAGGCATTGTATATACAAATACTACAAAGGCATTTGACAGCTGTGACCAGGCAATGACGGCCAATAAAATGAAGTGTAAGAGGCAAGAGATGAGGTGCAGAATAAACCCAATGAAAAGCAGAGATGTAATAAATACACTCCAGGGCCGAAGACTTTCCAACCCCTTCCCTTCACATATACGGGAAATTACTAATAGACCCCTAATTGCCTTCAAGAAGAAACACGATAATTTCCTGATAGATATTCCCAATTAGCTGGGTTTAGTGTCTACGTCGGACTGCATGCAACGAGAACCAGTAGTATTTTCGACAAGGCTGTCAACATTGAGGGATTTGGATTAGGATCGGGTCTCTGAGGGCGATGATCCGAAATCATTTGCAAGTAAAATACAAGCAAGCACAATTAGATAAAGCTGTGTCAACCTCTGCAGCCCCCGAATCTTCAACCTGGAAATTGGAGAGGCTTCTGTACGATGTTGCGGATCAGCCAGGTTATGATTAATATGTACGCCTGTAAGCCGTAAGCAGCCTGGGAGTTCTAATTTGGCAGCCGGGCTGCGAGATTAGAACTCCAGAAACGGACAAGGCATGTCACAGATTATACACAGTAGAGCTTTCAGTGTTTCTTAAGTGTCCAGTCATTTATGTCAGTAACTACATTTACAGACATCACCAATTAATTGACTGACAAGTTAACTCGCAACACCAGTTAGCTGGCTGTGATTACATTTACAGAACTGAATTTACAATCAATCAGTTAATTGCGACTACAGTTACAGGCATAACTATTTAGTTGGCTGTAACTACATTTACAGATATCACCAGTTCCTTGTCTGCAACAATGATCTTTCAATTAGCTTCCTTTTACTAAACTATTTTCTTGCTTCTTCTCTGCCCTTTCAGCTGATCCTGTCGTCTTTCTACCCTTTTTATGTGTACATGAGTGGCGAATAATTTTTTTTCTTTTACCTCGTATACTTTTTAATAGAGCTGAAAGCAACTTTACGTCTCACGTAGTACATTAGAGTACACAATTTTCCAGTCAGGTGTGTTTCCTGGTGTCTGTGCGATCTTCTCAAAATGAAAGGCAAAAAGGTAGTCAGTCTGAATGAGAAACTTGTTTAGTAAGATTCCTTATGTGACTACGACCTGCCAAAGAATATTATTTCAGATTGTTGGAAATCATTAATAAACAGCCTTACAGTGAGTAGATGTGAAGCCATTCTTATAGTCTGAATCCTGCGCTGCCACCGGGCAGCAAGGAAATGATCCCTGACACTATCAACAAGAATGTATCAAAAATTATGTATAATAATTACTGCCACCCCTTACATTTCACTTACACTTAAGTATCTAGTCAATGACTAGTACATATGTGAATGTGACCTGACCTGACTAGGTTGGGTCACTGACTTAAGCCGGTAGGAGACTTGGACCTGCCTCGCATGGGCCAGTAGGCCTGCTGCAGTGTTCCTTCTTTCTTGTGTTCTTAAGAGCTGGTTGCCACACTACTCATGTATATTGTTTCTTGACACTCCTTATTTAGGTTTAAAGAAAAAAAATCAAATCTTAAGGGATTCTGGGACATGTCGAAGGTACAAGGAAGCTCCATCAAGCAGATAAAACACAAGTAAACAGTAACTGACAATGTGTGCACAAGCACGACAAAAGAGCTACCACAGGCGGCTTCTTGTCAAGTACACTTCCCTAATAATTACCTTAACAAAAGAGGCTGAGTTTATAACCACAAACTAAATCATGTGACTCAAGTGATAATATATGCAAACTAGTTATAATTAGTGTGAATGTGGCGGTGAGAAGGAAGTGGAGGCTGTACTGTAAACTTTGGAAGCGTCATGGAAATCTAGGCGTCTGTGGGCTACCTGTAGGTTGGTAGGGAGTGAATGTGGGTGTAAACTAAGTGTCAGGGGCCCAAGACTGTTCAACGGCCTCCCAGCATACATAGGGGGATTACCAACAGACCCCTGGCTGTCTTCAAGAAGGCACTGGATAGGCACCTAAAGTCAGTACCTGACCAGCCCGGCTGTGGTTTGTACGTCAGTTTGCGTACGGCCAGCAGTAACAGCCTGGTTGATCAGACACTGATCCCACTACGAGGCCTAGTCTCAGACCGGGCCGCGGGGGCGTTCAGTTGCGGGTTATATGTGTATTGTTCCAGTCACGGTATTGTGCTTTTTGTTATTTATACTCCAGGTGGGTGGACACTTGTAGGTGTAGATGGTGACCGAGGGTGGGTTGGTGCAGAGGCGTGGGTTCATGGGTACGGGGAGGGTGGGCGAACAAACGATGGTTGAGTGTTTAAGTGGGTGTGAGCCTGCCCTTCACGTCTGCACACGTGCCACCAACACCTCTACCTGTCACTTCAACACTTGCTCAGCAATACAATACGTTCCCCCGCCCTACAACCCACACACAAACAACTGTCACATCTTACGACCGGAGCTTCAGGTAACAACAACCAAAAAAAATGTAACTGTATATGAATCCTTATATTTTGGTACTGGTGTATCTAACCTTCACTCTCGCCACACCTTGTATGTCCTGACCTATACCTGGGGTACCTTATCCTCATTCTCGCCACACCTTCCATGATATCCTGATCTACACCTAGGGTAATCATGTATCTGACTGTCACTCGTACACCCGCTGCCACGCCACTATTACCTATATACACACACTGAACAGTTTGCAACACACATTTAGCAGAACCACCAATGTTACGGAGCAGCCCTAGTCATTCACTTCAGTTGCAAAAAACGTATAAACTAATAAAAGATTTTATGAACCCTTGAATACAGGACAATGTTGATTCATTAGGTGCGCCCGTGTGTGTGTGTGTGTGTACTCACCTAATTGTGGTTGCAGGGGTCGATTCATAGCTCCTGGCCCAGCCTCTTCACTGGTCGCTACTAGGTCACTCCCTGCTCCGTGAGCTTTATCATACCTCTTCTTAAAGCTATGTATGGATCCTGCCTCCACCACATCCTCCAGACTATTCGACTTCCTGACAACTTTGTGACTGAAGAAGTACTTCCTAACATCCCTGTGACCCATCTGAGTCTTCAACTTCCAATTGTGACCCCTTGTTGGTGTGTTCCATCTCTGCATCATCCTATCCCTGTCCACCTTGTCGATTCCTCTCAATATTTTATGTTGTTATCATGTCCCTCCTGTCCTTCAGTGTCGTCATTCCGTTAATCTCTCCTCGTAGGACATGCCCCTTAACCCCGGGACTAGTCTCGTTGCAAACCTTTGCAACGTGTGTGTGTGTAATTACATATCTGTGAATGTCTTTCTTTCGGAAATTATATTATTCAATTTGTTGAGCTATGACGTCATGGATATTGATCTATGCTCACAGTGTCTTTCAAGGCAGGAGGCGAGATACCAGAGCTAAAAAAAATGTACCACCCGCAGAGCCAATAAAACATCTAAATGAACGCTACAGAGTACTTGGAATGGACAGAGAGATACAGTACCTGGCAATATACACGGGAGAAAATACTTTAGGGTCAGCTCTACAGTCTGTACACTGCCATAACTTAATTGAGTGAAAGATACTTAAGGCAGTGTAGAATAAACCCAGCGAAAGTCTGGCCTCCGAAAGACTGTGGCCCATTGGAAGACTGTGGCCCACTACAAGACTGTGGCCCTATGAAAAACTGTGGATCTTTTGCAAGACTGTGGCTCACTTCAAGACTGACTAAATTGCAAGACTTGATTTAGTGAGTGGTAGATTTGCAGTGTCCTTCAATCAGACTAAAGACTAAACAGGTAAAGGCCCTCAAGGGGTGAGGGGAAAATGTGAATCGTGGGAGGAGAGAAAAAGCTATAGAGTGAGGAAAGAGCCAGGGTTAGACCCAGCAGCTAAAGCACTGTGTGGTGATCCCAAACGACACTAGGCAAGACTTCCCGTCTCACTACACAGAATACACGTATACGGCTACGGTGTTATCATGGCAAGGATGGTGAAAAGTATAACAGCAAGGTGGTGTTTACAAAAGAAAAACGGCGCGAGGGTGTTGACCCCAGGAACACCCTCAGGTAGTTAGGTAGATCTACAAATGACGGGAAGCTTTAATCATGTAGTTCTCGTACATATTTTAACATCGTCTACGAACGTAAAAATAGTGTTATTGTTCAAATTCCATTCGTTTGCCAATTTGCTTATTTTAATTTAAAGATTTTTATATATGTGATATTAGTGTTATCGACCTAGCTATTTGCGATTACTTCACAGTCAACTTTTTTTTGAGGTTAAGTTATATTAGTGCTGTCAGAGGTGAGATAACGCCGGCAACTAAACTGTCTCCAACTTATATTAATGACCTGTGATTTTCTAGGTTTAGAGCAGAGCGCACCGGCATGAAATCAATTGCTTCCACAAATCAAGTGGATGTACCCGAAATATTGGTCGAGTCTGGGTTCACATTCAAGAAAAAATGTGGGTTGTTGGTTATTAATCCGCTTAGGAGCTCAATGATCAGAGTCCTATGGATGTAGCTCAAATATTTCTTTGTCATGTGTGAAGGTTACTACCCCTAATTAAGAACCCAATACTTGGGCGAGTTTTTACTTTGGATTAAGAGAAGTGTATTGGGTTTCTTTCTGATGCCATTTTGCTGTCTCTTCTGGGCGCTGTATTAGTCTTTAAGTTTTAGTTTATTTCTTTAGGCAGTATTTAGTTACGTTCTTGGGAAAGTCTGGAATAGCCAAGAGGTTCGGTGTCTTTTTTTTCTCTTTGTCTACTGAGGAAGCGTCAGTCTTTAATTTACATTTTCTTTTTCTGCTTTAATGGAATGAACAACATAGCTTTTTCTGATATCAATGTGCTTACTTTCTGGTGCAGATTCATTGTTATTCTGTTTTCTTACCGCAAACCAACCAACCAACTGGGCCTTCTCCACTTCTACTCACACCACCACACAAAAACTAAAAACGTGGCGTAATCAAAGGCTTCTTGCTACATGCCCTCTGTATCCGCAGGAATGGATTCCTTGAAGAATGTTCTTTCATAAGAACATTCTCTCCAACACAAGTAACTATAACTGCATCAACTACAATCAAAGATATTACCAGAAAAGTACAACATATTCAATCCTCAACAGGGGTACACAAAGCACTTGCAACATTGCAACCAAATACATGTGGGCGAAACATACAGAGACCTCCAAGCATGTATTTGTAAACACCAATATGCCAGCAGAGAGGATGACTTGAAGAACACATGTGTTTTACACAAACTTCTAAAACTATTTAATTACAAAGAAGACATCGAGATGCAAGATCTAGGAATCATCACTCATCCGCACATCCAACAATTTCAACTAGAACAACGGCTTCTACAACACAGCTGAATCTCTTGCTAGGAAACTTCATAGTTATTCCACATAACAATAGGTCATAGTTTGATGGAACACTACAACAGGCCTACTGGCCCATGCTGGATAGGTTCTTCTCAAACCTAACCTCTTCTCATTAGTCTATCCAAGAAATCACTCTTGACTCAAGTCACTATGCTCCCTATATATATTTGCACATCCTCTCTCCCTGGGTACATCTGTTTGTGACGTGATAACGCCCACTGTAAGGGGCGAAACGTTTTCATTAAGGATCGCATTATTCTGCATTTCTCTCTTCTTCCACAGCGTATGTTTTTTATACCACCTGCCTCCATTTGTTATATTGGCAATTTTTCACACTACTGTTGTGGGAGACCAGACCGCAACAGTATAATCATTAACATATACAGCTATTACTAGACAACAAATTTGTGCCGTACTTAACAAGTTCAAAGGTGGTAGCGCAATTTTGTCATTTCCTGTCATTTTTCTCTTCCTCTCACCAAAAACAGTACCTGAAACTGTATGGTAGCAATTATTTTCATGGTGACTTGGATGTTATTGTGGCCTGACTCGCCTTGGTTCCTGTCAAGTACTGTATAATGCGGGACAATGTGTGTTGTAGCAATGTTTCTTAGCCAATTATCACTCATTTTTGGAGGCTAAGAACGTAAAGAAACATTTCCATTTCCTTAGGTGGTCATAGTTATACTGTCCATTAGTTCTATATGGCTTCATATTTCAGATCATGCTTTTTCAACTATTTCAAGATGTGGGATAAAAAATGGTTTTACCGGTTTCGAGGGCTCTCCTACCCAGTAGCCTGGAATGATGCCAGGCTTCCCTCATGACCGCCTGAGTCAACCAGGCTGTTTGTACTAGCGGCCTGCACACCCTATATACCCATCACATTCCGGCTGATCCAGAGCTTGTACCAGGAAGCTGTCTAGGTTTTTTATCTATTTCTACCTTTTTTTCAGTTGTATTTTTTATATTTTCTGTAGTATGGTAAAATCTCGAGCCATGAATTTTTACACAGGTTCTTTAATTGCACCCATGGCTCCCTACTTTTCACTGATTTCATTTCACACTTTCTCTGCTTGTTAGGGACCAAACCCTCAAGTATCTTCCATCAGGTATCTGTCTGATCCATGCAACACCCAAGCGTTTTCAAGCGTTCCCAATAGTTTACATGGGGTAATATACAACCTCTGTACATTTTCCAGTTGTATCTCTCCAGCCTGTAAAGGCGCTGTGGGTTTAGCGCTTGGTTTTTATTATAATAACGCGGGGGCGTTCAACCCAAACATCCCACAAGTATGACTTTTACATCCGCAGAAATAAAGGGGGAGGGGGTTATTATACTTGTGTTGTTTAGCGGTTATGATTTCATTAGTGAATTTAGTACTGGTGAGATTATTGGCGAGTTAAATATTGTTCCCACTTACGCTGGTGTTCAATATGCTTGTACTGTTCAGGTTTCACTAAGTTATATTCATGCTGTCTCTCATTTCTTTGTTCTCGTGTTTTCATGTGTTTAGTCCTTTATTGCAGTTTCTTGTTTTTTGTCTTTATTTATCTCCACGCCTAATAAAAGATATTCATTGGGAACGTCCTGTTTCTCTCATGTGTAGTATTGAACATTTTATTGTGCATTATTATTTTTTTTAAACTAAGCGCTAAGCCCACCAGTCATATAACGCTGCAGGGTAGGGTGTGAACTGCGTAATATGCTTGATCTCAAACTACCCTCATGTGTAGCAATGGATATTTTATATACATACATTGTTTCTCAACTAACAATTTTACACATTTCCACGTGCCAGAATTTACACTCTTTCCTAAAGCGTCAATTTCCCTTTCATAGCACATTCCAGTATTTTCTAGTGTGTTGATAAAGAAGCCATTTAAATTATATTTACATATTCTTCCAGCATGTTATTTATTTCAGTGGCCTTGTTGGTACCATGTATGACAATGTCTGATTTTTTATCTGCTTTACATCACTTTGTAGCTTTCCTTTTATTATTATTATTTGATACTTTCTCCTGATGCTTCGTGATCTTTATTCCATTAGCTTTCCCTTCCTCTATTCTATAGTCTAGACCTAAGCTGTCTCTGGATTTTAAGTTTTGTGTTTTGCTAAACTTGTTTTATGCTTCTATTTTCTCATCTGTTCATTTGAAGACTTTTTTCCTATTCTTCAAAGGCATTATCTTTCGTAAATTCCTTCGTGCTGCAAGCACTAACGGCTTGATGTACCAGGCCGACATTCAGAAGGCTAGTCTAAGACAGCGCCTCGCAGGTGATCCCCCAGAAACACCAGCAGGCAGAACAGGTCAACCCGTCCTAATATCACAAGTCGCATCGACACCATACTGCCAGACAACCCTTTTTTTTATTAATGGGTAAATACTTACAGTTTATGCAACATAACCTACTCTAACCTAACCTGAAATAAAAATACAATTACCTGAATAAGAAACGTTAAGAAATTGAAGGTGAGTTATGCGTAAGAAAATGCACGCCTAATACAGGACCTGTCAAGCACAACACTGGTCCACTATAACGCAGGTCGGATACACGATCACAACACATCTCATCCCACACCACGTGAACCATACAAGGTTTGCATAGTCAACCACCGCTACTCCAACCACTTCACACATGGCACTTGTACTAACACGGACTTCCACTACACACCTCGAGCAAGAACTCTAAGGTCAGCATAATACTGAACATATCGCAGGAGGTGCATTTAAAACGGATAGTACCACCTGTACATGTTTACTTGAGAACGGCTTTTAGGAGTCTAAACAAAGACTCGTTCGGGACTTTAAACAAATGTGTCAGACCTATCACTGAGTATGGAGACCCACACCTAATCCTTAATATATAGAGACCAGAGAAAGTCCAGAGATCTGCAACAAGACTGGTCCCAGAACTGAGATAGCAGGAGCAGTAGTATTAGTAATAGTAGCAGTAGTAGTAATAGTGGTTAGTAGTAATAGTAGTAGTAGTCAGTAGTAAGAGTAGCAAGTACTAGTTATAATAGTAGTAGTACTAGACGTGGCTGTCTTGCTATAATATAACACATCTATAACCTGTTCTACTTCTCGCCCACACTTTAATTTTAATTCCAAAATATGAAAAAAATCCAAGGTTAGACTAAAAAACTAATTTATATTTCCAAGATGACCACGAAAATATATTACAGCAAAGATAAACAGTGAAAGACGAAGCATTCTTCCCCACATTCTCGAGAGGTTTATCCAGTCCTAACAATCCCTTTGCTGTCCGTCAGTATTCCTTAGCTGTATATCTCTAACCGGGGATCCCTAACCGGTTTCAAGTCTGTCAGTATATCATCGGGACCCTCCTCTCATAAACAATAATTTTAAACTTTTTTGAGTTTAGAAATCCTAAATACATAATTAATGACTATTCGCGACGTTGAAAATAGTGAATGTACTATATATTACGTTCATAAATTTGAATGGACTATTCAGTAACATATGCACGATAT
The DNA here is from genome assembly GCA_009830355.1 of Cherax destructor. Lineage (NCBI taxonomy): Eukaryota > Metazoa > Arthropoda > Malacostraca > Decapoda > Parastacidae > Cherax > Cherax destructor. Next base: position 27,765 of record WNWK01000333.1, on the reverse strand, counting down.
ATATTACGCCGAACACATCCCGCCACACTGCTATTTCTGGCCGCCTAAGTACCGTTCTTCAGACACGCACAGAGTTAATCGATGGTGGCAACAGAATAGAATGAAGCTTGTGCTGGAAAGGGTGTTAGTCTGAGCGTTGATGGGGAGGGGTGGTGGTGTTGATAGTGGTGGTGGTGGTGGTGTTGATAGTGGTGGTGGTGGTGTTGATAGTGGTTGTGGTGGTGGTGTTGATAGTGGTTGTGGTGGTGGTGTACATTTATGTTACAATATAAGAGAACGAGCTCATTCAACAGGGCGTTGCCCCGGCACATGGCAGCCTCTCCATTACTGTCCCTATTTACTGCAGCAGGTGACTCCGGTACTCAGGTAACTGATGTACTATTACCTAGCGTCTACCTATTGATGCTTCCTGGGATCATCGGCCTCTCAGCCCGGTCTTTGACCAGCCAGGCTGCCTGGTACTTACGGTTTTTAACCCGACACAGGTATCACATATTTATGTTGGTATTAGATTCGCCTGTAAATAATCGCACTGTAGTAACAGTGGCACCCATGCTACCCTTCCTCGAGTATAGAAATACAACTAGTTGGATGAATCTTCTTAAGTCGGCATGGTACAGTGGATAACGCACATCCTGCTAGTTTTAACACCGGCTAGCGATGGGATCGAACTCCATCCGTTCTGTGACTTATTATTTTTATTATTATATCCAACGAAAGCGCTAAACTTAAACCCATTGCGTGTAATTTAGAGTTATGTGTAGCATTTACAGTATTCAGTGCCTCTAATTATCGTTGGTTCTGCTTTACACACCGGAGTCACTTGACCATTTTCCAAGTCAAGAGTCTGAACTACAATATATCTTTCTCAACTATACAATGCAGACAAGCTGATCAGCAAGGCACGTACAGTAGGAATCGTTATTGCCGAAACGTTTCGCCTACACATCGGGCTTCGTCAGTTTAATACAGAGATAAGAAAATTGGAGGCAGGTGTGTTGAGGAAATTTTGAGGTAATCAGTCCCTAAGCCTTGACAGAAGACAGTCATACTAGACACATAACCCGCACGTAAGAGACAAACTTATGATGACATTTCGGTCGTCATAAGTTTGTCTCCTACGTCACTGGTCACACAAGCCAGGCCAAAACGTCGTCAAAAGTGTGTTGTTTACTTGCGGGTTATCTGTGTACTGTTCAACTGGAGATGACGTCACAGGTAATCGAGGCCCACTAGTAGAAATAGGTCATAGTAACAGTAGAGTTGTTGAAAACATCCCTGTACCAAGATACCATGAAGCTGCTGTATCCGAGAAGTATTATACTGTCAAAGCGTAAATAAATAGAACATATATAAGTACTGTAATACATAAATAGTATATAATACTTGTCTGACACAGGTACACCACGGTATCTTGGTACTGGGGATGTCTTCTACAATTCTGGTGCTAACAACTATTTACTATGACCTAAAGTACTTCTACTAGTGGGCCCCGATTACCCGTGGCGTCATTTCTAGCTGCACGTCACTTCCAGTTAAGTATACAAGTCTCTGTTCTCATGACCTCTGCTTCAGGCCTTTCTCTACGTCAGACAAGAGGACGAGAGAATATCTGTGAATTATTATACTCTGGTAACAACTTTTTACAGTGGAGGCCTCTTGTTTAATCTGTTAGTAAATTACTTTTTGCAGTTGACTTATTAAAATTATGTTTCTCAGAAGATAATCAGCGAGAAATTCATGAAAAATCCCTCCAGCTCCTTGAAGCTGCGCTGGTTACCTTTGTCCACTGGTTCCATCTATTAACGTGAGGTTTAAGGACTGAGACAGATAGAAAACAACTGATTTTGAAATCCTTCATGATTTCAAAATCCATAGTCCTTATGTAGGTTTTGGGTCATTATCGTGTTAAGTCCATCTGGGATCAAGCTTGAATTTTCTTGACAAATGTCTGCCAAAATGTTTAAATAGAATACCCTGATACCTTTAAAAATCCCTCCATCCTTTAACACAAGCACCAAAACTATAATATACAATTCGCCTCTAAAAGTACAACAGATCTTCCTCTATACTTAAAGGGCGCCTTGATGCTGGTGAAGGGGTCTCGATGCAAGGAATTAGAGCTACTGGACCCTTTCTCGGATCAAACCTGATTACCTCCTATTGTTATACCGGTGGTGTATGGGTGTGACACCCATTTCCCTCGGTAGAGTTAATTAATAGCTTGATTAGTTACTCCACTTAGCAGTCTTCGCTTAAGTGGCTACTAGAGATTGACACCTCTGAACCCCACTTAAGTCATCAAGGGGTGCAAAAGAGCCTCCTTGTTGCTCTTGATAAATCATTCAACAAGTCGTGTAACTAAGACCTGCGTCAGCTTGTTGAAAAAATAATAATTAGAACACAAAGTACCAACAACGACTCTTCCTCCCAATAATTTTGGTTAGTTTTTGACTAAGGCGTACATGTTAATATTAACATTTTATAATTATAATTACAGCAATGCCACGCGAATTTGTAGAATGCAGGAAATCTCGTGAGGTAACATCTCTCAGGAGAGCAAGTGGCACATTAGATGCGGCAGGACTTGTGTATAATATGAACCGCCAGCGACCAATAACTGCTTCCACCCCCCGCGAACCACCAACCACAATGATCACTTAGAAGCTCAATGGTCGCCTAACTCGTTATTAGGAACCATGCTTGACTCCAACTCTCCTGCCAACAATGCCGCGCGCACACATAATTAACAACTCCTGAGCACAATGTGTATCTAGATTAAACCGCGGATGCTCAGCCCCGTCAAGGAGCCACAGTTTGACTTGTGTCGGTCACGCAAGCTACACCACGTCTTGTATTCTCACACATCACTCAAGCTTTAAACCTAGACTATCTAGAAAAACCTAGACTATCTCAAAATACTCGGTATTAAACAGGCATCTTAATTATTTTTTTTATCTTTAAAAGCTAGTTTGTATAACCCCAAATAAATATAATATGCAATAATAAAACAGACATCTAACCTTCCATCATATAAATCTGGTGTCTAATCTTAGCAAAAATACATTACTACTATAATAAACAAGAGCCACTGCCTTACAAGTGGATAGAGTAACTCGCCAACATTTTGTTAATACCGGTGTCACACTTCAGATTAGTGCAGTTAACACGATCATCTAGTCACCTTAATGAGTGTCCCGTCGATACAGGTTAAAGACTATAATTACCTGCCGGAATATCAGTTAATTATGTGGTGCGGGGCGTGGGTCGCCAAGCAGGGAGAACTGGTGAAAATGCTGGTCTCATCAGCACACAGGAAAATATAAAGAGTAAAAAACGAGGCACAGTACCGTGACTGGAACACTGGACAAATAACTCGTACACAGGAGAAAGAAGCTTGGAGCGAAACGTCGCCATAAGCTTCTTTCTAATATGAGCGGGATATTTGTATATATAAAAAGTAAGCTGTGTGACCCAATGAGCACTTTCAGTTATGAGGTCATCTAGAGTTATGTAAGAAGTTATACTCATACACATTCACAAGCTACAATTATCCCTCAAAAATAAAAGCAAAAACAAATTACTCTAACAAGCACACAAGAAAAAAATACTATGAAGTTAAAATAATTCATATTATTTAAAAAAGTTAGTAACATTTAAAGACTCCTAAAAAAAAACTCCCGAGGTGCTTACTGGCATACAAACGTTTTAAGTAAATTAATCGCAATCCAGACCATAATCCGTCAATCGCTCTAAGCCAAAGGAAGTAACAAAAAATTTTGACGAAAGGGCAAATTTTCCCACTATTTAGAGGAAAAAAAATGGATTGCTTGATTTTAGCTAGGGTGCATTCAATCTGCTCAAACCCCCGTCAACAAATTAAGTTGACCCAACTTTGGTGGACACGACTGTGATGGCCTGAAGGATGGTCAACTAGTGTGTAGTTTTGACAATAGTGAGGTAAATGAATGTGTTCAGTATCATGATGAGAGAGAGAGAGAGAGAGAGAGAGAGAGAGAGAGAGAGAGAGAGAGAGAGAGAGAGAGAGAGAGAGAAGAGATAATGGATGAAAGAACAAATTGTGGAATACCATGTCAAATACCGGTCAGGGAGTAGTAGAAGCAGAGCAGCAACAACAACAATGGTATTCCCTCCCCGGACACTCACCTGAGGGAAGAGGCGCAACATATATAAGTGATGATAGTTCAAGCTTAAGTCGAGATTAACACTAACTTAATACTTATCAACACTAACCTAATTACTCACCAGAAGCAAAATTCTCAGACAAGGCACACAGCCTACTGCAAATTAAAAACAACAAAACAAATAATAAGGCGAAGAAAAGAAGCATATAAAACAAGTTTTTAATGAGACAACATTTCGCTCTGTGCATAACTTTATCAACGACTTAATATCCACTGATGAAACTTGATGAGCTCTGCAGTGTTTTCGCTTCTCAATAGATGGCAGGACGTCATTTGGATCCAAACAATAAAACACTCTCCAATGAGGATCCTCATCAAATTTAAAAACACAGGTGTCTATTTGATGGTTGCGAGGATCATTCCTGCTACGACCCTGTCTCTTACCTCTTAGTTGACTACCTGGTCAATTAAGATGCACGCATTCGATACAAGCCCAATAGTCCAGTTGATTATGAAGCAGTATGCAGGAACCTAACAAGTTTCCCTTCAAGACAGGAGTCTGCCGATACTTTTCAAAATAATCTACACACCGAAGCTTTTCATCTACAAAGCGAAGGTTATTTGCTAATTGTTCCAGGAACGGTATTGCGACTTGTCTTTTTTAATTTCCCTAATATTTGAAGGGAATGTTTTAAAGACTGAATTCCCTTTATGCTCACTTCACCTCTCCTTTCACTGGAATTATTTTGCGATTTATACTATACATTACCCATGTTTTATGGGGCTATTTCACTGTGCACGTTCGGAATTAATTTCTATATTTTTTAGAAAGAATGGGAAACATAGGTGTTCTTGATGCTGGGCATTGCTAACTAGAGCACTTTAAAAGATCATGACTGCCCTGCAGTGCTTCCCTTCAGAGAGCAAGGCTACCCATTAAAACAGCATTGAGGAAGATTACAAATGAAGTTTTAAGGAAAGCCCCTAATGTTAGTTATGCGTAAAAAAATACGGATAAGTTAACTTTTTAAGGTATAAAATACTAAAAGATTATTAATTACACTTTAAAATCAAGAAAAAATGTTGGATACTGATAAAACCGAGTTAGAGGTAGTAGTTTTGACGGAGTGAAAGATAAGAATGTCTTTTGTCGTCAGTCATTCCCTAGTGGCACACATTCGTACAAGGTTATAACAGATAAGAAAGTAGTTTTTTCTGTAGCCTTCCGAGTGGCCAAACTGCGTACAAGGTTATAAATTAAAAAAAAAAAGGTTAGGGCGCTCGCATAGATCACCAACGTAGGCCTTAGTTACGAATATCGGCTAGGTGCATAACGGACCATTTTGCAAACAAAATGGCAAAACAACCAGTCACTTCTTGAGCTAGCGATACCCCGCCACACACTATCGTTTCTCTCTATCTCTATGATAATATCCTCATCATAAATTTACCCTTATCTTTCCATGTGTGTGTGTGTGTGTGTGTGAGAGATTAGCCATTTTGAGAAACAGAAAATTCCTAAGTGATAGTAATTCCAGCCCTACTGACGTAGCTACTGAATCCACAAACTTGACCACATCCTCATCACCTTACTGAAGTCTCCCAGCTCAGGCTGACATACTTCATTACCCTATTTTAGAACCCTATCCTGTGTAATGGAGTACGATAGTTAAAAATAGCTAGCTTTTGTTACCTTAATGTAACTGTTACATTAAATAGGATAGCCGCACACAGCGGGAGTGAAAAAATAATTTCGTTAAAAGCCCAATGTTTGGTGATGGTTGCGTGTTCTTTATCAGAGATAAACATTCCCTAATACTGAGTATCAGTAGTTAAGTAACCCCTGGAGTACTGGTGTTTGGAACAAGTGATTAAGTAATCACTGGAGTACAGGAATGAAAAGATTACACTGCATCTTAGCAGTCTCTAAAAGTTATTCTCTACTGATCGTCCCTACTTGTAATGCACATTAGAGGTCATCTGTTTTCTTAATGTTATCTTGCACACACGGATGCCACTGACAGAGACATCGCACATCATTACTGAAGGAGAAAGAACTGAAATTGCTCCCTACGAAAGCAAGAGATTCAGCAGACGGTGCAAGGTATCCCCGATGAAAACCCAGGAACCAAAAAGTACACTAAGAAACATTTCAAGTGTAAAGGACCCAAGACTTTTCAAAACTCTTCCCTCTTAAATAACAGACCAATAGTTATCTTCAAGAGGAAACTTAATGAATTTCTCCAGTCAGCCAGGCTATGGTCCCTAGGTTAGACTGCATGGAGCTAGTACCAACAGATTCACTGATCAGGACATCAACCAAGAGGCCTAGTTTGGGATCGTGCCACGGGGGCGGTGAACTCTGGAATCAACAAGAGGACTACAGACACATATATTTACCCATATATACCCTGCCAGCTGAGTATACTAATCCTGCTACATATTATTACTGTGCGAAACGTGGCTGTCCCAGAGAAACGAATAAATACCAATGGTATGCACTCATTTGTGTTTGGAAGGGTCGATTCATAGCTCCTGATCATGCCTCTTAATATCCACCAGTTTTAGGAACTTCTGGCATCCCTCAACGATGAACACACAAAGATATCTCCCTCGCTAATACACTTTACCCTCGTTTATATAATCTAGTTATTGGTAATTAAGTAAACTTAGAAATAGGTTAGGTCAACCTAACCTATAACATTTAATGTGATTTCGATTTAAATCGTACAGAAAATGACTCGCTCTAACGCGTTGGCAATAAATTGCTAAAGCCGAGTTACTTATGGATGACCCCAAATATGTCCTGAAGAAGACGTCCTAGAGAGGAAAAAACACCAAGAATGCTAACAGTCTTCCTTAAAACAATGTCTGAAAGTTCGAGATATCATCCCAAACACATGAGTAAATGAGCTTGCCTGATATACCTGTGACCGATTTCGAGAATTTTATTCTCAAAGACAACAATCAACTTCAAATAACCGGCTTCACAACAGATTTCCCAGTTGATTATCTGATCAACCTGTTCTAGTTTTTTTCTGTAAAACGTTAATCTTTGCCTATCCGAGCGGCAGCTACAGGTCCTGAGACACATGTCAGTACATGCATGATCACTGGGTAACACGTGATCATGATTAAACATTATTCATATCATCTGAGTAAATGAAACATTACTTAAATATACATTTGATATACTTTTGATGAGTTCCGAGAGTTTTTTCTACTCCCGGAGCCCGGCCATGAACCAGGCTCGTCTGGTGATTGCCTGGTCAACCTGGTAGGACCAGTATTTCTTACTGCACTGGGTGTGGGCAAGGCATATGTTCAGTAGTGAAAACTGTATACATGTATGAGACACAATCGTGGCAAGTTGTGTACCCTCAGTGAGTCCTCCAGTTACACTTAGGTTTAACTCTGAATTACCTAAACATTATTTTGTTTATATTTAGCTTGTGGCTTGTGAAGCGCTAAACCTGTGTTGAGCATTCAGCTCAAGATTTAGTAGAGGCTCAATCCTCCATCGCGAGACAGACAAATCTAAAATATAGTATAGAGTAACAATGAAAGTATATTTACATAAATATATTAACTTCAGGTCTGATGTAAGACGAGACTAAACAAGACAAATAATTTTGAAACCTAATTAAATATTTTAATGAATAAAGTAATCAGAGTAATGTTATGTAAATTCCTTAATAATATAAACCAAACGCAGCTGTCACAGAAGATTCTCATCTCTTTGGCTTAAGAATTTTGTCGCAACACAAACATTTGATGCATTAAAAAACCTACAACACACCAACCACTAATAACCATTTGATGGATAATGTATGATCGGAATCGTAGCTAAAACAAGGACTCAATATTTAAATATTATGTTCTTCATAAAGGTTAACAAAATAAGCAAGAAGCAGTGGGGCGGAAGTTCAAAACTGTGAATGTGACGACTTGGCACATCAACTCCTGCTCCTCGGTACAAATGTCTCTATTAGAGTTAACATGCAACATGTTGACTACGCGACGAAATATCACGGAAGGGTGGAAGAAAGCTTCCATTTATCTTGTCTCCCTCATTACCCACACGCTCAGGTGTCCGCACAACACTATCATCCAGCCTTTCACGACGAGGCTCAACCTGCGTGCGGTGAATGTATTAACTCAACCTTACATGACTCACAATCACGTGAAGACGAGTGTCTACCACGACTGTGCACAGGATTCTTAAACGACACAAACATGAGATTCCTTGTGCTACATTAGGCACTGGGAGATGTAAGGGACACCATCCTAACAACACCAGCCGTCTACCTCTAACGATTTTTTTCTTGGTTTAAAAAGACGCGTGAGCAAACACTTGGACATATTTATTACAAAATATTTCAGTCCTGGGACCTTGATGAAGGTCCCAGGACCGAATAATTTTAGATGCCTATGATAGGCATCTAAATTACTTGTAACGCCTCAAAGTATGATCTTGCTGGAGCGGAGGAAAGAGAGATACGTGATATATATACGTGGAAAGTATTTGAGAGCATGGTCCCAAATCTGCACACTGCCATAACATACTGGAGTGAAAGATATAAGAGGAAATGTAAAACAAATTCGGTGAGAAGCTCAATAAAAGAACAATAAAAAGCTCAATAAAAGAACACTGTAGGAACATCCATGATCCCAGACTTTTCAACATCCTACCAGAAGACATCAGAAACACTGACCGTAAATGGAGATGTGGACCACCGGGTCGCCAGCAGCAACAGCCAGGTTGACCAGACAAGCCTGGCCCAGTGCCGGGCTCCCGGCTCCTCTGAAGATGTGTGTGTAAGCAAGTGAAAGCGCTCAGGTTTTATTTCCTATTTTCACTGGTATTTTTACATATTTGCTATCAGGCGTTTTATTGTAATTTCTTCCATAAATGTATATATATAAATCATGGTTATATTGGAAGCGATACTCTAGAGTAAAAAAAAATACTATGGGTTAGACAAACGTTGAGTAGCCTACTCTACAGTGTATCTTACTCTAGGTAGAGGCTATACTGTACTATATACTGCATCACACTCTAGACACGTACTAGAGTGTGATGCAGTATATAGTACAGTATACCACTCTAGACACGCACTAGTTACGATGCATCAACCTACAGATCTAGGAGAATATGCTGTGTTAATAAAATATATTTAAATATTTCCCAACGTTTCACTTGATTATATAATCAGAAACGTCGCTAACAATATCAAAAGAGGTCTTAAGGTGAATAGATAAAAACAAACACAATATTAATAGGGTTTGTATAGATAACATCGCAGGGGATGAGAGCGCTAAAGTGGCAGGTACAGGAACATAAGAAAAGTTACAGTATCGGAGAAACACTACAGCAGATTACGCGGACACTATTAAGAAGCAAGATAGTTAGTTTAGTGAGAGGTTTACGTCATGAAGTAGTAGCAACATTCAACAATGCAATAAGGTGCATTAGATCAAACACATGATAAAGGTAAGAGGAAGAAAGAGTAGAGTCGGTGTTGACTAGGACTCGTCTGTGTTACCTGCAGGACAGCGTAGGAACTCCAAGAGAAGACTAGCAAATCAATTAGTAAGCAGAAATTTAAGCTTTATAAAATCGCTATGTTTAGTAGTACGAAATATTAAATTCGCCAATCGGGGTAAAACCTAAACTCAAGATTATCTTTTAACGTTTCCAGTTTTTCCAAGTTTCATAAAGATAATCAGGTTTTAAACTTTTAAGTTACTATCTAGCACTTGTATTTATACATGAACACAGTGTTTAGGGCTTTCAACAAGCGTAATCAGTGAGTGTGAGTGTGAGAGTGTGAGGTGTGTGTGAGTGTGTGTGAGAGTGTGTGTGTGTGTGTGTGTGTGTGTGTGTGTGTGTGTGTGTGTGTGTGTGTGTGTGTGTGTGTTTTAGAGAGTGTGTGTGAGAGTGTGTGTGTGTGTGTGTGTGTGATGGACGGGGTCTAAGGAAATGTTTTTTTTTAATTGGGGAAGGATGGAGAATATGAAAACTGGATGGGTCAGATGGAAGAAAACTAAGTACTCTGACGATATAGACAGATGGTGAGAACAGAGAAGAGATGATGGAAGGGAGGGGGAATGGAATGAGAATATTGAAAACGGAGAGGGAGGGCTCCACGTGGTTACAGATGATAGCTTCACCAGTGTTTCTTCACACACTCCAGTGTTACACAAACTCCATGACTAACTATTATTTCCCTGTAAACACTGACGTCTGTCACAAGCAATCAATGCAGCTAAAACTGTCGTGCAACTGAGTACTGAAGATAATGCTAAAACCAAAGACCACAATGCAGAGAACATGCACGACAAAAGCAACAATGGAGGCAGCAAGCATGACAAGAACAACAATACGGTGAATTAGAACAACAAGCAACACTTTTGGGAACGAGCACCACCATAAAAACAACAAAATGCGTCTTCAATAATGCACTATGTCTCATGAACCACCCTAAAACGACCCTTCAATGTCTCCTTACTAACATTCCCCAAAACTCATCTTGACAGAAGGAAATCACAATCAAAACCATCACCACATACACGCGTTTACATGCACTGTCCATCACAGACGAAAGAGGAGACTGTTAGCAGAGGGCTGGCAGCCGGGACTCACAGAACTCCTAAATACAGGTATTCCGTTCTGGTCCAGTAGCTGGTATTGGAGAAGAAAACCTTTAATCGTCACGCGATGCTTGATTGGATAATGATATGCTTGTTGTCAGCCTGCAACCCAGCTTCTTCCACCACTTGTTGCAGGAGATGGAAAGAGAGAGTAAGAAAGAGAGAGACAGAGGGGAAGGGAGAGGGAAGTGGGTGGGGAGAGGGAAGAGGGAGGGAAGAGACGTGAGACGGGTGAAGGGTGGGGGTAGGCCGTGCGTGCATGCCTTCATTTGTTCGTCCTCAGACTCTTGAGTGTCACTTGTGCTATCTCTATAGTGTTCTAAAGTTACAAAATTTCTTGCATGTTGTTTCCACAGTATTTTGCAAACACCAAGTTTTCAAGTGTCATATATCTCTGCTGACAAGATTCGATTTTTTCTCGCTTCATTTTCTTCTAAAAAACAAAGGCTCATATCTCACTAAATTTCTTTCTGCCTGAAATGAGAGGAATAAACTTTGAGAGGTTGAATGAGCTGAACCTAAACTGAATTAAACCCCAACAGAACCTGACCTGCTTACTGCATACAAATTCTAATAGGACCTGACAAGGCAGAGAAGTAAAATTAAACTCTGAATTAGGGGGGGGGGGTCAGAATCAAGCAAACAGGTGAAAGCTGAATACACAGCTGAGTCAATGGGATGTAATAAATTATGTCTTCAGTCTCAGGGTGGCTGAAATATGTAGTGATGACTTGGACGACGAAGTGGTGAAAGCTTCTAGAGTAGATATGCCTGAAATCAGAGATGAGAGTCAAAGTAAGTTTCGGAAGCGTGGCCAGGAGCTGAGTCTCGACCAAGGCAAACACAAATTGGTTTGTACAAACACTGCGCAACTAGGTATGCAGAGCTACGTCCACGCACATATGTTCATTTCCCGAAACATAGGTAATGATGACACTTTAAATCAACAAGTTCAAACATTAGTGTAAACTGTGGATTAATGTTGACTTCCTATATGAAATAGGAAGTATAAAATAAAATATACTTTTTATTGACAAATTATCTGTGTATATTTTCATTTACAAAGATAAGGAATCATTTAGAGATGTACCTGGAAAGGGAAGTTGATGGCGGAGAAGGGTGAAGGGAATACATCCCTTGGCTCTGTTGGCGAGTGTGGGGTGACGCCCGGCGTATAAACTGAGGTAGAAAAAATGCTGGGGGTGGAGGGAAGAGGATAGGTTGCAGGGAGGAGGGTGTAGTGAGAGGCGGACACCTCGCACTTGTTACCCCCGCTGATGGTGGTGGGCAGTAGTGGGGGAGGATGGGCAGCCACGCTCACCTGCTGTTGCTGCTCCGACCCACTGGTAGTATCCCGCCCACTACCACCACCACCCACCTCCCGCCCACCCACTTCCCGCACGCCCGCCAACATGAATCTGCTGGCTTCACCCCCAACACTGCCGTTCAGTAGGCCCGCGTCACTCTTCCTGGCGGTGGATCTGGTAGTGCCGGCACCAGCACCGCCTCCTGCTGGCATTGTGGGCTCAGCCAGGAGGGATGCAAAAGAGTGGTCACTAAGACCTGGCTCCAGCATCCTGCACTAGTTGATCTCCAGGTAACCAACAGGACCACCTTACAGTTTCCTACTCTCTCATTCACATTACAGTTATCCTGCAGCCAGTCTTTGCACTATCCACACTTCACATGCTATGTACACACACACGAGGGTTAACACTCAAATGTTCTTCGCTACGAAATACAAAATAAAACTGTTCACTTACAACGTGGCTTCGCATATCACTCATTTACTCCTCAAATAATTTTCAAGTTGCTATAAACCTGTTTTTTTTTTTTTACCTCAAAACATTTCTGCACTCAACTAAGCACACCTTTGTTTGCGATCCACACTTTTCTGTAACTTCTAAAACTCTGGTGTTGTACGACTATAAATCCACGTGTCCAGCAGGAGCGCGGCTCGAGAGAAGCGGCAGCAGCAACGTTAGTTTGGAAAACGTGTGTATAACACGTGGGAGGCAGCCGCGCGGGTAGACACGGGCGAGAGCACATACAAACACACGCTGGTGCCACATACCCAAACAGGATAATGAAAGGAGGGCCAATGTGTGTGGCGGTGGACACGTCCTTCGGTGAGCTGTGGTAAGCTCCACGATGCGTCAGGTGAGCTCCCCCCCACAAGTTACAACACTAACTGGCATCTGGAAGGTTCTGCTGCCGACAGGACACGCTGACAGTGTGGCGCAGGATCCTTATGGTACAGCAGCTGTCGCCTGCGTGTGCACCCATCTGACGGCACACTGCTACTGACCTCCACACTGCTGGGACATGCTCCTCGTCCCCACCCAGCCCGCCCGCCCTCACACCCACCGCCCACGCCTTAACACTTCTCATAATACTCACATTACCAGTTTTTGTCCTGCCAAGTCTAATGGCATTTCAAACACGATTATACTTCTAGTCACGTATAGCAACTAACTGAAACATTTTTGGTGTATGGCACGTTATCATTGTCATCGCTGAACTAGAGGATTATCAAAAACACACGTGGATATTAAACTTACTGATATATATATATATATATATATTATATATATATATATATATATATATATATATATATATATATATATACATTTCTGCTAGTCGTACTACTGAGCTGAACGCCAAGCCTGGACATCGACGAATATCAAAACGTTCAAAGAGCACAATAGTGTTACTATCACAACTACAAAACACTAAGGACTGATAACAAGAACCTTTAAAACAGAGATGCCTAGCCAATATAGACACTCTTTCAGCACTCATACTCTAATACTGCTGTACACTAACAGCCCTATTTAAGGCCGGATAAAGTGTCCGAGAATTTTTCACTGCCTGTATCAAATTCAAACACCGATATATTAAAATATATTTTCCGAGTGGGGAGAAGGCTATTGGGCACTGTCACTGGCACTCCAAAGAATTAGACCTGACCAAAATACTCACAATGAAAAGCAAAAGTGCAATAAGCACACTGAGAGGACTCAATGAGCAGACGATACTAGAACTCCTCGAGAGTATCCTCCATTGAGGACATGGTGCATCTCCAATCGGATATAAACCAAGTTTTTCAATAGGTCACTGGAAACAATATGAAGTTCAATGGGGACAAATTTCAGTTACTCCGTTATGGAAAACTTCAAGAAATAATAGCTATAACAGAGTATACTACAAACTCTAACTACACAATAGAGCTAAAAACTTATGTGAAGGACTTTTCAGTGTTAATGTCAGAGGATCTCATCTTGAAGGATTCCAACAGTGTCACATCTGCGAGGAAAATGATAGGACTGATAAAGAGAACTTTCAAAACAAGGGATGCCATACCAATGATGATCTTTTCGAAGTCACCTGTTCTCTCTAGGCTGGAATACTGCTGTACACTAACAACCCCATTCAAGGCAGGTGATATTGCAGATCTAGACAATGTACAGAGAACATTCACTGCACGTATTAATTCAGTCAAGTACCTTAATTACCGGGGACGTTTTCAAGTCCCTTGACCTGTACTCCCTGGAGCACCAACGAAAAATGCATCATAATCTACAGATGAAAAATCCTAGAGGGACTGGTCCCAAATCTGCACACAAAAAAAAATCACTCCCCCCTAGGCAGAAAGTGCAACATACCCCTAATGAAAAGTTGAGGTGATATGAGTACACCAATACACAGTAAGTGTCCGGGGCCCAAGAACGTTCAACAGCCTCCCATCATACATAAAGGGAATTACCAATAGATCCTGGCTGCCTTCAAGAGGGAACTGGACAGATACTTAAAGTTAGTGCCCAATCAACCGGGCTGTTTGTATGTTGGATTACATGCGGTTAGCAGTATCTGCCTGGTTGATCAGACCCTAATCCACCGGGAAGCCTGGTCGAGGACTGGGCTGCGGGGGCGTTGACCCTCTGAGCGACCTTCAGGTATACTCTATGTAAGTAGACAAACTCAGTTTAAAACATCCCTGACTGTCTTGAAGAAACTCGACATGCTCCTGCAAATAATTTCTAATCAGTAGAGCTATGGTGCCTAAGATGTACAGCCAGCTTCCATCCTGACTGATCCCAGACTAAGACGACCGGGACGAGCATCCCCAGAATCAACAGTAGTAGTAGTAGTAGTAGTTTCTGTGACATTTACGGAGTACTACTATGTCCGCAGAAGACAACAGGTAGGACCATAGTCATCTCTTATTATAAAGGTTTAGTGCAAGTTATTATAAATTATTATTATTATTCTTATTCATAAAGAAGCGCTAAATTCGTATGGGTCATGCAAGTCCTGGAGAATGGGATAGGAGGGGAGGAATAATTAGGTTTGATACGAGGAATAGTGAGGGGGCAGCTCCAATTCAGTGGATCAAGAGTCCCTCATCATCAGCATCGCCACGCCGCCCCTGGTGGGAGAATGGGACAGTACAGCAACTTTCTCTACATTACATCTACTTGAGAGCCACTCTGGGAGTATCTTCTCGACTGACAGTTGGATCAACATAAGAACATAAAAGGAGGAACACTGCAGGCTGTCTGGATACTAGGCAAGTCCTTCACATTCCATCCACTAACAGAATATTTGTTCAACCTAATTTTCAGCTACCCAAGAAATAAGCTTTGATAATTTTATTTACTCATGTGAATTCCCAATCAAATCCAACCCTCTCACTCATGAATTTATCCAACCTAAATTGAAACTACCCAAGGTCCTAGCTTCAATAACCTACTCAGACTGTTCCACTCATCAACTACCCTATTTCAAACCAATACTTTCCTATATCCTTTCTAAATCTAAACTTATCTAGGCTGTTTGCTGATAACAGCCCACAGATAAGCTAACCTGGCTGTTCTGGTATATCCAAGTTATCGTCTTCCTCCTGGAAAACATCCACGAACCTCACATAACCTATAGATTTCCCGATAACTGTACTTGACAAAAGGGCGCTAATATTTGTACAACAGTATATTATTACTAGGAACAAACATTCAAAGTCAATTAGTCGCCTAATACACAAGGTTTCAGTGGTTCTTAAATCCAATTAGTTTATGTCTTTGCTAATATTTAAGACTGTAGCCAGGGCACACAATAAATTACATTAAATAATTCTTGAGAGCCAACATGTCACGCAACATAAGCCTGGACTTAATAACAATGACTGCGCTATAAACCTGTTCATCTTGAAATAATAGCAATAGATAATTCCCCCCATTGTTTTGTCTGGTGTTTTGTTTCATTATCTTACTATTGTTGCTTCTAATGATAAATAACAGACTTGTATAAGCAATGCAACTTTATCTCATGATCGGTATCTTTCTTATTTTAATTTTAAGTTTCTTTCCATCTTTTAATAATGTGGACAGTATTTTTTTTTCTAGATCTGACATGGATAGGTTTGTTTCCGGAGAAAAAACCCTAATGACAGTGACTGAATTTTCACTGAAACGTTGATATACTGTACACGGAGCGTAAATAAATACTTGAAGATACATCTTCAAGTATTTTTTAGGGAGTAGGAAGGACCTGAAGATACATCAAGTTCTTTCTACTCCCTACGAAAAAATTCTGCACGAATGTGCCACTTAGAGGAAACCAACTGGAATTTCGCGATAAATTCATGTATGCGGAAAGAGAGAGAGAGAGAGAGAGAGAGAGAGAGAGAGAGAGAGAGAGAGAGAGAGAGAGAGAGAGAGAGAAAAACAGGAGATAAAGATAGTAACAGTAACTATCACAACTGCAAAGGAAAATGATCGGCTGAATAACCAGAGCCTTCAAAACAAGATAAGTTATGATAAACTTTTTAACTCATTAAACCTGGAAATTCTGCAGAGATTGGTCCCAATTCTGCACACCGAAATTACTCCCTACAAAAACAAGAGGCTGGGAAGATGGTGCAAAATACTATCAATGAAAAGCAAAGGTGCAATGAGTACACCTGGATATAACTCAACAGGAGTAAAGAGACCAAGAATTTTCAATACTACTTCATATACAAGCGGAAATACCTACAGACCCGTAGCTCTTTTCAAGAGGGGGGTTGAAAAGTTTCTGAAGGATACCTGAAGGACGTTTCCAGGGGCCAACACCTCCGCGGCCTAGTCCCAGACCAGGCCTCCTAGAGGATTAAGGACTGATCAACCAGGCTGTTACTGCTGACCGCCCGCAATCTGGTCAGGCACTGATTCGAGAAACTTGTCCAGTATTGTGGCCCTTTGACTTCACTCTGTTCACTACTGCTCTCTGGGTTCTATTTGTTGAGAAGTTAAATATACATCTGTTCCTTATCAGCCGGGCTATGGTGCATTCGTCAGGCTGCGTCCGGCTAGCACCCACAGGCTGGTCGATCTGGCCAGCAATCAGGAAATCTGACTCTGGACTGGGCTATGGGGACGGTGATCAGCGAAATCGTCTTCAGGTGACTTTCTAAAGTAGCAGGGAAAGCAGTAGTAGGTGCGCTCAAGAAACACAACAACAATAAACAACAGACTGAGAAGCAGCTTACTAATAAACAATTCTCCCAAATTTAGCCTCTGTATTTTACTCTTGACTCAAAGCCGTCGGTATAGTGACAAATATGGAAATGTTACTTCAGAATTTTACTGTCATACTACCTTTGTCCTCTGTGGTTCCCTGTTTAGGCAACAAAAGGTTGCCTTTATGCAGTACTTACTCTAATGTATGTTATAATTAAGTAAACTTTGCTAACTGACGTTAACCTTCTCTATTAAGTGTATGCCACAAAAGAAGCTTAGACAAAGTAAAAAAAAAAATAAAAGCTATGAGAGCCTTTACCACAGTAAATAATAAAGGATGATGTAACAAGATACATGACAAAAGGTAAGCAAGAAGTTGGTGAGGAAGAGAGGAAGCTGTGAAGGCGGGTAGCAGCATAAAGATAAGAAGGCCGGAGCAGCAATAACAGTGAACCATACGAGGACACGTCTGGATAAGGAACAAGCCAGCTAGCGCAGGAGGACCGTATGATGTATATACAAGTTCACAGCTAACCCATAAATTGGATATGAAAACCAGATGCCACCTCGGTTCATCCAGGATCTTTACGAAGAGAAAATGACTTGATAATGGCCAAGAACGGACCGTAACGACGTCTAGATTTGGAGGTTAGTTGTGACTTGTTCCAGTCACGGTACTGTTACTTACTCTTCAGTGATACATCAGGTTCTCGATTACAGTAGTATATGAGACGAGGGCAAGAGGATGAAGATGAGAAAGGGGCAGTAGGGTGAGATATATCATGTCAAGGCCCAGCAGGGAGCCCTTCCATGGGCACTCAGACAAGCGGAGCACGCCTGGAACCCCCGTGGGGGAAACACTCATTCCAGAGCTCCCGCCCATTACCCAGTGTCTCACTCAACACTAAAATACATTACTTTTCCAGTACCCCTATATCACCTCTCCTTTCTCTCTCCCCCCCACACACACACACACTTCAGGGGAGCCTCAACAGATCCCAGATATGGTCAAAAAGGTGGTTCCTTGAGTTCAACCCGAACAAATGCAAAGTCGGCGAGGGCAGACTGAAAATGACTTACCTACTTGGAGTGTTCCAAGGGTCACATCAATTATATACCCAGAAATACATATAAACCATAACTTCAACCCAGTGTAAACCATGCCTTCCACTGACCACAAAAAATAATATGTTCAAGAAATACAAATTTTAGCTTCTCCACTAGAGGAATAAAATAAGAAATATAAAAATGGAATAACTATAAAGCAACATAAAAGTGCAAGGGACTTCGAAGTTATAATTTCTTAAGCTTTTACGTTAGTCTAACAGTATCATGCAGAGAATATAAAGGAAACTAAACAGCAAAAGACGAGTTTCTTTACGGAATGCTTTAGGGTGTAGCAATGTACGTCGTGGATTTGAAAAGAAGTATTTATACTTTCTATTTTCTAAATGCATGAATGGTATTAATCTAAATTTATATTTCTGACAATACGTTCTATATATATATATATATATATATATATATATATATATATATATATATATATATATATATATATATATATATATAATATCGCCTGATTTAAAAAAAAAACATTTCGCTTCATTAAACTGAAATCGTCTGCTTAACATTTTCAATTCACTAAGTTTTGCTTGAGTGGACAATAATAAAGCAGCTTTCTGAAACAAGACTCCTATGCCCTTTGATATTTATATTAAGTCACCTCTTAATCGCTGCCTTGCAAGTCTGAATACATTCTGCTTATCGCTCAGCGCTGAACACCCTTCCAGTTCACATTATCTTATTTCAAATATCTTGAAAAAAAAGCATGAACACAACATATCTAAATTTGAATGATCTAATAAAAAACGGCTTAAGATTTTTTTTTACTAAGTCAATATACTGTATACTTGTGTCAAATTATAAGCCATTATTACTTCCAGGTTCGGGCTAGATCAGGAGCTCCGAAGAACACTTCAGCTGAACAAAATGAATGCATAAAGGAAACTGCAGAAGCAAAAATAAGGAATGAACGGAATTTGAATGTGACTCGAAGGTCTCATGCTGCTGGACTACACCACCGAACACCAGTGGTAAAAGAAGGGCTGACAGACACCGTCAGTGTTATATGGACTAATGAAAAAAAAACTTTTCTTTACAAATACCCTCTTTCAGCCCTTGAAGACTATCATTGGCTTGACGTCTCTTGTTTTGAAGGTTCTAGTTAACTAGCCTATCACTATCCTTGAGGGTGTGATAGTGATACTGTTGCGACCCTGAGGTCTCTCACATTTGATTTTGTTTTATACTATATTAGTCTCTATTTCCCCAGTCTTTCCGTAACGGAGTAACTGAAACTTGTCCTCACTAAAAATCATATTGTTGTCAGAGGCCCACTGGAAGAGTTTGTTTGTATGAGTTTGGAGGGTTACTGTGTCCTCAGTGCATAAGCTATTCTCATACAGAATATCTTCTGCAAAGGATGAAACGGTGCTATGATTCATGTCGTTGTCTACGTCAGTACTTAAATTTTCCCTACATTAAAAAAAATGGCAAACTGCCAACTACACAGCCCAAAATCAACCTAAACCGGTCATAAAGTCTTTAAGATACACCAGCGTTTAAGGACTGAAAGCGATCAGGAGAGGTATTATCGGGTTACTGAACTGAAACTTCCTGGAGTCGCTTCCGGAGATCATCACCCCCACGGCCCGGCCCCAGACCAGGCCTCCTGTCAAATTAAAATTTACACAACCCAAAATACATGTTACTTTTCCGACTTGAAAAAGCTTCCTGCGCAGACGAAACGTTATCTAAATAACGTTTACAATTGCTATTTGTGAGGTTTATCAACTACAACTTTTTTTATATTTATTAGTCAGACTTGCCTCAAATACTTAACGTAAAATTACACTTAATGTGTGAGAACACCGTTCCACAAATGGCCAGCAGGTGGGAACGAGAAAAACGCAATAACAGTATAACGAGTAAATCATATGAGACCACATTGGTTAATCAAATCTCTGATTCAGCAAGAAGAATGATTAACAGAAAATTGTGGTTTAAGTACAGACACAATAATTTCAAAACGGACCTGATGTAACTTCCTCAGAAGCTAGACTGACATAATAATAACTAATAAATTCTGAAGAAAGTTATGCTAAAGCGAAATTATATAAAAAAAGTTGAAGCACATAATTACAATAAACGAAAAGCGGACTTAAGTTAGTAATAAAAAAAAAATAAAACTAAGCAAGTTCCAAGAGATATGAAAGCCAGAGTTCATTGATTGCCTGACCAACAAAGCATCACAATACATAAATAACACACACATAGAAGAGAGGAGCTTACGACGACGTTTCGGTCCGACTTGGACCATTTACAAAGTCATTTGTAAATGGTCCAAGTTGGACCGAAACGTCGTCGTAAGCTCCTCTCGTCTATGTGCGGGTTATTTGTATATTGATCCAGTCACGGTATTGTGCCTTTTTTTGTTAAAGCATCACAATACTGAGAGCTTCTTGACTTCCGGAGGAAAGAAAAAAAAAAAAAAAAAAAAAAAAAAACTAGATTTATTGGCAAACTAGACTAATCTCCTAAGTGGAACTGTATCAAATGCTTTTCTGCAGTCGAAGAAGATGCTATCCACTCAGTCCTATCTGTATTGCTTTATATCTGTGACTGCCATACAACTAAAGCAAAGAATAAAAAGGCACAACACCGTGACTGGAATACACAAACAAGTCGGACCGAAACGTCTCGTAAGTTTTATTCTCCTATGTGAGGATTATTTGTGTATAAAGTAAAGGAAATTTATATAAGAGTATATTTTCCATCCCTAAATTCATGCTGCTTTTCTGTAAAGAATCTTCTTTCCAACTGATTCAAAATCCTCTGCGTTACTAACTTCTCGAGAATCTTTTAACTCCATGTATGTTGTAGGTTCAGTGCTCCTTGTGTCTCCTTCTTGTAATATATGGGGACTACATTTGCCTCTTTTTTTTTTAAGTTTTCTGGCACTTGTCCTGATTGGAGAAATTGGTGGTATAACTTTATTATCGCGTCACATTGTGGTTCCGCTCCTCTCAGCACCTATGGAGATATATTATCTCCTTTACTCGGATTTCGCAAAGGCATTTGACAAATGCGATCACTAAGGGAGAGAGGTATAACGGGAAAAGTAGGCAAATGGATATTCATCTTTCTAATCTTTCTGACAAACAGAATACAACTAAGCAGTAGATAAAGAAAATCTAACGTTAGGAAAGTAAAAAGCTCAGTACTCCAAAGCACAGGGCTTTACTCTCATTCTCACAGGGGACATAAAAACACCCACCACAGCATCACATCATTTGCGGATGACACCAAAATAAGCAGAAAAATCCCCTTGGTACAAAACAAGAAAAAATTGCAAGAGGATTTAAAAGTCTTCCACTGGGCAGTAAAGAATAACATGACGTCCAATGGTGACAAGTTCCAACTGATTAAATATAATAAGAATCATGAACTCAAAAGGGGCACTGCATACAAAACGCAAGATCACCAAATAAGAGTGAAAGGAACATGTGAAGGACCTGAGTATAATAATGTCAGCCGCAGGGTTGGTAAAAACCAATGACAAACTATTGTTTCTAAAAAAGGACAAAAAAAATTATATATTTTTTTCTGGTTTTTAGTTTTAATAAGTTGTAAATATTATGTCTCTTACAATTTTTAAATATGCCATTAATCATAAATATTACATTCAGTTCTTATGTTTACTAATGATAATACAAGACTGGTTTCTGTTCATAAACAATAACTGTTTCTAAAGTTAAAAGGGACACATCACACTTAAAGAGATAAATGATATATACAAATTTAAAATACAGGGGATCTAATGTTTTGTCTGGGTACAAGACTTCAAGACATAGAGTTACGAAATTAACCATGATATGAAGTAGGTTGAATATCCTTGTAGTGGGTTATGTCTTCAAATTTAACTTAAATATTAAATAGTAATTCGGACCTTTTAGTTTCAGTAGTGATGGAATTCAACCTAAAAAAAAAACCTATAATTTCAAAGATTTTTATGTTGTGTAATGTGGCTGCTACTGGTCTGTAGTTTTTCGTTACTGCTCTGCTAACACTTGTATTTCACTTGAACTTGCTCCTGTAAATTCAATGCACTTTCCATTTCTTTATAAATAACATAATATAGCAATCAGGTCCAGATGCTGTATTGTAATTTAAGTTTCGAAATGTGAATAATTGTATTAATGTCAGATATGTAATATGAAGGGTGGATCTATAACTCTTACGGTGTCGAAAAGATCACTAAAAACTGATTCTTACTGTTCGTTCAGTATGTCGCTTGTTTATTTGTTCTCATCTGAGTGTCACTCGTTTTCGTGGGGATTCAATATTGGAAGAGGTTTTTGACTTGGATTTTGCAAACGTTAATAGGTATTTTTTCCCCTTTCATTTTGAACAGTTTTTTTATGACTATTTGTTTCGTCTGTCTGGTATGAATGTTTAGTTTCTTTTCTTTGTTGTAATATTTTCTGTTTAATAAGTTTTCTACGCTCTAAGTATTATCTCCGTTTGAGTTTTCTTAATGGGACCTATTTTTTTTTTCAGACCTCGTAATGCTTCTTCCATGCATTGGTTTGAATTTAGAGTGCTTAAGACAGTTTCACAAGGGATGTGTTGCAGAAAAAACACTGTCTTAAGACCTTGTTGACTGAGCTGACGTCTTACGCAGCCCCAACACCCTCTCCAACATTCCGGTGTACACAGCTACTCTGCTTGGATCTTATCACCACCCAGCTCGTTCGCAAAGTTAAGCACCGTATGTGTAGCAATGCTTCCAGACTAAGATATGTCTCACGATGCCAGGAGTAAGCCGCCTGTTCATGTTATTGACATTCACCTGAACCTTTTCGAGTGCTCTTCTAACCCCCGCATACCAGACCCACGCCAAGTTAATTTACATTAACCTCAAGTAAAAAATATTATAATTTGTAAAGGTTTAAGTTGGGTAGAAATCAACAAACTGCAATACTTGCAAAAAACGCACGCCACACCTTACCTTTGATATACCTTTGAAGAGTTTCGAGAGTATCTACTCTCTGAGCCCGGCCATGGGCCAGGCTCGTCTGGTGCTTGCCTGGTCAACCAGGCTGTTGCTGCTGGAGGCCCGCTGCCCCACATATCCATCACAGCCTGGTTGATCTGGCACCTGGTGAAGATATTTGTCCAGTTTCCTCTTGAAGGCTTCTACACTGGTTCCAGCCGTGTTTCGGATATCTTCTGGTAAGATGTTGAATAGTCTGGGACCCCGGATGTTAATACAGTGCTCCCGTATTGTCCCCACCGCACCCCTGCTCCTCACTGGGTTTATTTTACACTTTCTCCCATATCTCTCACTCCAGTATGTTGTTATGGCAGTGTGCAGATTTGGGACCAGGCCCTCAAGTACTTTCCATGTATATATTATCATGTATCTCTCTCTCCTCCGCTCCAATGAGTACATGTTCAAGACTTGAAGGCGTTCCCAATAATTTAGATGTTTCAATGGCTCTATGTGAGCCGTAAACGATCTCTGGATTTGTTCCAGCTCTGCTATTTCTCCTGCCCTGAACGGGGCCGTCAGCACTGAGCAGTATTCTAAGTGAGGGAGCACTAGCGATTTGAATAGTGTCACCATCGGCATTATTTCCCTTGTTTTGAAAGTTCTCAATACCCACCCCGTCATCTTCCTGGCTGTTGTGATCTTTGTCTTGTTATGGTCTTTAAACGACAGATCAGCAGACATAATTATTCCCAAGTCCTTTACGTGTTCCTTTTGTTCTATGTGGTGACCCTCTTGCGTTTTGTATATAGTGTTCCTTTTGAGTTCTTCATTTTTTCCATACCTAAGCAGCTGAAACTTATCACCATTGAACGTCATGTTGTTCTCCACTGCCCATTGGAAGACTCTGCTTATGTCCTCCTGTAATTTTTCAGTGTCCTCTACCGTAGTGACTTTCATGCTTATTTTAGTGTCATCTGCAAATGATGATACAAAAGTGTGCTGGTGTTTTTATCTATGTCTGCTATGAGGATGAGAAACAGCAGAGGTGCCAGGACAGTGCCTTGGGGCACTGAGCTTTTGACCTCGCTGATGCTGGATCTTGCCCTGTTCACTACTACTTTTGTGTTCTTTGTGTTAGGAACTCAAAATCCATCTGCCTACCTTCCCCGTAATGCCTATGGCCCTCATTTTGTGCGCTATCACTCCATGATCGCATTTGTCAAACGCCTTTGCAAAATCTGTGTAAATCACATCTGCGTTTTGGTCGTCCTCCAATGCCTCCGTAATTCTGTCATAATGGTTCAGCAGCTGTGACAGGCATGATCGACCCGCTCTAAAGCCATGCTGGTTCGGGTTATGTTGGTTGTGCTGGTCCATGAACTTTGTAATCTGCCGTCTCATCACTCTTTCAAAGATTTTTATGATGTGAGAAGTGAGGGCTACTGGTCTGTAATTTTTAGCTAGTGCTCTACTACCTCCCTTATGCAAAGGAGCTATGTCTGCACTCTTTAAGGCCTCTGGAATTTCACCTAGATCTAAGCTCTTTCTCCACAGAATACTAAGGGCTCTTGCTAATGGTACTTTGCACTGCTTTATAAATAAAGCATTCCATGAATCTGGTCCAGGTGCTGAGTGAGTGGGCATGTTGGCCATTTCTTTTCGAAATCTATGGGATTTGTACTAATGTCGGTTAGGTGGTCTGCCAGCCTTCTGCTGGAGTGAAAAATATTTCTGCATTTTCTACCTTGCTGTCATTTAGTGGGTTGCTGAACACTGACTCATACTGTTCTTTTAGAATTTCACTCATTTCCTGTTCATCGTCCGTATACGAATCTCCTCTCAATAATGGTCCAATTCTACAGGTAGTTCTTAGCTTGATTTTGCATAGGAGTAGAAATATTTTGGGTTTCTTGTAATATCCTGTATGGCTCTTTGTTCCCTTTGTACTTCTTCTGTCAGGTATGACATCTTAAGTTTTTGCTCTAATTCCGTGATCTCTCGGTTAAGGCTATCTCTCTTCTGTTGCAACATAACTGTGTTTTCAGCAATTCAGTAACCCGTTTTCTTCTCCTGTACCATCTCCTACGCTCTCTCTATATCTGATCTTCTTCGGGTTTCCTCAATGGTACGTGTTTCATACATACCTTGTATGCTTCTGTATTCAGCTTCTCTAGGCACTGGTGGGGATTTAGGGTGCTCATGTCTGATTCCCATGATATGTCTGATAGCTCTTGGTTTATTTTTTCCAGTCAATTCTATGGTTATTAAAATTAAACTTACTGAACATTCCATCTCTAACATTAGTGTCGCAGTTCCCTAACCCTGAGTTAATACTAGTTTGAACTTCTATGATGTTATGATCAGAGTATATTGTTTTTGTAACTGTTATGTCTCTGATTAATTCCTCGTTGTTTGTGAATATCAAATCCAGGGTATTTTCATTTCTAGTGGGATCAATTATCTGTTGGTTTAGTGAGTACTTTTCACAAAGCCTCATTAGTTCCCTGGTATGTGCCTGTTGAGCCAGGGTGCTTCCAGGAGTTATTTCTGGTATAACATTATGGTGCCTCCTCTTCCATTTTACATGAGGGAGATTAAAATCTCCAAGGATTAAAATGTTTGGGTGGATTCTCTAGCCTATCCAGATAGCTATCTATCTTCTTTAACTGCTCTGTGAATTCTTCCGCAGTTGCTGATGGTGGTTTGTATACTAGGATAATTACTAGATTCTTATTTTCCACTTTAATGCCGAGGATTTCTACTATATCATTCGTAGCGTTCAAAACTTCTGTGCAACAGAGAGTATCTTTTATATAGAGTCCTACTCCTCCCTGTGACCTATTAATTCTATCACATCTATACATGTTATAGTTTTCTATCTGAATCTCCACAGTTGGAGGACAGATTGCAACACCACATGCATGTTGCAATCACCCTTTTGTCTTCTATAATACAGACCTCAGAATATGAAATGTTCCCATTAAAAGTGCAGGCATGACCTGGTCCGAGATCGGGCCACAAGAGCGATGACCCCCACGGATTCCCCCTCATAAGGTAACTATAACTAAAGACCCCAACAATTTGTTATTAAATATCGGCTAACATCCAAATGGTAACTCCACATACCTATCTTTTTCCAATGCAAGGTGACCAAAGTGGTAAAATATGAAAGGCAACTGGACCGGCGGCCTGAATCCACTTTTATTTAGCTCCAGAAAATGGGCCTGGTGGATATACCACACGAACATAGTGGACACACCTCACGAATCTGGTGGATACACCAAAAGGATCTGGTAGATAAAACATATGATCAATTATCCATTATTCCTGTCCGTGAAATTAACAATCTGTTACTTCCGCCAAATGCTGAGATGTTCATTTCACCTACAATGATAGTTCATTCCAAACAATAGTTGAGGAATGTTAAACAGCATCCCATCCTAACACTAAACGTGATACAAGAGCAGATTTTAACGTTGCTTGGGTCGACTCTGACACCACACTGTCAGATGGGTCGCAGTTGTTGTTTTTAAAATTTTCTTATTTGTGTTTAAATATACAGTGCGTTTTTGCGGGTCTATGTAACCTACCATTATCTAAACAATAATAAATAAAATTCTAACTGTAAGCAACGTTCAGAAATTGATGCTGGGATTCGCGAAAGGAAACTAAATGTAAATTTACAACGGGACAGGTTGTAGAGAGGCGGCCAAACACGCACTTCATTATTACAGAGCGGAAGCAAACGATTTATGAGATGATTATTATTTAAGAATATAACGTTCCTAAATATTTTAAAAGATTACACATTCCAATTTATTAAAAATGAAGAACCGTGCAGTAGCGGTAAGCAATGTCAGTCACCCGGCTGGTTAGGGAAATGACCTTTCTAAGTCCTTCTCGATGACTACCAGAGGTTTGCTAATATTACCTTTATATATGGATGAAGAGTGCTGAAGAGTCTGGGACCTCTGGCACTCGTCCAGTTCTCTCTTAGTGTACTCGCCACACCCTTTCTTTTTACGGGAAGTATTTTGCACCGTCTACAAAGTCTCTCGTTTTAAGTGAAGTTACTGTGGTGTGCAGGTTTGGAACAAGTGCCTCTAGGATTTTCCAGATGTTAATTATGTACTTCTTACCTACACTAAGGAATACAGATGAAGGGACCAGCGTTTCCAGTAGTTCAAATGCTTGATTAAATATATGGCAGTGAAAGTTCTCTGTTTTCCAGTTCAGCAATGTCGCCTGCCTTGAAGGGGGCAGTTAGCATACAGCAATAGCCTTGAAAGTTAGTTATCCAGCCTCCTACTTATAGCACGAGCACTCACTGCCTTTGGGAAAAAGCTCTTAGATCACTGATTTTTTTTTTTATTGACTATTACACCTTGGGATCGACTTGCTTTAAAAA